>VZTA01008425.1:6738-32682 GCA_013398855.1 Mohoua ochrocephala | reverse complement strand
CGACCGCGTGCCGCTCGGGCCGCGCTCCGCTCGTCCCCTCCGCTCGACGTGCCCATTCCACCCAGTCCCTCGGCTCCCGGAGTCAGCCGGGCTCTCCTGGCCTGCGGGCGGCCAGAGCCGGTTTGAGGTCTCGAGTCAGACCTTGGTGGTGAGAACGGTGACGCCTTCTCTGCCACAGGGTTAGATTTGCAGTCAGAAGATTACATGTAGCAGAGGAAAAGAAGTTTATTAAACGAAGTGTGAGGTAAAGAAAGAGTGGAAGAACTACCCTGTGAATGCTTCTGGCCAAACAGGGAAGTCTAGGGGAACCCTCATCGCAAGGTGTACAGCTTCCTTGTGAGGGGAGGCAGACGGGCAGCACTGATCTCTCTGGCAGAACCCCAGGGAACGGCATGAAGTTGTGTCAAGGGAGTTTTAGATTGGATATTAGATAAAGGTTCTTCACACAGGAGATGCTTGGGCAGTGGAAGAGGTTCCCCAGAGAAGTGGTCACAGCACCGAGCCTGACAGAGCTCAGGAAGAGTTTGGACAAGGGTCTCAGGCACATAGTGTGATTCTTGGAGATGTTCTGTGCAGTGCCTTGATGATCCTTATGGATCCCTTCTCGTTCAGAACAATCTGTGGTCTGTAAATGCCACAGTCGTCACCACAGAACAGCGGTCATTGCTTGAAATCCATCTTTACAGAGTGGGTATTTAGGAATAACCTCGGTTAAGAGTCTCTGCTCCTTTGTGAGCAGAAATAATGTGTTTCTTTGTGCCAGCCATTCAAGTACAAAATTGTCTCCTGCCAAACAAAATCGCTTCAAACACCTTGATGCCATTGTATTTTGTTTGAATTATGGAATGCAGAATAGGCTGGCTGACTCTCTTTTCTGAGATGCAGACCACTAAAATACAGTATTGTGTTCTTAACATGCCATTTTTCTTTCAGGTAGAAGAACTCACTAAAGAAATCCATAATAGGAAGGCGAAAGATACGTCTAGTGTAGAAGTACAGACAGAGGACTGTGCTGCGTGGTCACAAGCAGGTAGAGAGGGTGGTGACTGTTTGAACGGGCATCTGGAACAGTATATCTCAGTTTGAAAATTTTGTAATATAGAATAAATTTCAAGTCTATATCCTTTGCCGAATTAAACCTGACATTATCTTTGGGACCATTTCCTATTTATTTAAGCCGTTAATTCAGAATAAAATGTAGCATGGGCTAGCAGAATTCATGCCAGTGTACTTTGTTACGTAGTAACCTCACGTTGCAAACGTGCATGCTTTACCAATTTTTGACCTATATTAAAACGAGACATAATTTGTTCAGTGGGAGTAAAATAAAATCAAAGTAGAGGCACTACGTAATATTTGATTTTCATTAGACTACTTACTTGCATAAATTTCCAGTTTAAGATTTAGCGTCCTTAAACTGCATTAGTAAAATACTGCCTTGCTAATTTATGCAACTTCGACTTTTCTTTCTCTTCCCCCCTCCCCCCTGCAGATTATTACTACTATGAAAATTATTACAATCACACTGATACTCAAGATTGTGCATCTGAACTACCAGTGCAGCACAGTCACGGGACTGAAGGCACTGAGCATAACTCCACAGAGGAATCAGAGACAGGTGCTAATATTCCGCTAAGGAAGGATAGCGCCAAAGTCATCGAAGATGGAGAAGAGGAAAATTTCGTCCAGAATTCACAGGTTTCTGGACTGTCTGGGGTTTTACCAGTTTTGAAATCAGTATTCTGTTCATATTCCATCTAAAAGAGGTGCTTCTGATCCTGACGTCTTTATACGAAATGATTTTTTATTATGGTCTGGTGCTGATCATATCCTTGTACTTCAAAACTAGTTCTTTTCCTAGTATGTTCCAAGTGTAGCATCCTCTTAGATTTGTGTCCTGGAGTTTGAGAGTTTTTATAAAAAGGCACATATATCCTACATAGCGTGGAAGCAGGATCTTTTCTATCAGCAGAGTATGTCCAATATGTCCATGCTGATTTTCTGAAATAGTACTTTTTATTTTTTTCTTCCACTGACATGAGGAAGCAACATGTAAGGAGAACAACGTTGTTGATGGGGTTTGTTTATTTTGTTGTGGGTTGGTTTTCGTCCCTGCTCTCCGGCCTTCTCTTAGGTCACTCACTTAGCTGAGTTTGTGCTTTATCATCTAGCAACTGAAATGGAAAGAGAGCAGAAGTCCTTCTTAGGAATGCTCTGAAAGATGTTTTCCGTGTGCATTTTTGATGTGAATCACTTTTGAGTAAACCTGGGGAAAAACAAAATTCACAGGCTGAAGTCTTGGTCCTGTTGAAATCAGTAGGACTTTATCAGCCAACTACAGCCAGATTTTTGCCTTCTGAAACAGTCCAAGTTCATAGAACACTTACCTTTCTTACTTTCTGTTATCAGGAGACAGAAGAAACTTCAGTACCGGAGGGTTCTTTGGCAGAGAGCTTGAGAGCTGCTGCAGAGGCTGCTGTTTCACAAACCGGATTTATTTATGATGAAAATACAGGATTGTATTATGACCATAGCACTGGATTCTACTACAATTCAGTAAGGATCATTTCCAAAATCCTTGGCATTTTTTCTCTATTACAAAAGTTTTGTTAGTAAAAGCTGATATGAGCAAAGAACTAAGATCCAAGCTGATCTTATGTTTTGAAAAACAAGTTACTGAAGATGAATAGCGTTAAAAGTTTGTTAATTAGTTCTTTAATTATTTCAGTCAAATTAAAGATAGCAGGCTAAGATACAAATTCAGATTTTAATTCAGTTCTTTTTGATGTCTCCTAGATCTTTAAGTTACTTGGCATTGTAGAAATTTTATGCTGTAAAGCTGATCTGTAACTCTTTCAAACGTAAAAGCTTGAGCTTAAAGATGTGTTGTTTAGAAAAAGACATATTTCTGAAGTCAGTCAGTTGCTTCTCCACAGTGAAAAGCATGTTGAGAGAAAATACACAAAATGTTTGTGCTTTTACTTTGAGTACTGTTACCATCTCGTTTGATGCTACAGGAAAGAAAACACTTCTTCAGAAAAACAGATTAGATGATGGATCGGAACTTCTTAATGGTTACTTTTTGTTATCCATTTTTATATAGCTATTTTTATATAGCTTTTGACAAGGTTTTCTTTTTGTCCTATGAGGTGTGTGTGTATATGTATACAGATATGTGGATAGATACGTATACGCTACTGTGCTGAAAACAGAGAGTTTGTTTGCAGCGTTATATTCAACTCAACCTCAAAAAATGCATGAGGTACACATGCATTTGTTTTCGGGACACTTCTGGACTTAATTTTTAAGGTCTTAAAAGGATACCATTGCTTTTGACGTAGTTTGTGGATTTAGTTATACATAAATGTTTAGGGCTATAGATTACAGTTTATGGTACAATTATCCAAAATAATACCTTTTCTTGGTCAGTAAGTGTTCTGAATTACAGGAAATGTTCTTGTAGTGTGTTTTCTGGCAAAGGTCTGATGATGGGGCCAGGGGCTGCAGAGGTAGTAGCCTCTGTGGGAGGACGCCAGGGGCTGCCTGGACATGGCTGGTTCCACTGCAGGGCACGGCACAGCCATTAGAGAAGCTGGTGGTGCCTCTCTGAAAGCAGCTTAAGAAAGGGCATAACTCTGCACAGTGCACTCTGTATGGAGGGGCAAGTGTGAAAAATAACCCTGTGAACACCAGAGGCAAAGAAGAAGGAACAGGAAGAGGTTCTCCAAGCATCAGAGCGGGCAATTTCCTGCAGTCGATAGAGCGTACCGTGCTGAAGCTACTCACACTACAGTCCATGGAGGATCTCGCACAGAAGCAGCTCCTTAGGGAACTGACCTGTGGAGAGCCCATGCCAGAGCCCAGAGCAAGTCTCCCTGGTAGGAGCTGTGGCCTGTGGAGGACCCGTGCTTGAAGCAGTTCTTGAAGGTCCCATGCTGGGCAGGGGAGAAGAAGCAGCAGAGAGGGACTTTTCATGAATTGATCTCAGCCCCTCTACTCCTCATTTCCCTGCACCACTCAGGTTGGGGAAGACAGGTAGAGGAGCTGGGAATTAAGTGGTACAGGTGAGCTTGTGAAAAAAAGAGACTGGGAGAGGTGTTTTTAATTTGATCTTTATCCTCCAGTTCTATTTTAACTATTTCCAAGTTGAATCTGGCTTGCCCATGATAGTGACCTCTCTGTCTTGACCTATGAGCTTTTCATCTTATTTTCTTTCCCAGTCTTGTTGAGGAGGGGAATTGACAGAGTGGTTGGATGGGCGTCTGGTAGCCATCCAGGATCAAACCACCACAGTACATTTTATCAAACTTCAAACGTGGTTCTTTATTAATCAGATGTTTCCTTGAACAGCGTATTTGTTGAAGTGATGATAACATTGTTCTTCATTTCTTACATAGGAAAACCAATTGTATTATGACCCAGCAACTGGAATTTACTACTACTGTGATGTGGAAAGTGGCCGATACCAGTTTCATTCACGAGTGGATCTGCAGTCTTACCAGTCCTCTGGTACTAAGCACACCAAGGATAAAAAGGGGAAAAAGAAGAGAAAAGAACCAGAGTGGATTGCTGCAGATGAGTATAAGGTAACTTCAGAACTGACAGAGAGAAAATGCAAAATCTGTTGGATTTTTTTGTCCATGATGCAACTTGCAGGTTGTCGGGCTTGATTTTATGCAAAGAATGTATGCTTATTTTTTGAACTATTTAAACATACTTAAACTATATGCAGCAGGTTGCTGACATGTAGTTAGTGTTCAAATAACTTTCCCATTGAGTGATTAAGGATGAAACTTTTAACTTGGATCCCCTTGCTTCTTCAATATTATTTTATTCCTTTCCAGCTGTAAAGGAGTCTAAAACCGAGTATCAGTGAAGTTTTTTGATGAGCAGGCACACTAGAATGAATTCAGTGTTGTGTGGGTTGGATTTACATCAAAAATTCAGCGTTAGTGGCAACGTCTTCTTGGTTTTGGGATTTTGGCTTGTGATTTGGTGTTGGTTTTTTGTTTGGTTGGGTTTTTTTCAGATTCACACTATGAATCAAAAAAAGTGTAAATTTTGAAAATACACTCATACACAATCCTTTCTCTGTGACTGCATTCCAGAGCTTAGTCCATTGCTATTTTACTGTATCTCTGCTATCATTTGGGATTGGTGTCTTCAAGTTCTATTTCTTTGCATATTATGCTCTCCTATTGATAATTTACTTGGTCAATGTATTTTCATTGTCGTTAGTGTGTGGATAAGCTGTACATCTTAATAAATGCCCATTGTAATTAATTTGTATTTTAAGTGACAAAATTTTTCTGAGTGCTAAGCAAGCATACCATGTGGTATATAGTGACTGCCTTGAAAAACATTACTCACTCCAAAACACCTAGAAGTTCTAACACGGCTATTAAACCTCAGGAAGCGTTTCCTTTATGAGCACTCTTACTGATGTTGAGTCCTATTCTGCCAAGTTGTTCTATTATTTTAAGATAAAATTGAATGTATTGATTTCTTGGTTTGCATTCTTCAAAGCCATTGCTTTAACCGTTAGATAGTTTCATTATGTAGGCCTCAGACAAGCAGATGGGTTGAAATCTGAAATAATTACGTTACTGTACAGGTACCTGTACATAACAGTCACATAGTGTCAGTGCACAGTTAAAAACTTTTAATCAGGAGCAAGGTCATCTGAAAGATTTGAAAATGGAAACTATTTACATTAAGAAAAAGTGCAATTAGGTTAAGTGGATAGTGGTTGTTGTCTGATTACACATTTTATAAACAAATTGTGACTAATGCAGGAATTCCTACTCCTTGAGGAAACTTCACGTGAACCTTCCATTGGAAAACTTGATCTGGATACTTAGCAACACTAAGTATAATGATTCTTTAGACTTGCGAGATGAGAGCTAATGCAATGGAAGTGTGTTTTTATCAGCACCCAGGTTCTGGGCCTGCTCTGTGCAAATGCTGAATTAGCATTCTGCCACTCTTGACAGGCATTGGTCAATAGAGAACTTTATCCATCATGTGTCAGGAAGGAAACATGAAAAGCTTGTAGGATTAAGTCTTTATCATAAACTGATTAATAAGTCTCTTAAATTTAGTTCTGTAATGAACTGTTACCTAAACCAACAAGAGTGTTTATAAAAGTTCTAAGGCGTGTATAGCTCTGACCTAGCAAATAATGTCGACTACTTTTTGGAATCCCCTCACTGTCTGCTTCCATAATCTGATTATACTAGAAATGGACGTTTGTCTTTAGCCTACTTTATACTGATATTTTTATTTAGATAGTCTTGTTAACAAATCCTTTCTGTGATATTTCCACAGTCACAAGGTAGGAGGTAAACATCCATTTTTTCTCATGTGTTTTATTGACGGTGAACTGACTCCTTTGCTTTATTTGTAAATTAATTTATTTGACCAGCAAGGTAGCAGGGAAAACATTTAAAGTATACTCTGGTGCACAGATCTTTCCTTCTGTGAACAGAGAGTGAAGGTCAATGTCAAAGAAGTAATCATGGCCTTTTTAAATTTTTCAACAAAAAACAGGGAGAATATGAAGTGAAATATAAATGCTCTCTATTTTAAACTTCAGAAATAAAAGAATGCCTTTTGGTCAGTGCACTTCTTTGCAAATGCAGTGCTGGAGTTGGAAGAAAAAGTACCTTACTGACATAGTTTACATAGCTGAGTTAAAACATTTTATTCTTGTACTGTGGTTATTAATCATTTAAGAATTCCGTGTTACATTAATATAAAAGATTAAGATATGCTAGAATAAAAGATTATATTTTTCGGGTATAAAACTGAAAAATTATTTTATAAGCTGCACAGTCAAGTGCATAGATGCATAGTATTTTTTGGCAGTGTAATTGTTGTCCAGTTTAGTCTGGCATTGGCAAAGGCACTAATTAGTTCATAATAGAATAAAACTAAAAACGTCTGGTTTTAAGTAGGACTTTGTAGTTGAAGCATTTTCTATTGAAATGCTTTTCTCCAAACTTACTGCCCAGTCTTCTGCCTTTTCTTTCCCTGAATGCTGTTTAAATTATGAAAGTTACGACAATGCTTTTGAAGACTAGTACCTCCTTACTGCTTTTCCCAGTCGATTATTAAATTGTGCTGCTAGCCTGAAAAATGGTCCCAACATTGCCTCCTTTCTTGACCAAAGCAGGTTTTACTTGCCTTTCTTTTTCTACACGTGGTACAGGTAGGAGAAAGGTTTGGTTAAATGCCTGGGCTGTGGACCACTAGTGTTAAGAAAGCAGGGTGTACTTCTGGAAACATGTCGTGCACACCCTGAACTTCATAATTCTTGGGTGAAGATGAAGTGGTTTATAAGGTTATCCATGTGAAGCAGGGGAAGACAATTAGAAGTAGTTACAGAATCTTAAAAATTTTTTCTCTCTTTTTCAGTTAAAGGAATAAACGTAAACAGATATTGATAGGTATTTAGTATTACTTAAAAATTGCCAAATACAAGAAATAAGGAAATTCAGCAGCTGTGTGTGTAGATTATCAAGCATATATTTCTATGCAGATGGTATTGGTAGCTATGGTTTTGGTAGCTATGGCTATACCAAAATTGCATATGATTTTTGAATGACTTAATCTAACCAAAGTTAATATCTTTTTTATTTAAAAACAATTGTAACTGGAAAAATCCCTTAACCTTCTGTTTCTGGTCACAGGAGGGTTTTTTGTTGTGGTTTAGATTCTAGCTATTGTGAAGAAGTTCATGTACTCAGCTATCTTACATATAGTATTTGATTGTAAGTAAGAAATTAGGATGCATAACACTACAGAAATGGCAAGTGAGTTGTCCACAAATAGTGTAGCATTCTTAGAGAAAACCCAATATAATTCTGAGAATGTAAAGGATAAAATTAATCTATTGAAATATTATTGCATTTTCAACAAGCTGAATTACCAAACAAGAAAATACTCATAAGTGTCTGCTAAAATGAGTGTACATCTAATTGTAAAAAAAACAATGGAGGGGAAATCATGTGCTTACTATCACCTGAGGAAAGTTCCTAATTTATACAAGAACTTTCCTTAAAGAGATCCTTTCTTTTCAGTCAGGAAACTGAAACTATATTACAAATAGTTTTCTTTTGACTTGTGAAACAAAGTATGCTGTCTCTACTTGCTTGCTTTTAATAGACAATCAAGATTATTTTTTTTTTGCCAGGATGAAGTATTAGCCCCTGTGCACGTCACATAAAAAGACTGGAATTCAGTGGAATTCAAGGTGGAATACCTTGAAATTTTAGGCGTATAGTTTAGTTCTGGTATCTTTTTGTAGGGCTAGGTTAGATAAAAGGTGGGACAAGAAGCACGGTATTTTCTTCTATTCAAAAAAACCCTTTAAAAAAAGAAAATTTGAAAAATTTTAAAAAAAAAAAAAAAGGTGGCATAAATAATAATGGGATCCCTGGCCCAATGTCAAGATCCAGGGCTTCCATACAGTTTGGAGAATAGACTGTGCAGCAGTGATCTTGCAGTTCTACTTGCTGCATTGGCGCCATTAGGAATACATAGCAAAGTTTAGAAGGAAGGTCTGACACATGCCATTTTTTTCCATAAATTTAATTTTTCTTATTTTCAAACTACCACCTAGTAAATTTTATTTCAGATTGGTGGTCCAAATTAACTTCTAACATATGCTTTTCATTATAGACGTGTCATAGCTACTTCTGTAGGAGAGACAAGGCAGTTTTAGTAGTATTTCCCATAGAACTCTTGAAGCAGTGATTTTTTACTTTTTTTATCACACGCAGTTTACCTTTTGCTGATATTCATCCCATCTTTAGGTACGTCAGTTGACAGAAACCATGGCTAATCTGAAGATTTCTTCTTTTGGATTGGCAGCTTCTGGTAAAGGTAGAGTTGAGACAACAAACACATTAGTCCATGGATGTTTACCTTTAACCTTGATAATTTTATTAAAGGAAAAATAGTATCTAGTAATTGATGTTTACATACATTTTTTCCTAAAGGAATTAATAAATTTTTTTAAGCTATTTGATCAAAATCCATTCACCCGCAAAGTAGCTTTGAAATATGTTTTAAATACTGTGTAAGTAACATCTGAAGAAAACTTTGATGGCATTCTAGAAAATTTGGGAAGAGAAGTGTTTAGCATCCCTGCATAATATAAAGGCTCTGGACTAAAGAAACTACTCATTCTTTCGGTAAGGTAAATTACTGTTCCCCATATTTCAGAGCTGTCCACCAGTGTATAAAATGGTTCCTATATGATGTAGGAAGAACTCTTTTTCCTGGCATTTAATTAGATTTTTTGCACTGGAAAATTGAGTATTGTGTAGGGTGGATGAGAGTAACTGAAGCACTTGTGAAATGGTTTTAGCACATGAAAGCTTAGTCATTTGAGTGAAAGAGCTATTTTTAAGTGTTTAAAAATACTTCTTTAGTAAAATACTGAATTTCAGATTAATATTTCAAATTGAGAGAGTTAATG
Organism: Mohoua ochrocephala; assembly: GCA_013398855.1. NCBI lineage: Eukaryota > Metazoa > Chordata > Aves > Passeriformes > Acanthizidae > Mohoua > Mohoua ochrocephala. The sequence goes on along the minus strand of VZTA01008425.1, from coordinate 23,198 downwards.
CTAAAGATGTACTACTATTCAGTCCTGTAGAAGAGTTTTGAGAACCCATGATTCTGTTAAATCACCTACTGAATTTCTAGCAAACCAAGAAACAACAGGCTACACATTTGAGAAGAGTTGTATTTGTCTATATTTCTATGTTTTGTACAAAATAAATTTAGAAAAAAATAGTTCAAACAGTGCAGTTCCGAGTTAATTATGCTCACAGTAATAATAAGTTCTGATTTATAGGCATGCTGAAGAATTGCATGAACATGGACGTTGATCAGCCATAATACAGAAAAATTGAAGTTTTGAAAGACAAAATGTCTTGTTCTGTAACAGTAAAGCAAAAAGTATATTTAATAAAAATATTTAAAATATTCAAATATTTTGAATTTTTCAGAAAAACAGTTCAATCACAATGATAATATATATTTTCTAAGTAGGACAATCTGCATTTCAAAAGGTCATTGTAATCAGTAGTTTGTGGCCTATTCTTTGTGTAAAACCATCAATTCCACTCACATAAGCATGATTTGTTATTCTTACAAGATAAGTCCTCATGGGATACATAAAAATCCTGATTTCAAAGTACTTCTGGCTGACTTTGTCAGGGATGCAGAAATATGAACCAGCTCAACTCTGTTAAAAAATAGTTTATTATCGATCAGATTGATCACAACTCTCAGCTTAGTGAGAAAAATCCCAGAGATCGTGTGGTAATACCCAGTAGATAGAAAGTTTTTCAAACCTGGATCACATGAGTCAATCCATATCTAACTCATGACTGTTGGTGTCAGTCTGCTATTTAAATGTATTGGGTAAAGCAACACTGAAAAAATGTACGTGCCTAATATCATGGTGTAAAAAACGGTTATAACGAGCATGTACTTGCATACTTTGTGTCTTGTAGCACAAGTTTGGGATGAAGAGTTAGTTAGTCGTTGAGAAATCAAGTGCATTGCTAGAATTAATAGCATTGTTCAGGGTAATATTTACCAAATGTTGTGCTTACTGCCAGTTCTTGGTTTTTAAGCAATGACTATGTGGAGGCAAGGCATTAGGTGCTGCTTGCGTAGTTACACTTTAATACATGCTACACGTGTTCTGTGTTAGTGTTGGTAGTTGGCCATGGTTTAACCCCAGCCAGGAGCTGAGCCCCAGGCAGCTGCTCACTCATTCCACCTTCAGCAGGACTGGGGAGAGAATTGGAAGGATAGGAGTAAGAAAACTTAGGGGTTGAGATACAGCCACATGTGCAAGCATGTGAAAGAAAACGAGAAACTGATTTCACTGCTTCCCTGCCTGGGCAGGCAGGTGTTCAGTCATCCCCAGGAAAGCAGGGCTCCAGCACAGGTAATGGTAACTGGGGAAGACAAAGGCCAAACTCTCAACGTCCTTCCCAGTTCCTCGTCCCTCCCCCAGGGTTAATTGCTAAGCATGATGCTGTGTGGTATGGGATACCCTCTGGACAGCTAGGATCAGCTATATGGCTTGTGTCTTACTTCCGACTCCTTGTGCACTCCCAGTCTCCTTGCTGGTGGAGTGGTGCAACAAGCAGAAGAGGCCTTGGTTTGTGTCAGCCCTGCTCAGCAATAAATAAAATATCTCTGTATTATCAACCACGTGTTCAACACAAATCCAAAAGACAGCTCTACACTAGGCACTGTGAATAAAATTGGCTTTACCCCAGCCATAACCAGTACATTTTTTACATAATGGAAAAGGATTTCTTCACCACAAGATCCTTTCAAATGCTTTAAGTTTCATTCAGTATCCCCATGCTTAATGTTTATACACTTTGTCAAGATGTGCATCTTAATACAGATCCGTGAAATCATGAAGTGCTCCAAATCCATATTCCATTTTAAAATCCTTGATTTCATATAAGGTTTTCTAAACGTGAAGACTGCATTTTTATCAGTACTTGACTATTTAGTTTGCTTTCTTAATAGTTGAATGTAGCAATTGTGAAAAAATACAGAAACTGCTGAGAAGAGGCTCAATGGTCATACTGGCAAAGTCATAGAATGAATGTATGAATGGAATCCTTGGTCTGTTTATAAGAGTGTTTTTAAAAATTCCCGTTTTCAACACAGAACCAAGAGTCTGCTCTTTAATAGCCAGGCTTTGAAACAGCACCTTTTTACTTTCTGGTTTAAAATACCTGCAGTGTTGCCAGAAATCATGGGATATCACGGTATTCACTGTGGAGAAGGAGTTGGGTGGTTGGAGCATTGTTCTTGGGCATTAGTGCATCACGGTCGAGTGTTGTTTCGCCTTGCTTGTGATTCGAGCGGATGGTGTAGTTTCTTTGTTTTCAGATCAGATTAGATTAGAACACCCTGAGCTACTTTGTTAGTTTACAGTGTTATAGAAGCAATATATTTTAGATTGCAGAACCCCTTTGGTAGGTTTTAGTATCAATCTAATACCCATAGCAAACATAAATACAGACAAAGTCAAATACACTGAAAAATATAACTCATAAAAGGAAAAATCAGATTTTCCAAAAATATTTCTAATGGAATTCATGTGTTTGACATGTCTAAACTGTGTAGGCTTACTTTTGTCCGGATTACTACGCTTTTTGTTTAAAATAAACAACATTACACAGTGTCCTTGCAATCCTGTTCCTTTCTGTTCAAGGACTTAGAGGATTCAGGGAGGAAGGCTAGTGCATTTTAGAGAAACCCTGAACAAACTGTTCGTCTTTCAGTTAAAGCATGAAAACCTTTTTAAAAATCACTGGTTTTACCTGAGAACCTGCTGTGTTACTGGAAGTGTTTCAAAAGTACACTGGCCTATCCAACAGCTGAGAGGAGTTCTTGTGTTTGTCTTAGTCTGTGCCACTGATGCATTTTTACAGTTCTGAAAGTGGTTTAATTTCCATGATGTTAACATTCACATTATTTCACGTATCTTGAAATAGAAACACGTGGAAAGAAGTCAAGGATGTATTTTTTACATGCTATATTGCAATATTTGATACAATTCAAGGCAATTGAATGCATTCACTCTGAACTCAAAATGACACATAATTTAATCTGAGATTCCATCTTTTAAAGGCACTTCTGTTCTTTTTTCCTCTTTTTTTTCCTTCTTTTTATTTTTTCTGGGATAGTTGTCAAGCTACTAGGTTGAGAATTACATTTCCAAGGTACTCTGGCAAAATTAATATGAAACTTTAGATTTCTCAGTTTAAAAAATGTTGGAGTTTTTTTTCTTTCTGATGATGAAGTAAGTGGAAGTGGAAGAACCTGTAATAATCCAATCTGACTGATATTCTGTAGAGAAATTGAGAAATTTCTTGCAGTAGAAAATGGATTTTTAGTAGAACTGTTTCACATACCATAAGTTAAGCTTATACCCTCTATGCTATCTTGATTAAAGACTTTGTTAAAGATGTGGTTTTGAAAGGAGGAAGAACAGGTCTATAGGTGAAGTATGAGTGGGCATTCCATATATTCTGGACCGTGGTAATAAAAAAGAAGACAAAAACAGGAGGAAGATACAATGAAGATAAGTTAAAGACCTTCTAAGCAAGTTGCAAGAATTGAATAAGAGAGGGACAGAAGTGAGTGTCATAAAAGCGAAATAGGAAAATATTCAAAGTGATGTTGTACAAGTTTGAAAATGAGGACAAGATTCTAAAGTTTCTAAACATTTCTAAAGTGTGAGAAAAAAGTGAAGTTTAGAAGAGGAATAAGTGAAGTTTAGAAGAGGAGGGCAGTTACGCTTTCCCAAATAGAAGATGGTCTCAGTCACATCTAATAGGATGTGAAAATATTTTTACGGAAATGTAAAAGTTCTGCCTACTGCATGTGTAAAACTTTCTGGAAATTTAACTATTTTTTAATAGTTGTAAAAATAATTCTTCCTAAGTGAAGAATTTACTTCCAGGCTAATAGCATTCTTTAGAAAAACTCAATATGTAAAGGCTGTAACATTGTATAACTCCCCTCCAGGATTTGGACACAGAAGAGCAGAAATCATCTAACAGTCTGAATTGCTTTTCCACCACTGAGCAAGTAAGTTCTACTGAAGAAGATGAGTCTCCAAATGTAAGAAAGAAGACTAAAATGGACACAAACCCACGAAACAGTCTAACAGCCAAAGAATCCATTTCTACGGACAGTGTAAATTCACATTCCCACAAAAGTACACCAGATGCTGCAGCATATACAGATCACAGTAGAACAGCAGACACAGAGAGTGAACCAGAAGAAGGTGAAATTACAGATTCTGAGTGTGAAACGTACAGTGAGGAGGAATTAACGAGTGAAGACACTGGTGATTCAGAAGACTCAGAAAATGAAGGTGAATTATTGTGGATTCTATACGGTATTACTGTATTTTTCCAGGAGGCTGTTTAAAAAAATTACAGTTTGGATAATTAAAAAAAAATATATAAAAAGCATATGACTTGAGATACTTTGAATTAAAAAGTGCTATATGTTACTAGCATTTCTTTCCCTCTCTTCACTTGCACAAAAGTAAGTACTAGTGTTTTTATAAAAGCTGTTTCTGAGTATAACATCTGTGCTTCTGTAGAAACCTCTGGGATTGCAAAAATTTGGTTTGATTAGGAAAGTGAAAGGAGAAAAGAAACTCTGCTGCTGAAATAGGGGTTCTAGACCAGTAATTCACAGTAATTCCATGTATTAACTCTCTTAAATTAATATACAGTATTTCTGACACTGTTTGTAAACCATCCTGTACAGTTGAATGCCAGATGGGTCTACTGTGGTGGAAAGCAACACGGAGTACTAGTTGAAATCCTGTTTTGTTCATATTGCAGTGGCAACTTGTAAGAAATGGATATAGACAGGAAACCTGTATACTGTTTTATACCAAAGTGTTCTGCTAGGTCCTTAAAAAACAAAAAAAACGAAGGTAACCTGTGAGAAGCTTGATGCAGCCAGTCGGAGCTCTGTATATGCAAGGGATATTCCAAATCGCAGAATGAAATGCAACCTTTAGAAAACTGTGTTGTAGCCTGTGCTCTGCTCACAGTTTATTGTCAGTTTTGTTTCTTATGTTTTCATTACTTTGCTTAACTGCTCAGATTCTAAGTGATTAATGCTAACCAAAATGTGCTTGCTACCCTCAGGCTTTCAGACTAAATTGTTTTTTCTTAATATCCAATTCTGCAGTAATGCTGAAGTAATAAAAACATGGGGATAGTTTCTCTTCCCCTAGTACCTTTTAAGGTATTGTCTTCTCATCTATGTCTATTTCTAGCTGAGATCATTGGAGACTGTTTCTACAAATGTACATCCAAGTACAGAATTCATACAGCTGTTAGAATATAGTCTCTTAATGGATAATGATGCAAAAAAGCATATGCATCTGTAGGCTCTGTCTATTAGTTTTTCTAATCCATGTTGATGAATAGTGCTCCTAAGAGGAAAAAGCTGGTAAAAATACATTTGACATTGAAAGAAATTGTCAGATATAAAGCTTCACATGCGATAAGTCTGTGATGTGGTGAACAAAAAGGTGCTGCCTTTTCTCAAAATAAAATTGTTTTCTAATCTGTTACAATTAATGATCCATACATTTATAATATACTAGTAAATTTTGTGAATGTATATATATTCTACTGCTGTAACTAAAGAGTTGTCCACATGTGAATAACTAGAATTAGGAAGGCATTTGTAATACTTTGGTGTGCAGTCAGAAAGCCTTTGAAACAATAATCTCATCAAAGTTTTCTCTCAGATGTGGTTACACATTTCTTTTTATGAAAGTTGCGTATTATTCTGCCAGGTAATGCCTGAATGTTTTTCAGTTTTTTGAAGACTATGGACTATAAAGTTAAAACTGTAATTTGTTGGTACTAATGGTGGTGGGTTTTTTTTCTATATCATTATAGATGAAGAAAAGATCTGGCCTCCTTGTATCAGGGTAATTGTAATAAGATCACCCGTTCTACAGACTGGGTCACTTTATATTATCACTGCTGTGAAACCTGCTACAATTGGAAGGTAAAACTGAATGAAATTTTTTATATCTATCTATCTATCTATCTGAAACTACCTTGCTTTGAAAGCTGTGGAAAGCACTTAGAATTGCTTGTCTCTACTCTTCATGCTTGTGCTGCAGCAGTTGTGAGGTTCTCTTGAGTTTGGTTAGTCCACAGTAAGAAATTCAAGTCAGGTCACATAACATGTCATCATGATAAGATAACAGTATACACAGTTAATGCGGCTCAGCAGACCTGAAAATTTGTTAGTGATGACTCGATCTTGTGACTGAGCCCCAGTTGCAGCATAGCTGCAAGTCCTTCTTTGAAAACTTGTTTCCTAGAAAGTAAGTAAATTTTGTTCCAGGCCACTGAAGTACTTTTTTTAGAAATGGAAAAACGCACTTCAGAAATTCAGGATCACAAGGGAGAACATTCTGGACTTCCTCACACATTCACATTTCAGTAGGGTTTGTTCATTGGCTCTAGATAATAAGTTGATTTGTGCTAGACTGTATGTATTCTTACAGTTCTAAATCTGGTTTGTTCATTGTGGATGATTAATTTAATGATGATGTAAAGCTTTTTCCATGCTTACTGAAAAACCTCACCCTGGAAAAGCTATTTCTGTCTAATGCTGATAGATGTGTTTTGATTTGCTCTTAAAAGGTGAGGTCCATGTATGTGAAGAAGAACAGACCTTGAATTTGTATCTAGGTCTTTTACTAGCTGCATTGCTTCTTAATCCCTTAGTATAAGAACCTAATACACCAATCCCTTCTTGCTACTGCAGTGTTTTGATAACAAAAAATGCAAACCAACCAAAACCCATCCTGTACAGATTACTCTTTCTTTACTTGTATTACCTGCCTGATGCGACCAAGAATTTAACTTCCCCATTGAAGACTGATGCCAAGATACACTGAAGACCCCGAAGGATGCAGAGTTCAGACTGTTATTTACAGGCATTGCATGGCAGTTCAGATAGAAATGTCAAGTTTATAGATAAGAATTTAATGGTACCATTTCGTCATTTATTAATCGCCTGCTTTGTTTAGTTTATACAAATGGCAGAAGGGACCTGAAGCAAGTCTTTACATTGTGTATGTAGCAACACAATGCTTTGTATCTGTAAAAATTTCTAGTAGCTCAGAAAAGAAATATGATATTACAGTTCAACTGAAATATACCTTTGTAAGCCACTTACAAGACCTATTTCTACTTTGTCGTGATTTGTATATCCACTTGCCTTTCCAGAGAAAAAGATGTTGGACACACACTTCAGATTCCTGAAGTTGGAGTCAGTAAGGTAACTCTTGATCATGTCTGCTGAAAGGTAGATCAGAAGACATAAATGTATGAATGAAGGTTTCGATTTTTTGGCTTTAAATTTGGAAAATCATGTTAATTTTTTGAAAGAACTTTCAGAATGAGAAATGAATGAGACTTGAATTTAGAAAAAAGGAAAACACAGACTATTTTACTGAATGGGAACTTAGCACAAACAACAGCATGTTTTTAAAGTCTAGAAAAGCTAAATACTCTTTTAAAATTGGAGTTCTATTAATCTACAGTGTAATGCACAGTAAAAAAATTATATTTTGAATCTTGAATTTCATAGTTGTTGAACTTGAGACAAAACCCTGTTAAGTACTAATGGTGTATAAAATTTTGGTGTCAGATAGTAAGAATTTCGTTACCAAGTAATGCAATCCTTGCAGAATGCTCAGAGCAAAAGGTTTTATTTTATTTTTCTTCGAGCAACTGTGGAAATGATGTAGAGGGAGTTAAAAAAATTAACAGAATTCCTTTCAATGGTAGACTGAATGGAAGTTCTTGTTCTGTTATAAATTCTGTGCTCTGTTTTGCTAAATACTTCAACACAGACCCTAAATATAGCACTCATAATAAAAGAAAACTGTAGATTGACAAAGTTGTGTCATCCAAGCAAAAAATTTGTTAAAAACATCTGTAAATGCAAATATCTCATGAAACATGCTTTACTATTTTAAATGATAGTTCTCATTAATCAGCTGCTGTTTTTCATACTGAATAATTTCCAGAGTAAATATTTCCCTACTATTAATAACTTTCTCAGGCAAGTGTTTGAAACTGGGCAAATAAAGAAGCCAAAAGGCTTTTATTTTTCTGTAATGTTACCAGTTTAGTACTTCACAGGTACTGGCAGTTTATATAAGAAGTTACTTCACTTTTCAGATAAAGAGTCAAAGGTGAAAAGATAAATTACATATCTGCAGAAACAAAAAGTTTGTCTTCCGCATTATTCTTACTTTTTAGCTCTGGACAACTTTGGTGTTTGCTTTTCTTGAGTGAAAAGTGAGATTTAAAAAAATGCTACACCCTGCAGATTTGGCCTCTTTAGAAGAAGTTTTAGTTCTATTCAGTAAAACAGAAGTAGAAAATAAAATATCTAGTGAATGAAGTAGTCAGTCTCCATCATTATGGGAGTGTCCCATTTAGTAAGAAATGCTAGCCAATCTTCCAAATACTTTTTTTTTTTTAATTGAAAGCAGCAACTTCCATTGCTCGAAATTGTCAAATTTGAAACAGTCACTTTTCTAGACTTACTGCTTTTATTGGAAGTTCTAGTAGGCTGGAGAAATTGGTACTTTGGTTTGTTCAGTGGCCTTTTCTGGAGGTTGTGCATCTCTTTATGAACTTGGCCAGGAGTTGTGCTTTCTCTGAACTCTGTGGGCTTGGGAGCAATACCTATATAGAACCGCAACAAGACCAAAAAAAATAGATTGTTAGTCTCAATATCAGAAAGGAGATAAAAGAAACAGTAAAAGATTGGTACTGATTGTGTCCTAGGTATTAAGATGCAGGAGATGGTGAATTATGTGAAAGTTACAAAAGCATGGCATTAAGGGAGTTATTTCAGATATGAAAGACCAAGTAAATGGAAGCAGAATGAGTTCTTTTTTTAAATGAGAGTGCTGTAACATACCTTAAAAGCAAAAAGCCTGTTACTGACAAGAGCAGTTAACAAGGCTATATTACTGAATCTTGCAGTTCTTTAAGCAAAGCATACTTGCCACATTGGAAGAATATAGTTGTTCAGTACCGAATCCGCTTACGAACACAATAGTTACATTATTAACTGTACACATTAGCTCATGCTGTTGTGGCCCATTCATTTACATTGCACAAGAATGAAACCATAAGATGTGAAGTACTCTATAACTTAGAGTACCAGAGCCATTCATTTTTAAGGTCTCAAAATATATTCTGAAATCTTACCTTAAAATAACATTTAAATTGTGAAGTACTCACTTAACAAGAACATTTAACTTAGGCTGCTATTTGTCAGTTTCATGCAGAAGTATATTTTGACCACGATTTGCAAAACTATGTTCTTGTGGATCAAGGCAGTCAGAATGGAACAGTCGTTAATGGAAATCAGATTCTCCAGGTGAGTACCTCTTGTTTTAGTGCTCTGTACATTGCAGGAAACTAATCTTGTGGCCATTTAAAATGTGTTACGGCAAATCACTTACAATGCCATTGTATGTCTTCTTTCATGCATTAATGCCTGCCTTGGTTTCCTTCTTATTTTACGGCCACTTTCAGTACTTAATGTTTGGTTACACTAGGAAGAATCCACTATGGTTGCAGTTGCTGGAGTGAAATACCCACTGTAGTTAAATATTTGCCTACATTTGTGAGACCAAACTGAATTACTGAGTTGTAAGCAGTGTGCATGAAATAGAGTTCGTGTCCTTCCAGAGTAGTTAACGTGGCTGCCAAAACTTTCTTTTGCTGTAGCCTAAAACAAAATGTGATCCCTACATCCTGGAGCATGGAGATGAAGTGAAGATTGGCGAAACTGTGCTTTCTTTTCATATTCACCCCGGCAGTGATACTTGTGATGGATGTGAACCAGGACAAGTTAGAGCACATCTTCGCCTGGACAAGAAAAAGGAGCCTTCTGGTTAGTCACATCATCACTGGATATATTTTTTATTATGGCTGTTTATTTTATAAACAGTAGCTAGTTCAGTTTTTGTACAATTTTCTCGTCAACTGGGAATGGTTATACCTAGTGATGTATTTTCTTCTTGGTATATGTGTCTATATATAATAATGTTATAACAAAAATTCTCACATTTGTTTTATGTTTTAAAACATCGTTACACTAGTAATTAGAAATCCAATCCTGTGTTCTTCCTTTTAGTTTGTCCAGCGCTTAGCAAAGAAGAGAGAGAGTTAGTCAGAAGAAAAGCGTTAAAACAAATACGGGTAAAATATGGCTTACAGGTAAGTTTACACTAGAAGTTGATTAAGGTTTTGTAATCTCGTGGTTCTTACCTTTTTTTTTAGTACTTCGTGATTCCTATTTTAAGCCATAGACTTAGTTAAATAAGGCAAGTTTTCAAATGCCCTTAAACTTAGCCTGGTTTGTCTTTTGTACCCTAAATTACTATTCTTTACAAACCTCTACAGAGAAAGATGATGGTAAGAGGGCATGAAAGTTCCAGTGAAAATTAGAAGGAAGATCCTTTCAAAGTGTACAAGGTTCCTAATCCTTTTGAAGTTAAGATTTTGCAAGACACTTCTGTTTTTATTTCTGCAGATTAAGTTTTCACTGAATTGCAGTCCTGTCTTTTATCTGGAAGGGAAACATAATAAGCAACTGAAAAAATTATGGAAGGAAGAGGGAATTTTTTCAGGTTTTTAAGTCCATAGAGGAATACCAACATGAACATACAGGCAATATAATATATATGTATTCAAATTACTTCTGTTGTAGAGATAATTTTAACTATGCAGTTGCTTCCAGCATTTGTACTGAGTATTCATGTAGAAAACAGAATGCCATAATTTCTGTCAAATTCTTCAGGTACCAAAATAATACTGATACAGCATCTGTAAACATGCTTAATTCTGTCATTTATTCTGAAAAAAGCAGTTGCTGAGAAACAGGCTAAATGTTGATAGAAAAAGCCAGTGGCATGTCCACATGGTTTTCTGCTTAATATGGAGAGATTGACTCTTCATACCAAGAGAAGATTCAGGAGAATGTGTTAATTTATTTACAGCTGCTGAGAAATTACTGAATTTGGCAATATTACGTGGTGATGGCGATAATATAGTTTGCAAGGTATGCCTGCAAGCTAAGAAAAGACTAAGTGAGAACTACAGATTTTGTTATAAGATTTAGAATGAATGAAATAGGCTGAAGCTGCTATACTTCTGGAGGGAAAAGGGAAATTATCAAAAATAAAGAATTTAAACCCCATTCTCTTTGTCTTGATGCAATTTAATCTGCTTGGAAAGAACACAGAGTATGAAGACAACAAGGCAGTGAAGAATCCAAAGTACAAAGACAGAGCAGGAAAACGCAGAGAGACCATTGGAAGTGAAGGAACCTTCCAGAGAGATGACAGTTCAGCTTCTGTTCATATGTAAGTTGGGCATGGGGGAAGGTATCTCCCGTGTCCTTCTCTTGTGAATCTTAAAAAAATGATGGTAAAATAAGTACCAATTTGTTACTAGCACAAAGTTTGTTAGATTACCTGTATATATTGTGTTAGGAGAGCTAGAAAATTTTAAGCTTTTCGCACTTCCCATTTCACATGCTCTTATTTATTAATTCCTCACCTTCCACACAGAAATCAGCTTGGCCATAAGGACACTTAGATCACTTCCTTACCAACTCAAAAATTTAAAGAACTCTCCAGCTGCACTACTGGCATCTTCAGTAGTGTCTGTTTTTCAAGTGGCTCAATTTTTATTTTTCCTATTCATTCCCAGTAATAGTACACATGCAGATTTTTCACCTGCACCTTCTCTCACTGTCGATATCCAGCCGCTCATAGGACATGTATTTACAGACCTCTTAAATGACACTTGATGTTCCTTCAGTTGTTACTTTGCCGCTGTATTTGGGTTTTTTTTTTTAAGAAACATGAACTTGTAGGTGCTTGTAAATTAATAAAAGGAAGTGTGAGAGGATGAAATAGGTGCATTAGGATGATTTGGCAGCGATACTGCCTTTTCCCTAGTGTAATCCATACCCTCCTTCCCATGATGTATCTTTTAACTCCTAAAGCAAGCAAGTAGTTTGGGAGTTTTAAGAAAGCTGATATTGACCAGAGGCTTGTTAACCAAAGATATTCTTGGAGGAACTTACAAAAGGATCTTGTGGATAGTGCTTGATGGATTGATTACTGGTTTCTAGAGTAGCATATGTATGCACATTTCTGTTGTTCCTTTGAAAGCATACTCTTAATATAAACTCTTACCAGTTTTCTTAAACTTTCTTCAAAGTGAAATCAGCAACAGCAACAAAGGACATCAAATGTTGGAGAAGATGGGATGGAAGAAGGGGGAAGGCCTGGGAAAGGATGGTGGTGGCATGAAGGATCCGGTAGGTCTTTCTGGTTTTCACTTGAAACAAAAATAATAGAAATGTATTCGTAGTGAGAAGTGTCTAATTGTATGCCACTCTTTACTTGAAACGTATCAAAACCCTGGTTAGGAAGGAATAATCTCAGTAGGACTAATCTCAAATTATTTTTTCCTTGACTAATGAGTTGTTTTGAAATTTTTCAGTAGTGTTGTCCCTTCACTAGACTGTGTTCGTTAGGAAACTAAGCAAAGGAGGACACACAGCTTCTAGCCATTGAATTAATAATCTCATATTTGAATACAGGGTCTGGAGGAAAGTTGGAATAATTTAAGTGATGTGAATTGAAGATTGTTTTAAGGTGGAATTCTTCACTTTCTCAGAGGCTGATGTAGCACAAAAATCAAGCTAGGTGATGGGCCATGAGAGAGGAAAAGCCAGCTGGAGTCACTGTAGCCACCAAGTTGTGGGCCTCTGTGGCAGCCGCGTTAGCCTCATTTTTGTCACCAGAGATGTGGGTTTTTTTGGCAGTAATGCTGCTCAGAGCCACACCATGCCCTGTGTTGTCAAACTAGCCAGCCTAGGGATCATACGCTGCTCACTCAGTGAGGTGTATTTCACAGCAGTGTTAGTGGCAGGAGACATTATTCAGCACTCTAGATCATCGTTCCAAAGGTGGTGATTTGACACATCATTTTCATGGTACTGTTTATATATTATCTAGGTGTATTAGAACATATGAAAGAGGAGAAGTGCTTGGGGAGAGGGGATGGAATGTGTATTAGAAAACCAGAATTTGTAGTATGTAGAATACCTAACTTGCAATTACAACAACATTTAATGTATTTGACAGATCCAACTTGAGTTACATCAGAAGCATGCAGGTTTGGGTACTAGGAGACCAGCCTCAATTGAAGTTGTTCAGCTCATCCAGAGCAAGAATAAGAAGAACTGGGATAAAGCAAGAGAGAGGTTTGCTGAAAACTTCCAAGACCCTAAATCACAAAGGGATACGCCTAAGAATACACCTTGGGTTAGAGGGACTGTAGACTGAAGTATCTAGTCCCACAGCAAGGTAATTCCTGAGTATAATAGTTGGGAGAGAATTTATTTTTATTCTTTTTGCTTTTGCTAAAGCAGGAGTTTGGTTATATGTAAAATACAGTTGTGGAAAAACTTATTCAAGATTAACTCTGTTATGATAATTGGTTTTCTGTAGTCTTCATGCTTTTATAAACATTTTTAATAAGAAATGAATGGAGTTTAGAGGGATATCCAAATTTAAGTACTTGAAAATTATTCTCATCACAAGCAGGAATCTCCCATTGTGTTTTTACACTTCACAGAAAATTACACAAAACATCTGTTACATTTAAATATGATACCTATAACATTTGAACAGTGATTTAAAATCAAGATGGAAAAAAAAATCCCCCAGATCCCTAGTACCATAGTGCTGTTTTTTCATGTTTGCCATGAAATGCTCGACAAGAGAGAGGCACACCACTCTTAAATTCATACAGTTCAGTACTAGCTCCGTGTCTCAGCATACCTTTGGCAGAGGAAAAGGGGGGAAAAGCTTGTTTTTAAATGATTCAGCATTACTGTTCAAAAATACTGTACTCCATGAAATAAACTACCAGCATTAGTGAAGAGAACAATGTTCAGAGACAGCTTGTAGCAAAATTTTCTTCTGTGAAGAACTTGTTTGAGATTTGTTTAGTAAATCTGTATCATGCCTTTAAAAGAGGAGGTATGTTTAGAAAACTGCTGTCTGTATTTATTAACTTCTTTTTCTGATACATCCATTGCTGGCAATGGAGTTTATGCCAGAAAAAAAACCAACACAAACAACTGATTTTCAATGGGAAAGGATTTCCAAACTAAAGCTAAAAGATTGGTATTTATTGAATGTTCCTAAACACAATAAATCATTGTCAATTTAAGCAGTGTTCTTCTTCATACTGTCTTGTCCATATGTTGAATAGGAGTGCTCTTCTAAAATGAGTAAAACTGAATCCCACTTTGTTCAAGTTGGAGTTCTGATACATGTCCAAGGAAACATGGTAGTTTCACCATCCTACTGGATCATGCAGGCACTGTGGAGTAAAACCAGAACAAATTACCAGCCCATTTGTCTTCATTTAGATGCATACACTATAAAGCAAAAGGTCCAATCTATTATTTAAATCATGAAATGCACCCAAGTTTACAACCCGAAGCACACCTCACTTCTGCAGACAGAGGTGAAGATACAGTTATCCACACTCAATGCCTGGAGCAGCATCACTAAAATTAGGTCACTGTTTGCCTTTGGAAGCAGTTAGTTTTCTACTGATTTAGTGGCAGACATGTATTACTGCTGTTGCAATAATATACAGGTATTGCTCTATTATGTACTTTGCTGTTGCATTCCTTTTTATTGGCAACTTCACGTTTTCAGAGGCTATCCTTTTCTAGCTGTGAAAAAACATTGTTCTGTAAGTCCCGTTCTGTACTTGTTAACTTTTAGCTCACCATTGATCTAAAAAGCTGTTCCTGCTAGTAGGAGGAAAAAATCCCTGTATACTAAAAGAACATTTTTGGGGGGGTTTTGTTGTTTTTTTTTTTAACTTCTGTAGTCTTCAGAGTAAATCACATTATAAGTTTTAATTAGGAAGAATCGTAACTTTCCCTCTCCCCAATTATTCAAGTGTAACAGCTCTAAGAAAAGTGGACCACTGAGTCTGCATTTCATGAAGTTTTTGAAGTAAGACATAATGTGCCTTCTATGAGAGGCATGGTCTCATGCAGTCAAGACTGACTGCTTTCAGTACTGCAGCTTCCTCTTTCAGCAGTTCCATACAAAGGGCTGAAGCTTAGTCTTGGTTCAGTGTCGGTGTGACAAATATTCTCTCTTGATGCTGCCTAGGGAAGTGGAAAAAGCAGTGCCATTAATACACAGATTGTTAACAAAACAACTGGAAGTAAGGTCTGAGTAATCCTCATCAAGCAGTTCTGTGCCTTTATTGAGTAGGAGGACTTGTATTGAGCTAAATATGACTTTTCATCCTTTACCTTAGTGACCTTATGAAGTTTTAAGTACAAATGAATGAGGTAAAAACCACCAGTAGTGTGCAAGCCTTATGTGCAAGTGCAGTACTGCTTTCCCTCATGTCAGGAGGGGAACATGAGTTGCCATTGCACTATTATAATTTTGGAGGCTATAACCAGTAAGATACAGCATAAAGTTTAACTGTCTTACCTTCTCAGTCCTCCAACCATCCCACTGTCTTTCCCAACTTATGATACTAAGAGTTCCTTTTTTATACAGCCAAAGTCCAGTTTTAGCAGTTTGCTTTATATATAAATACTTCTAGGGAATACATATAATCCTAAAGTTCTTAAGGATAAAATTAATCAGTTTATATAAACAAACTATTTTCTGTAGTCCTAACAGTGAATTTTGCCAACTTAGCAAACATATTTCTGAAATTTAAAATAAACAAAGAATAGCAGGTACATTCTTAAGTGCTGAACAATCCACCTGGCCACATAAAGACAGGGAGTGCAGTGTTGTGCAAAAGGCACTGAAAACAACACCTACGCCGATGCAGAGGCCCTGAACTATCTGCATATGAGCTGCTTTTACAAAGCATACCATAGGCTGAAACTGGAGTGAGTGTTCGAGCAAAGCTGCTGCAGCTGGCTGTGCGAAGGGTGCCTGACTGGAGCTTTCTGCCAGCAGGTAACAAATCCACAGCAGCAGGAAGAGAGGTCAGAACCAGCATCTGGGTTACCAACAAGACATACTGAAAGGTGCATGCCAATGGATTTTTTTTTCTGTGTGGTCTTTTTCCAAGTGCTGTGAGCTCTCAATGTGGGATTTTTTTTTTTTCTCAGCGAGTTTCTGATTTCTAAACGGAGGGTTTCATCTGCACCTTATTTTAATCCATCAATGCCTCTCCGTTGATGAACATACCTGCGTACGGGTTTCAGTAGCAGTGATCCTGGTTCAGCCCTTCAGCGCACCAGGGCACCATCCGCTGTCCTCCGTCCGTGCCCAAGTGTCCCGGTGCAATTTCAGCGCTGCAAGCAGGACACACGCTGCCTCTCCTGCGGCTCCTCGTTTAGCAATGCAGGGGCAGAAGCGTGGGTGAC
>VZTA01008423.1:206371-241767 GCA_013398855.1 Mohoua ochrocephala | reverse complement strand
AGAGATGGGCAGAGAGGAAACTTTGGAAGTTCAGCAACGGCAAGTGCAGGGTCCAGCACCTGGGGAACGATACTCCCGAGCACTTGTACAGGCTCCAGGCCAACTTGCTGGAAAACAACCCTGTGGAAAAGGACCTGGGGGTCCTGGTGGGCAACAAGCTGTCCATGAGCCAGCAGTGTGTCCTTGTGGCCAAGAACGCCAATGGTATCCTGGGGGCATTAGGAAGAGCATTGCCAGCAAGTCGAGGGAGGTGATCCTGCCCCTCCACTCAGCCCTGGTGAGGTTATACCTGGAGTGCTGTGTCCAGTTCTGGGCTCCTCGGGACAAGAGAGACACAGATCTCCTGGAACTCAGGTGACCAAGCCCTGGAGCAGGTTGCACAGAGAGATTGTGGAGTCTCCCCTCACCGGAGTTATTCCAGAACCATCTGGACACAATCCTGTGCCATGTGCCCTGGGATGGCCCTGCTTGAGCAGGGAGGTTGGAGCAGGTGACCCCACTGTGGTCCCTTCCAACCTGACCCATTCTGTGATTCTGTCAGTTCTGGTGAAGCATTTACTCAGCAGAACGTTAATTAGGCCGCAGATCTGACTTGAAGTAAGGTGCCTGAAGTAATGTAGTAGAGTGATCTTCCCTTGAATGAAATTTGGTAGGCCAGCATCAGGGAGAACCTTTTTTTGATAAAGACTGTGAATATGATTTTGTGACTGTTCCGATGCAGTGCTCGTCAGAAGTGTGTGCGACTTGCCTGGGAGAAGGAAAATATAAATGAAAAATGGTCAGCGACAAGATGGGCGAAGAAGATTGAAGCCCGAGAAAAGGTAACAGTGTTTCACTGGATGAGGAGTACATGTTGTACTGCTCCTGCTTTGTAAAATTAGGTACAGTCTAAAGGCTGCACATTTTCAAGAGCAGGCTAGGATTAGTGGTAGACAAGGCATAGGTTTTCAGTGGTTGCTACCCATCAGCTTCAACTTCTTGTATTTTAACAGTAAATGTGGTTTTGTTCAGTCATTTCTATAACAGCCTCTTTTCCTGCATCCTGGGATAGTGCAAAGGCTTTAAATAGTGAGCTAGTTCCAGAAGTGCAGCTAAAGCCCATTTGGAGATGATCAGTTACTTGTGGAATGCTTTGGAATGCTGAGTTTTACTACTTGTACATATCAGAGTTTCATGACTGCTTTTCACACAGAAAGCCAAAATGACTGACTTCGATCGCTACAAGGTGATGAAGGCGAAGAAGATGGTAAGTGTTTGAGTGCTGCTTCTTTATGGGGTTAATGCTTCTACCTTTCACTCCAGAGTCCCATCCAGTGTCAGTAGCCTTCTTTTCACAGCTGCCCAGGGTTACGGGGTGGCACTGTGGGTGTGAATGCCTTGAATTTTCCATGCTTTTATGTATGCCACCACTTTCTCTTCAGTAGTTGATCAAACTTGAACTTGTATAATCCATGTGTCGGTCCTCCCAAGTTATCAGCCTGCTGATAAAATCAAATATTCTTGATGCGTTGCTGTTAGTATTTCACCCTGTAATGAAAATCATTGCACATTAAATATTGAGATGCCTGAGTTACTGGCCGGAATGATGATGTCCAGTTGGTAGACTGGGACAGTTCTAGGTGGAATTTGACGTTTCAAATAAAATGCGTGGTAAAGGGTAATAATGAAAGGAGGCAGAATCTGAAAGCCTAGAATTTGAATTAAGGCATAGTATTTGAACTCTTGCTCTTTCTGTTCTGATGAAGTGTAAACATTTCCTTTTTTTTTTTACAGAGAAACAGAATCATCAAGCATGAAATGAAGAAGCTCCAGAGGATGGCTTCTAAAAAAGGCAAGAAGCCAGGGAAGCCAGTGAAGGCAGCGAAGGGCAAAAAGCCAGAGAAGGCACCAAAGGCTAAGAAGCCCGAGAAGGCACCAGCACCGAAGGCACAGAAGGCGCAGAAATAAAACGAACTTCTCATTATGTATAACTCTGTGTCCTTGTTCTGATTTTAAAATTACATCTGATTTAAATTGTAATCATAAGTTCGCTTTCTTTTCTGACCAAGAGTTGTTGTCTGTCTCATTTTTTAATGTCCACGTGTGGGGTTCCGGTGTTCCCTCGGAACATGCAGAAATGCTTTTGTCACACACTGCGCCCAGTACTCTCTACCCTAATGCCAGTTGAAATAATTGCATTCCCAGTTATTTGAAGTAGATCAGATCCTGACATTTAAAAGCAGTCTGCTATTGGAATTGGTTAGGAATGTACAAAATTACTTGCACAGTCTTTTGAGTGTGAAATACATGAAAATAATTACATTAATAGTTCTGTATAAATTCAGGCATATGCTGAAAGTATGTGTTCTGGTCAGAATAGAAAAATGTCAGTGTTTGAAAGACTTGGCAAATTGCAGTTCAAACACTAAATTATTTTCTAAAAAACTTCCACCATTTTTAAAGTAGTGACCTGAATACTTGGATGCTGCAGATGTCTAACACCATAGTTGCCCTTTAAGCACAGTTACAGTAATCTGTGATGTATTACCAAGATGGAAATTGTTGGCTTGTATTTCAGTATGCTTGCTTTTCGGAATATTTAAGATTTTGTGTCAAGACCCGAGATTAACTCCAGTTCCTTAAACTATGCAGCATATAATTTCCACTAACCAAAACATCAAGTAAGAGAGAGCATGACCTAAAAATGAGTTCATCTGAAACACTGAACTGCTCAATTTAGTCTGCGTTGTAAAACAATGTTTACAAATCTCCGTGTCAGCATCCATGTAATTTCCTGTGCTTTCTCCTGTAGTTTCTTGGCAGGAGATGCATTTTCTTCACGTTGAATGGAGAAATCTTGTAAGTCTGAGTTATCCGGTAATGTAAAAGCAAATTATTTTTTCACTCAAATATAAACTGGAGGAGGAAGTATATATTTTTAAAGAATGAAGGTTGTGAGACTTCTATAGTGTCAAATACGTACTCAAATATATGTTGTCAAATACACTGATAAGCATGTGCTGTTAAAAACGTGGACTTTAACTATTTACATGGTTAGTGCTGCTTATTTCAGCCGGCATTAGGTGTCTGCATACCCAAACACTTAAAATTGTGTACAGTGTTGTCTTGAGCTCTTTATATACCCTTGGAAATAGAGTTCAAGCCACATGGTTGATACGAAGGGATATAACTGCTAAGGGGGAAAAAATCATAAATTATGCAAATTGGGACTAAAAGCCATGTTCAAGTGTCTGGAGACCTTGATTTTAAATTGGATTTTGAAGTGATTAAATCCACCTACTCTGAAACTCTTTACTTGAAAGTCACTTTAAAGTTCTATCGACCTGGAGGTCCTTTAAGGTGAAAGATTTGTCCCTCTTGATTTTTTTTTTATGTACTACTGTTAAGCTTGGTTATATAAGACCTAGGGAAAAAATGGTAAAAGTGCCTGTACAGAAAATAGAGGTGCCTTCAATCATAAGGAGCTCAGAAACACTTTTTCTACACCATTTACTCGTTTTTAAAGGTACCGTCTTCCCCAGAACATCTTTGCCTGTGACTGCAGCAATTTATCCAGTGTTTTCATTCCTAGCACTCGGCAGCTGCTGAGGCAGCTGAAACTTTTCCGGGATATAGGGTGTGCAGTAATCCTTGGGAGCTGGAATTGTCCTGGAGAGCGATATCGTAGTGGTATAAAACATGACTGAAGAGTTGTGTCTGCCCTAGCACTGCACCATGAGAGCGAGGCATTAAAGATTTAGGCACTGCTGGGGAGAGAGAGCGTTCTGTGCCTTAAAAGAAAGCTGGGCTCTGTAACACCACACCTGACAAGCAGTACTTCTGTCCAAGTACTGTTTTCTACAATTTGGCTGAAAGGGGAAAAGAGCAATAACAGAATATACCGGGTTTTGGCACCAACACTCTGCATTTCTGGCTGGGTGTTCCATGTCAGCAGCATCTAGTGCTCCTTTGAGCAATTCATGAAACCTCTCTGCAACCTGCAGGTCTGTGTTGTGGAGAGTCCACCTTCCTTTCAGTCCACGAGCATGGTACAGCCCTCTGGGCTGGTTCTTCCTTTTTGTAAAGCTACGGGGAATACGAGAAACCAGAGGAGTTCAGTTTATTTCTGAAGGTTACCACACGATGGCAACGTTAGCTCTTCATAAGGTTGTTCCTAAGGCCAGGCAACTGTGCTGCTTTACCGTGCAAGGAAAGGTGCCAAATAAAGGAGATGGCACAAACACTTGAGAGTGGTGGACGTGCTTAGCCAATCCTTCATTTTGCCTTTATAGTTGACTAAGATGTACTTTGCTGGACTATGGATAGGCTTCTTCATTTACTTTGTGGAGTCAAGCGTAAAGAAATGGGATGTGCTGTTTTAGAAAGAGCTTAAAGTGAAGTCCTCTGTTTGTTTTCTCATATCACTTCATGCAGAACATGTAGAGTGGGCTTGCTGGGGGCAGAGGAGGGTGTCTACCCCATCCCAATTTACTCCTGAGATCAGCAGATAATTGCCGAACTTCCTAAACCAATATCAGTACTTGGCAAACCCAGTCCTAACCTCTGTGCTGCAAAGTCTGGGAGATGTGAGCAATTCTAGGAGTAGGATTGGACCCCTTGGCATGATCTGTAGTTAAAAGGTGTGAAATCTGCTATTACCATGAACCAGCCGAACTTCTGGGCCAACTGATTTGCTGGTGATGCGTATTTCTTCTTCTTGGAAAATGCTGCATTTGCATGCTTTTGGTTCTTGACTAGCATGTCTGTTACTGTGTTTGGCATCTGAACGTGTTTCAGTTTTTTCATTGAGATGTAATAGACCTGAAAGAGAAATGTCTGCATTTACTGATGGACTCGTGACAAATCCGGTCTAATTTGTAGCTCTATTTATTTTGTCTTGCTTCAATTGTACTGCCCCCGAAGTGTTTCCAGCCCCATATGGTTTCTCTGCTTTTCTCCTGTGCACATAGATAAAGTGTCTCTGAAAGCTCCACGTGCCTGCCTTTTATTGAGATGAAGAGGTGCTAATTTCTATTCACAGCATTCTTGGTATATGAGTAAGGAGGCTTGCAAGGAAGTGGTGAGTGGAGCAAATTGCAGGGATAGCTGTGAGGTCTGCTCATTTCAGGTCTTCAGCTTTTTGTTCTTCCATTCTAGAATTCCGGGGGGATGGAGGGGGGCTGGGTTTGTTTGTTTGGGGTTTTCATTTGGACATTTTTAATGTTGTTTTGAGCTTGAAGTTGCATATACTATCGTCACACTCAGGTACTTTTGAGTTGATACTGGGATTTCCTTCACCGAAGCAGAAAGATCAGCTTTTACCTGTTTAAACACAACATCCCTGGTTGTGCTGCAGTCCTCGTCCCTGCCTTGACACAGGCCCTGTGAGGACTGGTGACGTACCCACACCCTTTTCCCTGTGCAAGCTCCATTCCTGGGGGCTGTGCAGCTTTCAGTTCATGGTGTCCTTAAGTGGGAATGTGGCCCAACTTTCACCTTGTGCGGTCGTCCCTGCATTATATTCTTGTTTTAGATAAACGAAGAGTTGGTCATCTTCTCCCCACCGACCCTTCAGTGATGACAAAACTGAGTGGGCTCCAGGCAAATCTTTGCAGCAAACTCTCCATCCTCCCCCACAAGCTTTCAGACCACTATGGCCATCCAAATTAGAGAAGTCTTCCACCTGCAGACAGCTATTTGTGCTGGTCACCAACATAAAAATTATGCCATTGCCACCAACACAGAGCCACTTCCTCCTTCCTAAAGTGCATTGACCGGGTTCTTGTTACAGAGGAAGTACTTTTTAACATTTCCCCAGTGATCCCTGGTTGGAGGGTGTTTTTCAGGATATTTTGTTCTGTACCTGTTCCTTACACATGGTGAGGAGAGGCCCTGACCTGCTCATCAGGGCCCTCAGCAGAGCCGAGCTCTTTCCTCGCATCCGCTTTGGGCTGCTGGTGGAGCGTGGGTGGTGTTTCGGGGCACTGTGCCCTGATAAAGGTTTATGTGGCAGGATCTTATCAGGAAGCTCTGCTCTGATGAAAATGATAGATGCTTCAAAAAAGTAATGGTGTGGATATTTAAATAGCATGAAAGAATATTATCTTTGAGATCTGCTGGAGCTGTACCTAAGGACACACAGTGGGAGAGCACAACATCTGAATATTTTTCACAATAACTCACCAGTCAAGACTTTCTAGAGCCACTGTTTGAACCTCCGATTTACAAATGAAGGATCCATTGCTAGCTGTGCTATTGCCACAGTCAGGGGCTACGTAAAAGTGTTCTAAAGAAGAGATGGAAAATAGGCTTGAGGGCTTTTTCCTTCTTCCTTCCCTTCCACCCTGGAATCCCTGAATAACTTTACAGGGAGGGTTTTTTTTCCTTGTTTATCTTTTATTTCTACTGCTTGTCTCACTCACATTGCACATGTGAGTCTTAGCTCATCCTGAAAGTCTCTGTGGATAATGGAAAAAAAACTCAAGAGTTCACGGCATAATGAAATAAATTAAGTCTGACTAGCTGAAAGTGGCATCATTTTTGCTCCGCTTGCTTGAAGCATTTTTCAAGGTCCAGGGAGAGGCTGACAAGCTGCTGCTGTTGGCAATGCATGCAGATCCTCACCCCAGATGTGAACAGGCTTCCTCAACTCCTAGACCCCTGAACGTGACCTTGGAAGGAAGGATGTTCACACAGTGGCTATGCCTGGTGTCTGCTGGCAGGTCTAGAGTGGGAGGCAGAGTTGCATTTAAATGTCAATGCAGGCAATTGTGTCACAGCACAGTGATTCCAACAGGAGACGTAAAAGCATCCACACACTCCATGGTGCAAAATAATTCCTAGCATCCTGTAGAAAATTTGAGACTGTGGGCAGAAGAAAGTCCCAGTGCCATGCCACTGGATGAGAGCGCTCAGGGTCACGGGCACTGCCCACAGCCCTGGGTGGTCACTGCTGAGACAGGAAATTTGGTGTCTTCATGGTCCTTGGAAGGAGAACATAGCTGACAAGCTAGACTCTGACAACCTGACCTTTCTGTCCACTCTACTCAAAACTTGTGAGAAACTCGGCTCCAGGGCTATTGCTTTGTACCATTAGCAGATGATACAAAGCCATCCCTGGGGGCATGGACAGGATGAATTCTCCAAGCCATTCAGTTCCCTCCTCTCTTCTCCTGTGCTGCTCCACTGGGAGTGACAAAGGTTCACAGCCCACTCCCTCTCCTGTCTGAAAGCTCCCAGAACCTAATCCTCTGATTATTAGAAACCTTCTAATTGCCAACCTAAATTTATTCATGACCAATTTATAACCAGGAGGCTCCACTTCTTGCTTCTGTAACTGCAGGGCTATCAGGAAAGATTTGTGAGCCCATCTGTTGGTCAGACCCTGTTTTCAGCAGCCACAATTCAAAGCTCTCTGATTAAATACTGCCTGATTGCTCCATGTGTTAGTGCATACGCTTTCCCCCATCCTGGCACCACGGTGGCAGAGGACTTTCCCTAGTGCAAAGGTATGTGCACAGCCAATAGAGTGCCTTTGTGGTCCCAACTCAAGCATATGCCAGTATCTCCTTCCAGGAAAAGGAACAGATTGCTTCTGTCTTGTTTTCTCTTTCTCTTTTTTGGGGGGTGGAAATGTTCCATGCATCGGTCTGTGTTCATTTTTCCCTTGTTTCTGTGTGGTGCTGCAGGTCAGAGATGGAGGTTTGCTGAGATGCTCTGAGGAAAATGAAGTCATATGCTAGCTTGATGTCCCCTAGGCTTGGGACACTGGCCCACAGTGAATCCAGGAGGGCAGGCTCTGCCCCCAGGATCTGGTCTGTTCACATGCAGAGGTAGGAACTGACCTCTGGCAAGGTCTTGGAGAGCCACAGCCACGCTCCGTAGGGAGGCAGGGCATGCAGCACCAATAGCTGCTAACGTGAATCTCTGGCAGCGATGCTCTGTGATCCCTCTTGGCATTGTCCACGCTCCCTTTCAGGCTTCCTGAAAGCTGTCTGCAGTTTTCAGCCATGCAGGGAGCTCTGGATGGTGCAGGAGAAGCTGTGTTCACCTGCCTGTGAGGTGCAAGAGCAGGCAGGGACGAGTTGAGCTGTTCCCTGCAGAGCCCCATTACAGCTCCTTTTCTCTCCCCAGGCACCTTCAGAGTAAGATGAGCTTGGACAACTCCTGCTCAGGAGGCTAAGGGAATCAGCCAAGCAGTTCTCTGAATCCCCAAAATTATTTCTTAGCCCCTCTCAGCCCAAATAATTTGTGCACTAATTTTGCAACTCTTCAGGAATTTTTTGCTATGATGCTACAGAGTTTCCAGTGACATTTCCTGGCCAGCTTCCGTAAGTGTGGTAGCACAAGCAGACAGCTAAACAAAGCCTTTGTTAAGAAGAAGTGAGGAGCCATGAGTGTAATGATTGCCAGCTAACGTGGTGTCACGGTCACCTTCCCGAGGAGAGCAGGGCATCGGTGCCGGCAGGGTACATCTGGGTGTCTGCAAAGCAATGGACACAGCACCTACCATTGGCCATTTTTGTTTTGCAAATCGTGTAATTTACAGGGGCTGCTTTACATAGTAGATGAGAAACTGTCTCAACAACAGATCTCAAAAGGAGACATCAGCGCTAAAGCTTTTATGTGCTGTGGGGTGGAATTGTTCTTCATCCAACATCCTGTATTTTCAGACAGTGATCACGTTAAGGATACACAGACACACATGTATTTATTTGCTAGTGAAGATTGCAGATGGTGCAGGACTAGTGGGATACTAAATAATAGAGATATCAATCCCTTGATTTACATGGTGACAGTCCAAAAAATAGTGTTTCTGATTCATTGAA
This sequence comes from Mohoua ochrocephala, assembly GCA_013398855.1. NCBI lineage: Eukaryota > Metazoa > Chordata > Aves > Passeriformes > Acanthizidae > Mohoua > Mohoua ochrocephala. The sequence goes on along the minus strand of VZTA01008423.1, from coordinate 232,960 downwards.
GTGCTGGGATTTATATCTAGAAAGGAGAAAGAGAGAGGAAGAAAAGATAAGGCTTAAAAAGGAGGATCCCTGCCTTGGGAAGGACCAGCTGAGGAGGACAGAGGTGTCTGAGGTGAAAGGCAGAAAGTCAGTGTTGAAGTTCAAGTTGTTATACCAGCTGCTGGGAGCAAGGGAACCCAGTGGGATGGAGCCCTGCGGGGCACCCATGCTGTGCCACCTGGAAGGTTCACCCCCTCCCATGGACTTGGGGTGCCATGACATGGCTGGACCGTCAGTGACTGTTTTCACATGAGGCTGAAGTTCAGTTGTTTCCAAAAGCTGATGGAGGGTGGAGGCTGAGACCCTTGGTGATGCAGAGCGGTCAGCTTTTCTTGGAGGAGCAGGCCAGGAAACAGTTCCTTCTTCAATAACACAGCAAATGTCTTGGACAGGGAACATAGGTGGTAAGATTTTTTTTTTTTCTGGCTGAACATGGGAGAGCTTTAAAAATAGCCCTTAGAAATTAAAAAATGAAAAGAAAACCCTAACTCATTTGACTCAGCTCATGTTCTGTAAAAACAATACTGTGTTCTGACAAGCGATTCAGAGTTTGTAGCGTTTATCTAAAATGTTAAGTTGGAGGAATGAGTAATCACCTCTGAAGGACTTAATAACTCTTTGTCCCTTCCTCCATATGCTTGTGTTTGAGTCATGACAACAAGGAGGATACAATAGGTATTTGTGGGACGTATAAAGCCTGTGTGCTCAGGGAACCTGTGCTTCCTCTGCAGATGTTATTGTTTTCTCTGGCATCTTAAACACTGCTTATAAAGGATTACTCTCCCTTCAGGATGTGACCTCCCTGCCTTTTGTCTTGAGTCAGACAAACGGTGACAAAGGCATCCCAGCAGCATTAATTTACTCTAATTACCGGATTGGGGGTTGGCAGCTTCTTCAGCATATTTCTGAAAATTCAGTGGATTCCGTGAGTGACTTGGGTGGGCTTATTTCCATGTGAACAATGAGGAAAACCTGACACGCAAGAGTCGTTCCCACACACGGTGAACTCAAAGCAATCACTCACATCCAGATTCTTCTCTGAGTTAGGGACTCTTGCTTGTCCTCTGTAGGGATACTGACTGGGGAAGTGGGGCATGGGTTCATGTCACGCTTTGAAACCAGATGCAAAACTCAGCTTTGCAGCTTACCTGCTGCTCAGCATCTTCTGTGTCCCAGCGCCAGACCCAGCCTGAGCCCAAATCTCTCTTCATTCTGCTTGATCCCTACAGCCTTAATTTCCCATCTCTTTCACACCTCCTGCAAAGAAAGAGTGAAGTATCAGGGTCTCCTCTACAGATTGTTCCTCAGTAAAGCAATGAGACCCATTACCAACAGATACAGGAGATAGTGGGGTGGGAAGGGAAGAGAAATTTGAAGGCTTTCTGAGCAGCTCGTTTTTAATCAGTGCTCGATAGGTATGATTTATCTGGGCAGGGTTTGGGTCTCAGAAATTCATTCAAGCTTATAATTATCTTGGCAGATGTGAAAAGTCATATTCATAGCCCCTCAAACCCATTAGAGCCTCACACTTTTCTAAAAGGAAGAAAAAACCCTTCAGCTTTACTTTCTGAGAGGCAGAATAGCTTTCTGTTCTTTGACAGCTCTTGAAATCTGTCCCCTTTCCACTGCCTGTCTTTAGTTCCCAAGGGAGAAATGAATGCAGGCCCGCTGGGACACAAAGGGAAAGAAAAAAGTATTTCTGGGAAAGAAGGAAAAAAATCAGCCTATTTTCATTCTTCTGCAGCAGGCATTTCTTTATGAGGACGAGCAAGTGGAAAGGCGAGTCAGTCTACGAAATGGAGTCGGGGTTATACCAGAAGCCATTTGGGGGAGCACAGAGGTGCTGCTGTGGGTGCAACAGCACCCATGGTCTTCTTTGCTCTCTGTTGCTTTCCTTGAATTTTGGCCTGCTCAGAGAACCCTAGGGAAAGGTCTCAGCTGTCCTGTTTCAAAGTACTTGCTCCTGGCTACTGGATCTGCCAGGAGATACCAGCAAACTGAGCCCCCCGCACTGCTGTCCTGTGCCTTGCAACAGGGACAGAACAGCTTTTCCTCCTGCCTAAGTACAAGGTGAGAGGGATCACGCTCGGGAGATCTTTGGTATTGAATTGTAGGTCAGCTGGCCTGAGCACCTGGTGTGAGACATGGCTGTTCTGGAGACTCGTATTTTGCCTGCAAGCTGGGTGCAGTCCCACCTCCCTGCTCTCCGTCTCCCTTTGCTGCCTCCACGTCTTGGGAGTTTCTTGGAGTGAGGACTGTCCCTCATCCTGCAGAGGTGGTGTCTGTCTGATTGAAGGATCAGCTTCAGCTAAAGTCAGGGAAATGTCAGGGAAATCTACGTGTGGGTGAGTAGGAATGTGTGCGAGAATGTGAGCAGAGGAGGTCAGGGGATAGAAAGGGAAAAGGAGAGGGAAAAAAGCAGTTTCCACTATTCNGGGAAAAGGAGAGGGAAAAAAGCAGTTTCCACTATTCCCCTTTCCACTGCCTGTCTTTAGTTCAGGTATGAAAATTAGGTATTCACTAATTTTCCAGAAAGCAGTAGCAGGGATCTGGGGCTGCGCTGGTAATCTTAGGACTCCCCAGCTCAGGTACAAGGTAGGCACAGCCGCATGGATTTGAGGAGTCCTCCTCAGGAAACTGGTTTACAATGCACTTGGTTCTTAGGTCTGCTTTTTAAATCTGATTTTTGCACTGTGAATGTCGTTAAAAAGCAGGGGAAGGAGGGGGAAAGTAAATTTTTTGAAATTTCGAAATTCCAAGATTGGAGCGTTTGTTTCAAGGCTCACTGGATTTACCTTACTGGTTTGGCCACTGATCACTTAAGTCTGTCTGCTACAGCAGCCATCCAAGCCTGTTTCTGATGTCAAATTCCTCAAATGTCAGGCGTGCATTTTCAACGGTTATTTGTAGGGAGAGGCAATCCAGAGGGACCAGCCGGAGCGCTCGGCCTGTCAGTCAAGGTTTGCAGCGCTGCTGCACTGACAGGAATCATTTTGACAGAAAACTGCCTATAAATTGAATCATTTCAAAATTAAGAAAGGGAGATGAAAGCAAACGCTTCCGAAATGAGGTACCACCGACGAGTTGTGACGCACGGGGTTCAGCTTCCGGAGCCCCGCGGATCCCTTCCCTGGCACTCAGTCTGTCTTCAGAAGGGCCATCTTTGTGCCAGGGCCAACACCAGGTTATTGCTAATTACTTCATATTGCTAATTGTGTTAGAAGTATTAGGTTATTATCTGCCCCAGGGAACTGGCCGCAAGGGAAATGGTTTAGGATGTTCGATGCTGCAGCGTCCAGGACAGATGGGGCTCAGTGAGGCTGGTGGTGGCATCAAGGAGGGCTTGGTTTCTGCACCCCTTCCTCATGCTCAAGGACGGTCACTTAGCTAAGGGGTGTGCTGAAGCCAAAAGCAGACACACTGCTTTTGTGTGTAACCACTTCTTGTCTTAGCTATAGTTTTGAGTAGCAGTGGAAGGGGTAGGGAGAGGTACCATATTAAAATAAGAGGCACTCAGCGAGCCAGGAGGGTATGAAGGCCCTGGGGCACTGGGACTGGCACAGGAGCACACTGGGCAAGAGCACTGAGTTGCCATCATTGTCTACACCCACCGTGTTGCATCACCTTGTGAAATGTCACTGTGGACTGTGCATGGTCAGTGAGCTAGAACGGGGCTTGGGGACACAGGAGCCTCCTCCTGGGTCTGTCACTGCCCTCCTGTGCTGCCTTGGTCAAGTGACTCGGCCCAGTTTCCCTCAGCCTCGTCCTTTTCTCTTTTTAGACCACCATATCTTCATTATACCTCACAAAAGCCTGTACCGTGCTTTATCAGATTTTTTAGAAATGCAAATATCATTAAAGAACAATGCTGATCAACCTGGTTTGTTTTATGGTTTCTTAGAGGAGGTGATCACACACATCAGGGAGCTGGAAAACCCCCACACCTGAGACAGAGGGTTTCCTCCTGTCCCCAGGCTGGGCTGGCTGGGGCTGAAGCCAGAGCAGGGCTGGAGCAGTTGGCGGTGTCACCTGCCGCAGTGAGGGACTGAGGGGTTTTGCTTGGCCACAGCCCAGGGCTGGAAGGGGAAAGTTATATGAAACAAAAAGATGCTTTGCAGCCTGGCAGCTGCCTGTGTACCCTGCTTGGCCGTGGAGGGCTGGTGAAGCACACTGCTGTCCAAAGCAATGCCTCCAGACCTTCTTCTCCCAGAGGCCTGAGGAAAATGCACTCAGGATGCACCCTACACCTGGTGCTGGGTGGGGGAACTGCGCTGGGCACTGCAGGGCTCACATGCTGCAGTCAGCACTGGTGGGTGTGGTGAGGGTCCTCTTCCCCTGTGCCCCTCTCCTGGCTGCCAGCAAGCACTGTGTGCCCCAGAAAAACAGGCGCCTGAGCACCCTAAAAATGCATTTTTAATGGATTCATGCCTTTTAGGCAGGTAAGAAATCTTCTCCCGGGTCTGCATCCACTCCAGGCACAGCTTTTTGCTGGACCATTACTGAAAGGCAAAGAAATGCAAAAAAAGACCTGCAAAGAGCATTTTCTTGGGCACTCATGAGCAGACCTCTGGTTCGCTTTCCTGGCTCTGGGGTCACTGTGGTCCCTGGGGCTCTAGTTGTCCCTCTACTTGGCTGGCACCGGGGTCGCTGGGAACGAATGGGCTTGGGAGGGGCATGTGTATCTTCATCTCCTTCTGGCTCAAACTGGCCCTCGGTATTGAAAAAAAAACCAGAAAAAAAGCAGCAAGAAGGGCTTTTATTGTGAAAAAGAGACTTTTCAAATGCCTGTTCCCCCCTTCCCAGCCTCTCCACTCCCCTCCTCACAGGGAGGTGGGTCTGGGACGAGGCAGAGTTTGAAAACACACAGCTGAAGTTTGAAGGGTGTCGTCCCGCCCAGGGGGAACGGAGGCACCCGCTGGCGTGTGGTGACAGGAACCCAGCAGCCCCTGCAGTGCGGAGCTGGGCAGCGGGGACTGCGGACAGCCCGAGGGGGACCCCTGGGTGACAGCCCCCGCCCGTGATTAATGCCTTGGGGAGAGCAAGCGGGCTGATTAGTTGCCGGATATATATATTTTTTTTTAATTGCTATTTAAAAAATTTTTTTATTCTGTGTGGGTTCCTGGTGTCGCATGGAAGTGCCACAGGCGGCCGGCACCCGACTCAGGAGGTGACCGTGAGCTGTGTCGCCCGCAGGAGGTGAAGCACGTGAGGAGGAGTGCGTCGGCTGCTGCTGCGAGACATGGTAGGATTGAGGGGGTTCCTTGCTGAGCTGGTAGTGGGAAACAACGCTGGGTTTGCCCAGGGGCAAGGTACAACGGGGCGTGCCCGTGGGATGAGGTACAACGGGGTATCCTGGATGTCTCCATGCTGAGGGCAGCTTGAGCGGGACCACTCGAAGGGTCAGAGCATGGTGAGGCAAGCAAGGCAGGGAACTGCTACGGCACGTGTCTGTCCTTAAAAGCATTAGGGATGGACCAAGCAGATTGTAAGAATGCACTAGGGATGGACAAAGCAGATTGTCAGGATGCCCGTAAAGGCAGTGCCTGGGGCTGCTGTAGCTAAAGCACTGCTGTCAGCCAGGGAGGTGATTACACCCCCTCAGCCAAAACCCACCTCTTCTAAGTGGCCAGGTGGCACTGCTTCAGGCAGGCGAAGAGCATGGAGCGAAGGTAGCGAAATACAGACGGAGATCACAAAGAGCCGCTCTGTGCTTTCTGTTCGGTCCTGACAAAGCACAGCACTTTCATCAAAAAGCCACAAAATCGGCCAATTTGGCAAGGGAAAACTTCACGTCCCTCCCAAGAAATGTCATGCTTCCCCAGCATTAGAAGGCTTATCCACATCTGTAGCATGTTCCAAACCTTAGGATGGTGTTTCATGTCATCTAGTTTTAGTGCTCCACTTTGGAACATCCCTTGGCAGACCCATCTGAGCAAGCACGCATCAGCTGAGCTGGGATGATCCCCCCACGCCCTGCTACCGCTGCCCCACTGGGGGACAGGGGGCTGTCACGCCAGGGAGTTTGCACTGGGGCGGGGGGCTCTGTCCTGGCTTCGCCACCTCAGCCCTCGCACAGCTTGTGTTGGGCAGGGATTGCAAACCTGTGATGGATGAGCTGAGGAGGTGCCTGGTGCTGCTGCCAGAAACCGGTCATTTGTGTCGCTGAAATGTTTTTATGTCCTTGAGAGTGTGCTGATGACTCAGAGCATCTCTGGGGACAATGCTGCTGTGCCAGCCTTCACTGGAGTGTGTGTGTGTATGTGTATTGGTGACACTGGTGTCATGCTTTACACTTTCCATCCTACAGTTTGCATAGGCTGCTTTGGGTTTCTTAATTAATGAACTTCAGCAGCAGGAAAAATAGGCAAGACTGGGGCTCATGTCACCCATTTTGGGTCTGGAGATAACTCCTCCCTGTCAAAGGGAAAAGCAAGGCAACTCCCCCCATGCCAGCCTTTTGTCTGCAGTAACATTTTTCTGTACAAGCCTTCACTATGAGGCATTTCAAAGCATGTACAGCCTAAGCCAGGTACCTGGTGTGGTCCTCCATGTGAGAGTGGGGTATTCACTTTTTGCCAGGATTCCCATTTTGCCTTGGTAAGGCAAGGTCTGCTTCTGCAGTCCTTTCCCCTTTGTGAGCTCCTGCACTGATTGCTTTGATTTTGCCCATAATCTGGGTTTGCCCTGGGCACCTGCAGGCAGGGCAGTGATGGTCATAAGGAATAAATCCAGGCTATGCCCTAAGCTGATCATCTTGTTGCTTCATTTGCAGCAAAACCCCAAACGAAATGCTCAAGATGATTTCTGACTCCTTTCAAACTCACCGGGAGGGTGACCCCTTGCAGAAAGCCAGAGGGATGCCAGCTGTGAGCTCCCCTGTTGGTATGGAGAGCACGCTTGCAGCCGGCTTCTTGTCGGATCCGGCCGCCGCACATGCCCGACCTGCCGCGGCAGAGAGTGCTGGGAGATGACTGCATTACGGAAACATCTTCTTTCTTCTGGCTTCAAAATCTGCCAGCGAGCAGTTTCCAGTTGCTCTGTCGTTCCCCTAGTACGAGGCAGTCTGAATATGAGGGGCTGATTACACTGTATTAATCCTCTGGCATAGATTCCAAACGCCTCAATTACCCCTTCCGTTTCCAGTGCTCAATAACTCCAGTCGGCCTGCGGCTACTTGCATTGCCCTGAAGGAAAAGCCCCTTTTCTGTGAGCCTGGCTGCACCAGTGCTTGTACCATGTTTGCTGTGCTTGCTCACCCCGTGGATTTTGCTAGGAGAAGAAGCAGGCTGGGGGGAGGCTGCCAGCAGGCTTTGCCCAAGACGGGGTCTGCAGGACACAGGCAGCACTCAGAGCCAAGTGGCAAGCAGTTTTCTTCCTCTTTTTTTCTCTTTCAGATGTAATGGCTTAACGGGAGGAAAATAGGGTTACCTTTCTGCAGCTGAGGCCAGGGCTGGTATGAACAATTCTGTTTTGAAGAAAGCCCACCGGGCTGAAAGGCCCCGCTGTCCTCCTCCTCCTCCCTCCCCTTTGGAATCCCACGAATGCACTTTCCTGCTCTCCAGGAAGGGAGAAAACCTGACAGTCAGCTCAGGGAAACCCAACTGTCTGACTTGGGCAACCTCCACTGAAACTCCAACAAGGGAATCCAGCGCTACTCCTTGCCAACACCCCAGAGAAGGTTTTGTGAGCCCCCACTGGGCACCAAGCAAGCACCCCTGTTCCCTGGTGCTGGTCCACTGGTTAGAAATGAAAACTGAAAATAAGTGGACCAAAATCAGCCCTCCCCAAAATATAGAAAAAACATGACCCCCGGTAAAATAAATAAAAGTGAACCAAATGCCGAAATGTGTGAGAGTTTTAGCAGCATTCCAGGCACTCATGAGTAGGGTTGGCAAACTCATCAAGAGCAAAAGGAAATAAAATGTGATTTTATTGTAATGTATTCCTCCCCATATTAAATACAGCCCAGAACACACTGCGAGAGGGACGTGGCTTTCTAGCCCCTCGGCTCTTTGCCTCTGTTGTGTGTGGAGGAGCTGCAGTAGCACAGCCCCACTGGGGATGCCAAACCAGAGCTGGTGAGCAGCCCAGAGGTGCAGCAAGAGAAGCTACCGGGGTGAGGGGAGCTGTGAGGAAGGGGGTCCATGGTTCCCAGATTCCAGCTCTTACATCCCCTTCCTTTGGGTTTGGAAATCCCAAAGGAGTCATCAGGGTGAGCAATGGGCTGTGGCTGGAACCCAAGTGCTGAGGAGCAGGACTGTCAGTTCCAGAATGCCACAGGAATGAAACATGTTCTTCTTCCCCAGAAGAAGCTCAGGGTTGGAGGCAGTCTGTGTGTGGGACGTGAAGGGAAGGAGTCCAGCCCACGGGCCACAGGCTGCTGCCCTCCTCCAAAGCATCCCCTGTACAACCCCTCACAAACAAAGGCAAGACTGTTCAAAATGAGCGGGGCATGAGGCGCAGATGTTGCACAAAGGCAAGCCACATCTGTTTCGCTGGGGAAGGGGCCCCCTACTTGCTGGTTCAGCAGGCAGATGGGAAAGCTGCTCTGAAAACTTATGGAGCTGAGTGCAACAGGCTGGCCGGGAAAGTGGGACGAGGGGAGGGGGAAAAGGGAAACCTGGCAGGATCCTGCACGGCAGCGGCGGAGTGAGGGAGCAACGGCTGCCCAAAACTGCTGCTTTCCCTCCTTGACGTCCCTGCCAGGAATTTCTAGGTTGTGCTGCTCTCCTGTAAGTGTGAGGGTTAGAGGAATGAGCAGAGGGAGAGGAGGGAAGATGAGGAGGACTTCCCTTGTCCCGTGAGGATAGCAGGACAATCGTGCATTCAGGGCTGCCCAGGTCCTCACTGTTGTCTGTGAACATGAGATGCTCTTTCAGGTCCTCAGTGATCTGGATGATTTGGGTGCAGGCTGATGTCACTTCTAGTGGTGAAAAGTAATGGAGATGTTTGCACATGCAAATGGCAGCAGACCTGTGCGTCTCAGTGACATGGCATGGACTGCCATCAGTCTCTTGGGAGATGTGTCTCCAAGAAGTGGAAGATCCAGCTATGTGCAAGAAGCTGCAGTAAAAGCCCTGACTCTGAACTTAAATAGAAGGATGAGGCATCTGAAAGCTCTTAGTTTGCTTACTTTAAGAAGAAGTGTGGCGTCCTGGAGACTGTTTATTTTTGTGGTGCTTTGTGTTGACTTCTGGGATAAAACCAGAGTGGTCCTGAGCTGCACTGTACATAGCACCAGGATGAAAAACTCCCCGTCCATCCCTCACAGAGCTGAGTATTAACTGTCTGCAAACTGAGAGTTACACAGTGGGAGCGAGGAGAATTATGAATCTTTCCTTTTGCTCAGGGAAAATCACATGATTTTGGGGTAAAGACAGTGTCATCACAGGAAAAGCAAGTCCCTGCCAGTACCCTGCAGGGCTTTAGTCCACACCAGGTGCAGGACAAGGTGTGTTCCTCTCTGGGTTCCTCCAAGCAGCAGCCCTGACCTTGACTGCATCAGCTACACCCAACATCGTGGTGTCCTCCAGCCAGGTGCTGGCCATCTGCTTCATTCAAGGTGTGTCCTCTGTCTCTTCCTCCAGGTCTTCCATCTTCAGAGATGTTGAACGGGACATTTGGGATGCTGGGAGTCTTGCCACTCTTGTAAGCTATGCTTGGAGAGGGCAAGGGGTTTACAAGCCCGTGTTTTTGCTGTACTTCTTTGGCCCATAGCTCAACTGGGAGCAGTCGGTGCAATGGGAATAGCACTGTTAGACAGAGCAGTTTACAGCTATGGCTGAAGATTTTGTTCAAAATTGTCCTTTGGGTGATGGATGTGTGAGAAGGGGCTGTGCTCAGCCTATGGCTGTGCAGAGAAGAGCCTCCAGGACAAGGGGCCTCCCAAAACCCAGAAATAGTCAGTCTGGGTGGGAGGTTCAGAGCAAGAAACAGGACATTTCATCCCTGGGAAGCAAAAATTTCAAGGGGCTGATGCAGGGCCTGGAGCCAAAGACATGCCAGGTTATTACTAGAGAGAGGCTGTGGAGCTTGAAGGTTTCCAGGTTTTTATAATTTGCTGCCCCAGGGCTGTAGTGATAACTGGGAAGAAGTGTGAAGGCAGCATGATTTGAGAAGGTAAAGGTGGTGTGTTGGCACCATCCCTTTGAAGTCAGTGCTCAGACTGAGTGGTGCCAACACTGTTTCATCCCTTTATGGTGCTGCCGGAGTGCTGCCCTCTGCTAGTGCAAAGCACGCTTGCCTCGCACTTAGGCTATAAATTATCCCAGAAACTTTGCAGACTGTCCAAAATTTAGCAGAGTGCAGCATGTTTTAAGGTTTCATCCCAGGCAATTTAACTTGGTCATTTTCTGTTTTAGTTTTGGACGTGTTGGTGGGAAGGTTTGTGTGCCAGCTCTGAGGGCTTTGCTGACTCTGCAGGGAAGGATCTAGCACCATGTGGTGATGTGCCACATTTCCATCTCCCCAGCTTTGGCTGACCCAGTGTTTGCTGTGACTCCATTTCATGGGCTTTATGGGAGCACTCCCCCTTTCCAGGGCCTGGCTTGAGCTTCCCAAACTACTTGTGAGGGGCAGTGTGTGGAAGTGGGGCTGGAGGAGCACCTTGAGCAGACAGGCATGGCCTACCTGCCACATCCCTGTCCTGGAGCCAAGCAGGATGGTCTTCAAGGTGTCCACAGAGTGTTGAAATATAGTGGGGTCATGGTTCTCCCCTCTGGGAGGGCATTTTTGAGGAAAAGACCCTGCATCTCTGGAGGAAAAAAAACCCAAACACAAAGCTGGTGTGGGTCTGCTAGGAATTACAGCCTCTTTGATGGATCATGAGGCCAGATGAAGGGCTGTCTGTTCTTCATGCCCCATGGCGATGTGGGTGCAGGTGAGTGTTGGTGGGATCTGGAGCTGTCCCCGTGTGCTGGGGGAGCACAACAGACCTGCCCTCCTGGGGAGCCACTCTGAGCCAGAGGGACCTTTGGGACGGGCAATCATCATTTAATAGCTGTCTTTAGTAAATTCCCCTTCTGCGAGCCATCTATCTTCCCTGAGCAGGATAATATAGGAAGGCACTTAGGCACTTGAATGATGGGCGACGGATGCTGCCAAGGATTTTCTTCTGCTCAGACTTGCCCAGAGTCACTCAGGGGATGGAGAGGTTTTGTCTCCTTCCATGTCCTCAGCACGGGTATGGGTCTCGAGCCCTTATGCCATGCCCTTAACAAACCAAGAAAACCTCCTGCACATTAAGAAAAAGAAGAGGCTGATCCACTCCCAGGTCTGATTGATGTGCCTGCTCTCCCATTGCACCGGGAGCTGCTGCGAGCGCCATGTGTGGGTGCAAGGCTCTGGAGACGTTCCCAGAGGTGGGGGGCAGGCAGAGGAGGTTTCCCACTTGTTTTTCAAGCCGTCTTTGTTAAAATTGGTCACGGCAGGCTGCACCTCCTGCTGCCCAGGCGGTTTTGCGGTTCATTGGGCGGGCAGCGAGCACGGAGCCGGGAGGGTGAGCACAGCCCTGTGTGCTGCACCCCCCGTGCAGAGCGCACCCCGCTCAGCGTGCACCCAGATAAATGCACGGGCCCGCCTTTACCCTGCTCATCAGCAGGTCGCCTTTGGCAAAGTCCTCTGAGCTCGGGAGTCTAGGGCAGGCAGGTGGCCAAGAGTGGCATGGCCGTGGCTGAGCCATCCTGGCTCCCTTGGGCACCTCTTTGGGACAGTGGGATTTACTGCTGGAGGGGTTCTGCAGTGCCGGCGCGGCGGCAGGAGCACTCTTTTGAATGCCAGAGGAAAGCAGGGATCAATCCAGTTTTCAACAGCCACGTATTTCCGTGGCATCTTTCTGGTCTCGGGGCTGTTTCTTGCATTCTTGGATAATGAAGTTTGGGGTTTGTTTTTCTTTTCTTTCAAGCTCGACAAAGCCAATTTGATGCACTTTGAAAAGAAATTGAAAACAGGCTTCGCTGCTTCAAATTCTGCCAAGGTTCAAGCATCCTGGGAATACAATGTCAAGGGTAACCCTCCCCCACCTCACTCCCAACTACAGTTAGAAAGTTTTATCTCCTAGCATCAAAGCTGCACAGCTCTCCATTGTGCCTTCAGAGCCTGGGCTGTGCTGTATGTCTCTCTGATGAGTGAGAGTATATATTATTTACTTATTGGCATCCTGGAACAAGTAGTACCTCTCTTAAGCCTTTTTATGGGTTTTGCCTGCTGGGAAAAGGACCTAATTTCTGGCAAAGACATGCTGTACTGTCAGTATGTCAGCCTGGCAAAGCAGAGCTGTACGTATGGTTTGCATTTCGGACTGAATCGAAGCCATAGCTTGAACTGCAGCATTTTTTTTACAGCATGGGCTCAGAGAAAGATTCTTTGGAAAAGTATTTACCATGGGCTTGTAAATACAGTATTATTTCTGCAATGTTTTATCACCTAGGTTATTATTAAATTTGCAATGTCAGCTGCCAGAAATAACACAGAGGCTGTACTTGCACCTTTTTTGTTTCTCTTTGTTGTTGATGTGGCAGGGAGACCCTGAACAGTGCTGGGGAAGGGAGCCTGCACTGGCCCTCGCCCAACTTCGCAGCCCGGGGTTTCAAGTTCAGGGTGGGAAAGCGATGAGGCTCTAACTTGTGGTGCCCAAACCCGAGCTTACAGACAAGGAAGACAAAGTGGGTTTGGACAATAATGAATCCTTAACCACTCGGACTGTAAATGGACTTGACATTAAAAACCTGGCAATCGTTGCCATCCATTTGGCATACTCTGGTCTCCGGCTGTGGGTTAAAAAGGATTTTTCCTGCAGTGTTTTGAAGGTCCTCCATGTGGCTCCCACATGCATTCTCCCCGCAGGATACTGGAAATTTTGGCAGCCAGGCTTTTTAGATGCCCAGGGATGGTATAAGCAACCAGAGGGTTATGATCAGCTGGATAACAAGCACAATCACCCCGAAAATCCTCCGTGCTGAAGAAAAGGGTTACGGGACTTTTTGGTGAGAGAGGGATGGGCTGTGTCTCTCCAGAAGGGTGGGACAGGGGAGGTGCTGGGAAAACATGCCCAAGAAAGCACGGATTGGGAAGGGACTTGGCTGGATGCAGATGGGAATACTGAGATTTACAGTTAACCTTACTCTTTGGGATTAATTCCATAGATATCGCTGCTGTGAATTCAGCATACTTTGAGGCCAGAGGAACAGATTGTGAGGCACTTAGAGTGATGATTCGAAAACAATATGGGTATCAGGATACCAGGATCAGCTCTTTATATGCCACAGAGTTATTTTACTATGGTTAAACTAGGATTCAGACATTGCACCTCCCCTAAACTCTTGCTCAGGAGGCCAGACGTGGATTGCAGGTGTTTGGGAAAGAATGTGTGTCTGTACTCTGCAGAATTTGCTTAAAATGTGGGGCATGAAGGTTTTGAGTAGCTGAGCTTGGATGTTGCCTGTCTCAGTTGGCGTTGGCTGCGGTTCCACAGCAAATCATTGTCCAATCCAAGTGGGAGACAGCTGGGGAGGCATCACGACCAGCTGCTTGACAGAAGTCCTGCTGGCCCTCAGGGTACTTGGGGGTGCTCATGCTCACGCCCTCCCCAGAAAGGCACCTAGGGCAATGATTTAGCCATGTAGTTTGATGCCTGGGACAGTTAATGCCAAGCCTTGAATAACCCTGCTGGTGATCTAGGACAGGGCATCCCTCTCTGGACAGTCTTACCCTGGACTAGGTCCTTTCCAGTCTGGGAAGAGATAAAGCAGAGGTCCCCCGGCAGGTCCCAAAGCCCTGTACCAGACAGCCCCTGGTTCCTGGCAGAGGCTGGTGTAAGCCCTGTCTGAACAAAGGATTTGGCCCAGCAGATCTATTTTGCTGCACTACATTGTATTTCTGGGAGAGAAGCAATGAAGTGAGAGCTATAAAGCTGAATCACTCCGAGTGCACCATCAATAGCTCTTATAAACTGCATTAAATCTGCTCAGTCCTTGAAAGAGAGGCATGGAAGGAAAACCCCTATGCTTGAGGCCAGTGAGTCGGTGGCTCCTCTTACCAAGCCTCGGCTGATGTAGTGTCTTTGCAAGGGGTATGGCTCCTCACCAGGGGGCTGTCTGAAGCAGTCCTCCAGGCTGAGGGCATGAACCCTCACGGATTTTAGGATACTGCTGTGTCAGCTCATAAGCTCGTGTACTGGCGTCGCCTGGGGCAGCTGCTCTTGGGGCAGGAGTTGTGCTGGCGGTGGGTCCCTGCGGTCAGTGGGAGCCTGTGGTCCTAAAAGCCCCACGGCTGGAAATGCTTCTGCTTGCTCAGCTGCTTTCTGGAAGTCATTCTGGCTGCTGGCTCTCACCTCCCCAGCTTTTTAGCTCTCTTTTCCAAGCTTTTCCTCTTATAAACAGTCTCTTATCCCTTCTTTGGCAATATATTGTCCCGCTGTGTCTGCCATGGATATACTCGTGCTTCCAAAATAAATAATTGCAAAAAAATGTATCCACTTGACCATTGCCTTGACTTCCAATGTGGGTTTGAGCCACTTGGAAATGCCTGTTGAAAGCAGAGAAACGGCGCCAAGGTGCTTTTTGTGGCTCCGGCCTCCTGAAGTGTGTGAGGCTGCCCAAACCTGGGTCGATGAGGCATGGGTGCAGCGTGGTCCAGGGACTGGATTGGCTTGGAGAATCTCACGGTGCTGCCCCACCACTGCCCTCCACCTCAACCCAAATGGGAATGTCCTGTGCTTAGGGCAACCCCAGCACCGTATGCATGGGGTTGCTTTAGGCCAAAGGGGAAATATGAATTTAGCAATGCAGGGAGACTTGCACAGTGTTTACTTGTAGCTGCCTTTCCAGCCTATATAATTGTTGAAGTCACTTCACAGTGGAAAATGTAACTAAAAGGGGTGACTAAAAGCTGGGTGTATAAAGGTATAGACACCAAAAGTTGGCAGTACATGTTTAAAGGCAGCTCCTTAGTGCTGGGAATCAGAATACTTTAGGTTTCACATATAGCACAGATCATATCATAGACCCATAAGACGGTTTGGGTTGGAGAGAACCTTAAAGATATCTAATTTGAGCCCACCTGTCCTGGGCAAGGACACTTTCCACTAGACCAGGTTGCTCCGAATTTCATCCAGCCTGGCCTTGAACACTGCAGGGATGGGGCCTCCACAGCTTATCTGAGCAACCTGTTCCAATGCCTCAACACTCTCACAGTTAAGAATTTTTTCCTAATATCTAATCTAAACCTACTCTCTTTCAGTTTAAAGTCCTTTTCCCTTGTCCTGTCACTCCATGCCCTTGTGAAAAATCCCTCTCCAGCTCTCTTGTAGGCCCCTTTAGGCACAGGAAGGTGCTGTAAGTTCTCCCCAGAGTCTTCCCTTCTCCAGGCTGAAAAACCCCAAATCTCTCAGCCTGTCTTCACAGGAGAAGTGTTCCAGCCCTCCAGGAGTCTGCACCCTTTTTTTTTAAAACATAGGCAGTCACAGGTCCAGATTGACACTTGGAGCTGCCTTGCTTTTGCCAGACACAGCGATGGGCAGAGCTCCAGGGGCCTTGTCTCGGCACACATTGAGATACCCAAGTTATGGGCTTGGTGTGCAACCAGGATAGGAGCCAGTGAGGGTGCCCAGAGTAAGGTCTGAAAAATAAAACCTCTTAGGAACTGGAAAGTGTTCACATTTAGACAGGAATTTGCTCTGGTTTGGTCTTTTTTTTTTTTTTTTCTTTTTTCGTTTCTTGAGTCTTTAAAGCAAAATATTTGACCCTGAAAGATTAATTGCCCATAAGGTCATCCTGTACCTCAGCACTGCAGACATGGCAACCTCTGTGTGGGGAGGCAGGCCTTGCTCTGATTTACTTCTGAAGGGGCTGCAGCTTATTGCTGGCACAAATCATGGCACCAGCCATGCTGCAGTGCTGTGGAGGCAGCAAGTGCTTGTGGAATACCTCTCCCAGGGGTCACACAAGCAGAGGGGCTGCTCCTCTAAAGCAAGTGCAAACCCCGTTGGGGACGCTGCCTGCAGTAACACTCCAGCATCATTCCACCTTTCTGTCCCCGCAGGCCCAGCGACCGTGGCGAAGGACGGGGATGAAGCCCCCAGCCCCAGCGGCTGTCGGGGTGCTGCTGGCCCTGGCCCTGCTGGCTCTCATCCACCTGCCCCCAGCACCGGACTGCTCCCTGCTCCCGCTGCCGGCCTCGTCTCCCTCAGGGCCCCCAAGGGAGGTGGCTGCCCCCCTGTCTGGAGGACAAACCCGCAGAAAAAGGCTCCCCGTGCCCCTCACTCACCCGCGGCGGGAGCGGGCCCCTGGCCGGAGCAGGAGGCGGCGGGGGCTGGAGAGGGACACTCCCCCGTGGCTCTCTGCTGACGACCTGCAGAAGATGCGGCTGCTGTCCAGTGGGCAGGTGGTCTCCAAAACACGCGTCCCTGCCCACGGGCAAATCATGCGAGTGGGGCTGCGTGCCGTGGGGGACGCCAAGGGAGACGACAAGGGGAATGTCTGGCCAGCCAGCCCAGAAGGAGACTGCCAGGACGGGCGCTGTGGGCTCATCAAGCGCCCCGGGGACCTGTACGAGGTGCTGGCCTTCCACCTGGACAGGGTGCTGGGGCTGAATCGCAGCCTGCCCGCCGTGGCCCGGCGCTTCACCAGCCGCCTCCTGCCCTACAGCTACACCGACGGTGCCCCGCGCCCCATCATCTGGTGGGCTCCTGACCTCCAGCACCTGGAGGATACCAACAACGACCAGAACTCCTGCGCCCTGGGATGGCTGCAGTACCAGGAGATGTTGCAGCCCCACAGACCGATGCTGGTAGCCAGGGACACTCCCTGCTCCAGCATCCCACACAGCGAGTGGAGCCGCCTGGCCCTCTTTGACTTTCTTCTCCAGGTAGGGCTGGGGTGATTGAGGCCACCTGTCCCATCAGCTGTGCCACCCGGGTTCCCCTGCACCCGCACCTCTGTTGTCTGACCGTGGTCTCCTTCTCTGCGGGGTCACACAGGCTGTGGTTTCTTGGGATGTATTGTCACTCGTCAGCTAATGGGGAGCAGCAGACCTTTGTGCAGAAGCACTTTGGCCTGAGTACAGTCCGTGTTTGGGGCTTGCAGGGGAAACACAGGCAGGCTGTGGTGAGTCTGTCCTCACGCGGGTGAGCTTTCTGCTGTTCATTTTGTGCAGATGCTGGCAGAGGCTTGGAACATCCCTAAAGACATCCCTAGGGCATCTCTAGTGACAAGCAGCATGTCTTGCATCAGCCCCATCACACCCAAACTCAGGAATGTGCTGCTGGCACTGGAAATAAGGAGCTCTGCCCCTTTGGACAGCACTGCTTTCCTCCTCCTCGGCACTAATAGTACTTAATCTTCTGTCTGGAAAATCATACCCTGCTGCTACGAGAGATTACAACAGTATCCCAGAGAGTTATCAGGTCTTGGAGGGCAGCTGTGAGAAGGCAAAAGTGATTTCTGTGGAGAAAAAGAAAGGCTGTTTAGGCACCTGGGGGCTGGTTATCAGACAAGAGAAAACTGCCTGAAAGGGCAAGTATTAATATGAAGAAAAGAAGGAAGGGAAGAAAGAAAAAAACCCAAACTACTAAAATGTGTTCTCCTTATTCATTCTCTTTTTTTATGGTTTGGTTTGGGTTTTTTTGTGAAACCTGACCATTAATCTTTGTAACCTCTGGCTGGCAAAGTTGGAGCAGTTCTGGCTGAGCTTGAAAATATTTTAGCTAAAACAACCAGAGAAATGAGAAGATTAACCAATCCCCTTCCCTTCCCCAGGCCAAAATGCCCCTGAGTGCAGTGGAAAGGCCAAGACTGCAGGAGAAAGTATCTAGTTCTAAGGAGAGTTCCTCTTCAAAGGCTGAAGCAGTGCAATGATAAATCCAAGGGCACTCCACAGTTTCTCCTCAATAATTCTGATGGAATCCTCCCATGCAGAAAAGCCACATAAAGGTAAAGAGTCTGCAGGATATTATAGAAGTGGAGTAGCATCTTTCAGAAATGGCTTTAGCATCTCACACCCTTGCTGGGGAAGGAGAAGTTGTGAGATTTGAGCCCTGTTGTACATTGGCATTGAAATCATGGTAGTTTTCTTCAATCGCTCTTAAAATTGGGCTTCTTCTGTGTTGATTTCTCTTGGTGTTTGCCATAAGGGAACCCCCCATGTGCAAAGTTTTACTGGGGGCAAAAGGCTGAGCCTGGTAGAAAAGGGGCAGCTGCTGATGGCTTTGTCCTGCGCTTTAAAGAGGGTCAAAAGCAAATCAACTCTGCAGCCACATCCCTGCCCTGGCACACCCTCTTCCCAGCCAGAGGGAGAGCAAGGAAACTTTCCCCAGGGGAAGCCATCTGGGGCTGAATCATAACTGGAAAAACCTATCAGACGCAAGGGGATGCCCCGGGATGGGCATAAGAGGGGCTGAAGGTGAGCTTCTCACAGGGTTTGAGCTTGGGTGGGACAAGGTGTGGCTCATGTGTTTGTGTTCTAGTACCAACATTCCCATGAATTAGAGCTGTTTGAGCTCTAGAAAGAAGAAATTAATACCAAAAAATCAGGGGAGGGCCAGGGGAGGGAGGGCTTGTCAGCATGTCAGGGCACTCTCAGCATCTCCACAGCCATCTGATCCCTCTCCTGGGGCTTCACTTAGACACCAGATCTGCCTCCACCTCACGCCTCTGCGGGTCCAGCACCAATCCCCCTCGGTTTCACAGGTGCTCGTGGGCGGGTGAGTGGAGCGCTGAGCCTATTTAATGTCTCTGTGAGTTATCTCAGGTTGTCTTCACCTTCTGTGCAGCCTGCAAAATAACATAGCAGGTGAGAGAAACTGGCGTGCTGAGCTCTCCAGTAGGCAGACCAAGGAGATGTGTGGAGGAAAAGTGATATTTTCTTCTGTTTCCATGTGTTTTGTGACAAGATGCTCAAGCGCTTTTTAACTGGAGTGTCTCCCAGTGGAGAAATACTGACCTGAGTGCTTCATTAAACCTCAGAAAACAGAGAGGTTTGAGAGGCTCCAGTGTGGGACTAATCCTTCTTCTCAAAGGGTTATGAATGGAATGGCCACGGAGATCATAATTCATGTTTCCTGCAGCATCTTCTCCAGTGCTTGGTCAGTGTTTGGGTTCAGACTGAACTCTCAGTCAAAGCACAGCCTGTGATTGTTAAGCTTTGCTAATTAGCAGGGTGAAGGGAATAGGCAGCCACTGTGGGTCACTTGGCTTCTGTCTCCTTGTCACCTGTCGATCCCTTCTGGCTCACATGAGATCTGCTCCAGCCCTCCCAGTGGCTCCAGGAGCCTCTCTGCACCCCGAGCCCTGCCTTCTGGGCTGGCACCAGCAACACTGAGCAAGTCAGTGAGTCGGACGCTCTCCTGCTGCAACCACAAAATATATTTATTTTATATTTTATATTTTACATTTTATATTTCATATTTCATGTTTCATATTTCATATACATATATATTTAATATATATTTAAAGGAGTGTACATATATATATATATATGGGGGTTTTTTTGTAAACAGGCCTCGAGAGCAGGAGGAGGTGAGGCAGCTCCCCTGCAGGGTCATGTCAACACACAGCCATGGGGAAGTCTGTTGACAGCCAACGAGGTCCTGTCTGCCCACAAACCATCCCAGAGGATGTACCAGCTGCTTCTGACAAAGCTGAGGAAGCACCATAAATACCGAGGCCGGGTCTGACAGAGATTTATGTCTTTTAAAAGCCCTTCATTCCTCCAAGGGTGTGGCTGAAACGCTGGGAGTTGCCAAGCAGCCCCAGGGGTTCTGCAGGGAATTGGGATGGGAAGCAGGAGGTTTGACAGCCTGGACAACACGGAGCCTTAGCAGCACCTGCAAATGATTAAACACAAAAGTAGCTAAAACAAGTCACTGTGGCCCAACCCAAATGTCAGGCATGCTCTGCGTATGCATAGACCGCTTTTTCCCTTGCCAATACTTTTCCATTCATCTTTCCATTGAGAGCTGCTCAGGTTACCATAGGGATGGATGAAAGGTTGCGTATGTGACAGGAACCAGATGAAACATCATCCAAAGCATCAAGACTCGGAAAAAGAAATTCTTTTTGAGGTTTCAGACTCTAGGTTTCCTCGGGTGCTTTTGTTGGTTTTTTTAATTCATTCATCATCGTGTACGTCTTCCCTTCATTTCAGCTGGGAGCACAACCCCTTCACTCTGTGCAGATACTGAATGTGGAGGTTCCAGGTATCTGAACTCCATCAGAAAAGCCTGTCACTATCACCTTTGTCATCACCTTCTTCATGCCAAAGGGGTTTTGCATGGGTGCTTCCATTCTTCTCACTCACCAGTGTATGCAGCTTTTCCATTGCACATCTACTGAGGATCCCTAGAAATGTTTTATTTTCCTCTGTACAAGAACAGCTCACAACAGGACCTCCCCATCCCAGGCACATGTCCCTGCTAAGGTCCCCGAATGTCTCCTGCAGGTTCACGACCGCCTGGACCGCTACTGCTGTGGGTTTCAGCCGGATCCCTCTGAGCCCTGCGTGGAGGAGATGCTCCACGAGAAGTGCCGGAATCCAGCAGAGCTGGTCCTGGTCCACATCCTGGTATGTCTCCCTGCTGTCCAAGGGCTGCTCCAGGGCTAACATGAAGGTGCCTGGGAGGCACTTGCAGGGCTGAGGTGGTAGCAAAGGGAATGTAGGTCTCATGGTGATGCTGGGTCCCTGGTGGGAGGTGTGCCCAGGCATGGAGGGACCTAGACTTTAGCATCTGCTTTCCCCCAGATATTCTCAGACTTTCTCACTGCATTAAGAAGCAGCTGAGAACCCCCACGCTGGTGGCTCTCTGTAGTAAGTGAGCTTCTCCTTCCCATCCTGCTGGCAGGTCCGGAGGAGCGCGCCGTCCCGCCTGGTGTTCATCGACAACGCGGGCAGGCCACAGCACCCCGAGGAGAAGCTCAACTTCAGGCTCCTGCAAGGCATAGACAGGTAGGAATGTGCAGTGCTGGGCGAGGGCTGAGCTGGCACACGCAGGATGTCCAGCAGCCCTGTGTGTGCTCACCTTCTTGCCGCTCCTGGCCACCCTGCTGGGGCATCCCCGTGAATCAGGGCCACCCACCTCCCACCCAGAACAGGCTGGGGGGGCAGGCTCACAAAAACATCCCATGTGCCCCTGCCCCGAGACTAACTCTTTATTCTGCTCTGGGTGGCTGATGGCAGGCTCCAAAGCCCATTTCCCCTCTTTAATTGGCAGCTGCACAAAAATAATGAATAATCAGGTATTTCAGCATTTCTTGCGCCATTGCCCATGAGGCATTTTGGCATGCTAGAGGCCTCTTGATTTGGAATTTGTTTGGATCCGTGTCTGATGGAGCTATCCTGCGTGCTCACCACAGGCAGAGTTTTAAGCAGGAGGCTCCTCATCCTGCGTTCCTCTGGGCAGACGTGCATTTCCTCTTGAAGCATCTTTGCTCGAGTGCCCCACTGCTCCCCTCCTCTCTGCTCAGCCTTCCCTGGATAACCCCTTCCCTCCCCGTCTCTTCTGCTCCTCCTCCGCAGCTTCCCGGCGGCGGCGGTGGCCACGATGCGGTCGGGCAGACTGCAGAGCCTTCTGCTGGAGTCCCTGCGCCTGGACCGGGAGCTCTGGGAGAGCCGGGGCGGCGCCGAGGGGCTGAGACCCCTGCTCCGCACCATCGACAGGCGGGCACGCCTCCTGCTCCGCCACATCCAGGAGCACAACCTGACGCTGTTCGAGGACTCACCACGCTGAACCCACGGCTGGCTGGCTCAGGGTGCCTGCCTTGCACATCCCAGCAGCCGTGGATGGACCTCGTGCCCTCGGCTTGGATGTTAGGAGGCTCCGTGCTGGTGCCTGGCTCTCCACAAGGTGTTTCCCCTCACCTTGTAGGATGCTCTGGAGAAGCAGATGGAATCACAGGGAGTAGGAAGGATGGAGAGGTCTCCGAAGACAACCCACAACTGCTTGAGAAAGGCAACAGTCATCAAGTTATGGTCTCAGCCTGGATTTTCAAAGGAAGGGCACATCCATGAGGTTTTTTGGTTGCCTTCACTCACACGCACACAAACGCACAGAGCAACTGTGAAAACTGGAGGCTTGGACAGTTGAACGGCTGACAGGGACCCTGGGAAGAGGAAAAGAAGCAGTGGAAGAAGTCACTGGCAGCCTTTCCATGGTTTGTACTGGGCTTTTTCATGATGCCTTCACTGTTTCCAAAACATTCCAGGCAGAGAGGCAGAGGGAAAGCAGCGGGGAGCTTTCTAAGTGGATTAAGCATAGACAAGACACTAGAGCTGAGCTCTGCCTTACTCCCAGGCACGCATCTCCTCTTCTGCAGGGGGAGAGTGTGAGCCACTGCCTGAAGCTGGGACTAGGCAGGACCCTGGAGCTCAGCAGCACTGGGCAGCAGCTGCCCTCATGTAGCCCATGGTACCATCCCCAGTGAGAGCCACGTGCTGTGTGCCATGTGCTGCGTGCCATGATCCATGCATGTACCTTGGTGGGCCTGGGCTGCTGCCAAAGTGTGCTCTCAATGTCAGATTGGAAGATTTAAATCTCTCGTTCACTGTCTCCCTTCACTGTCAGGGGATTAAAGGCAAAACTACCCCACTTCTGAAAAGCGCTTCTGGCTGCTCTCTTGGGCATGACTGCACGTAACTCTTCCCCAGGCTTGCAGAAAAATGTTTTAACAAAAATGCCAGGCTATTTTAGCAGAAGGCAGTCGAGTGCAAAATGCTTTCTGAGCATGCTGGCACCTCTGGCAGAGCCCATCCTGCTCCTGTCACCCCTCAGGCTCTTGCCCAGCAGCCCACCGTGATGAAGCACAGCAGCATCCCAGCTAGGCAGGTCCTCAAGTGTCAGGGCTGAGAGATAATTCAAAATCAAAATGAACAGGAGGAAAAAAAAATGCAGGGATGGGCTCTATCATTCCCCGCAGTGTGTTTCCCACCTGACGCATGCAGTCAGTGTTTGCTTGCCCTGAGCAGTCAGTTCCTGGCCTATGGGTTTATGGTTTGCCACCAGAAGTCTTCTTAAAGGGGTCTCTGGGAGCAGCCCTCCATTTCTCCAGTGTTACAGGCAGAGCTTCCACGCTTCAGGCACTCAAATTCACCTGTGCCTTTGGAAAGCCTCAGTGAGACTGGCATGGGTGCCCTGCTGCACCATGGTGCAGCTGTCCCATTGCAATAGCTTTGGAGAACATGGCCACCCATGCAGTGGGAGAGGAAAAGCTGGGTAGGGATACCTTCCCTGCTCCATCCTTCTCAGCACTACATCAGTTTGAGAGCCTGCAAGGGGCTGCTTTAACACCCATGCTGATAAGCACGATCAATTACCTTTTTCCCCCTTTTTCCCTCTTGCTGAAGAGAGGGTGAAGCGAAACGTAGGTGACGTGAATCAACAAGCAAGCATGAGTGCTCTCAGGAAGCATCAGCACTCAGCATCACAGGCACAGCGGCATCCAAAGTGCCATCAGTTTGTTCCTGGAGTCCTGCCCTCTAATTAGCCAGGGAGAGCCTTTCCCCCAGCACTCTCTCCACCCCGTGAGTTATCACCCCGTTTGCTGCACCATGGGATGGATGACGGTCATGGAAGCCCCACTGAAGCCTGAATCATGGGGATTTATTATTGGGAGGTGAGCTTAGCTTGGAAGCTTGGAAGAGAACAAAATAACTCATCCTGGGTCCTATGAAAAACCATACCCAGGCCTGGCTGTGTAAGAGTAAAGCATACTAAATGTAACATAATTAAATCCGAAAAATATGCTGTGAAAAACGGCGTGTTTGTTACTGAGGTAACAAGAGCATTAGTTAGGATGTGCAGCATCAGTCAGAGTCTTGTTTGTTCTCATTAAGGGGAGAAATTTCATTAAAAGAGAGGTTTTCGTCCCATGTAAGCCAAGTTCTCAGCAAGAATCAAGAGACGGGTGGGGGGTCTGCGCAGTGGCCAAAGCTGTGGACGTTGCCGTGCTGGACCAGCAGCTTTTGCCTTGCCTCTGGTTGCATCTGCTCGACCTTAACATTGCACAAGGTAGTGGGGGTTTTTTTGCATTTCTGTAGTTGTAATGTGAGTTTTCTGGCTAAACACATGTGGGAACATCTGTAAGCAGTTATACATGTGAATAAAATTCCCTCGTGATTTAACAAAGAGCCATGTATGGATAAATGAGAGCAGCAAAAGCCAAGATCTTGCTGAGACTGATCATTAATCTTCTCTAATTAGTCCATTTTTCCATGGGCTTGCCCATGTAACCAGCACAGGCTCTGCACTGCGGTCATGGCTGTTCAGAGGAATCCTGTGAACTGCTTGCGTCAGCCTTTACCACGCCGTGTTGGGTTCGGTTTGCTCCAGCTATCAACGTGTCGTATTTCCTATGATAAACTTACTTTTGGGGTTATAACTACTTTATAGTTATAAATATTCATGTGGGGCCATGCTTGACAAACAAGGTTTCAACCGAGCAGGGATGCTGTTATACCAAATTTTACTGCACATCACCACGGATCCTGTTGGGGTGTGGTCACAAAAGAAGATTGTCCAAACCGGCTGCAGGATGGCTTTGTCTTTAAGAAGGCAGCAGTAGCAGCTAAGCAAGGGGAAAAGCACTGGAGAAACAAGGGCTCCTTGACGGGGGAAATCCCTGCAGCACCCTCCTGCTCACCCTTGGCACCCTTGTGCTCCGAGAACAGCATTTGGGAGCGTGGGCACGCAGCTCCACGGAGCTCCCCCAGGAGGGAACTGCTTCATTCCGCAATGATCCGAGCGCCATGATCCGTGTTTAACAGCTCCCTGGCTGTGCACAGCCCTTCAGCTGGCAGAAAATGGGGCTGGGGGGTGGAAGGCAGCGGCCAGATTGGCTCCAGCCTGCCGAGCACACACACTCACACGCGTGCACGCAAACACGCCCTGTCACTGCTCCTGTTCGGCCTGATCTTAACCCCCCGAAGCTGGTGATCCCTGGGCACCCCCAGCAGCCTGCTCCAGTGCTTTGCTGGCCTCACCTCCATGAACTAAATGCCCATTTGCTGCATTTCAGGGCCTCTTCTTGAGCTGGACACAGGACACTAAATAGTCTTTTCTGTAGCTCTGTATGGACCTCACAGAGCAGCCCCAGCACTCACTCAGTGGCCAGGGGTGACACCAGTGGGGTGGCACTCAGGCACGAGATGATGCCCCGCCCTTGTGCTTCCTTCCCCTTAAGGGTGGGTTGTCACAGGTGACACTCAGAGACCCCACAAGATGCTCTGCAAAACCCACCCAAGCATCCCCGTGCCGCACAGGGGAAGCGTGGGCTGGCTGCTGCCTGAAAGGCAAGAGCTAGCAAGTAAATCCAAATTTATTGTTAAATCTCTGGATATAAAAATAATCTGGCTTTTAGAAAGCAATTTATTTATGCTTTCAGTACTTACTTAAATATTTATGCGAAAAAGGAAAAAAAAAGTCTGCTCTGACATAGGACTATTGTTGTAGCAATGGTCTTTGAGATTAATGGAAGTAAATTAGCCTGATGTTTTATTTACATCCAGAAAAGCAATAGATAAACTCTCCTCGTGATGGATTTTCTTCATTAGCTGGGCGAACGCCTAAGGTACAGCTCTTGACATTGTTTCTTCCATGCGGTTAGACAAACAGTTTATCAAAGGGGTATAAAATTGTCAGGAAAAGAAGCAGATTAATGGCCAGTAAAGTGAAGATCATTGAATTTATGATATAAGTAGCAGTATCGGTGGAGCTCAAGAAATGGCCTATTAGATAACCACCATGTACACACACACAGAGGAGTGCTGAGCCCCCCCGGATCTGCTGCACTGTCAGCGGCTGCTTCCCAAATCCCAGTGGGGTGGTCGCCACACTGAAGCTTCACCTCCCTCCTCCTTCCCTCCCTTTAGGTCTGGGCTTATTCTGTAACTCTCTCACTTGAGCTTGTGAACACACAATTTCCTCCCAATTAAAAACCCTTAAGACTTCAGAGGTGATAACCTTTTCTTCGTGTCTGTGCTGCTGCAACCATTTCTGCAAGCTATTTTGGCAATTTTGGCTGCTTTTACGCCAGCGATAATCATGCCAGTATCAACAGCAATAATGTACAGGTCTTATGATTCTTTGTGAAAAATCCCCCAGCATTAGCAGCTTATGGATCCCATATGGTTCCTGCAGCAATTACCTCTGGAAGGATAATTACCTGTCAGATAAGGCAAATGGAGAGAAGGAGACAGGGAACCTGGGAGAAAGGAAACATTCCTGGGGATGGTAGAGGGGCTGTGCTTGTGGGTTCCCGAGGTCTCTGCCCTGCCAGCCATGGGCTCAGGTTTTCAAGCTTCGGAAAGAGGGATTTTGGGTGCAAGGACGACTAAGAAACGTGAGTTTAACTGGTGCCACGAATCTTGGTCTCCGAGTGCTGTCTCCAGCAGGTGGCATTGGCTTGACAGGCTGTCTTTTCCCAGTGCTTGCCAAGAGCATCTTAAAAGTTTCATCTCTGGGCTGGCTGATTTCAAGCTGCTAAAGCATCATTAATTCCCTAACTCCTTTGCAGCCTAATCTGCCCAGCTGTACTTTATATCTCTTCACCAGCACCACCTTCCACC
>VZTA01008423.1:159805-206271 GCA_013398855.1 Mohoua ochrocephala | reverse complement strand
ACTCTCTTTCCAACAAAAATCTGGATTTGTGGAAGCAGAGCATCACTCCATGCTGGGAGCAAGACAGAGCAAGTGGCTGCTTGAAGAACGAAATGCCACAGCACCCAGGGCTCTTCCCACCCTAGTGTGGACCCAAGTGTGGACCCAGGTGCACAGCACCCACAGGATTTTTGGACTGAAGATCTCAAATGGTGGTCATGTCCAGGAGTTTTTCCCCAGAGCTTTTTTTGGATAGCTGCTGCTTTGGTAGGATTGTCTCTGTTCCAGAGAACTCAAAGTTCAGGACATTTTGAATGGGCCCTGCAGCTGTCCCTGGGATGGGTTTTAAAAAGATACATCTCTTAGAGCTGTGTGCATCCAACTGGCAGGTAACACAAATCCAACCATGCTCTGGGGCTTTGAAATCCACTGGCTTGTAAGCAAGGCAAGACAAAGACAAGAACAGCCTCTCCCAGAAAGCAGTTTTCTATCTCCAGACTATCACCATGTGGTCCTTGGGGATTTCCCTGGGTTTTTTGCTTCGTTCCTGGCTGAAAGACCAGCCTCACTTTTTCTCCTCTTCTGAGCTGAGCCAGTTTTTATTCCCCTGGGCCACACCTAGCACCACTAATCCAAGAGATAACGTGGGTGTGAAGGGATTTCTTGCATCTGGCACCCTGAGGACCCTCCTGGGACCCCCTGCTGCCAGGCACAGGCAAGGTGCTGCTCACGCCCCCATGCATGGGGTGGTGAGGCAATGGGGTGGAGGTCCCTCCAACTTCTGACCATGGCTTGGGTTTGGATACCACATGAGCTTTTTTCCCCTCCTCAGTCCCTGTCCAAGTTGCAGGTTAGGCAATCGGACTCACTATTTTACTTCCTTTTGGGATGGGGGACTGTAATCGGTGATGTCTCTGCATCACCAGGCAGAAGGGAGGCTCCTGTGCGGCAGGAGAGATGAGGAGAAGGAAGGACCGAGACATCAGCTCTTTTCTTTCCATACGTGAGTTTCCTTGCCCATACCAGGAACTAATATGTCAGTCTGCAGAGCTATTAACACAGCATATGGGCTGCCTGGCCTTTCCCCAGCTGTCTGGAGGAGGCAGCATGTGGTGGTGCCTTCAGGAAGCACCTAAAAGGGGTGGGTGAAGATTTTTCTCACTAGGTGCTCAGCGCTGGGAAAGCAAAGAGAAATTCTCCATGGACAATGGTTCAATCCTGTCCCCAGTCCAGCCACATGAATATGGTGGGGTTTCAAACCAGGCATAGGGTTTGAAAGACCCAAGAGAAAATCAGCCCAAGGGAAACCTGCGTCCTGACTCTGCAGAGAAATGGAACAGGATGTGCCCATGCAGGGGCACTTCCCTGGCAAGAGGTGAGCACGACTCCATGGTGCTGCTGGCCAGGCTCTCTGCTTGAGCAGGCATGGCACCACCTCTTCCAGTCCTGCTTTTCAAGTGAGTTTTGCTCCCTTGGATTTAATGTTTGGCCATATCCAAGCAGGGATGGAGTTTTTATTGAGGATGAGGTGAGTGGATAGAGCGGAGCAGGCTACACTGTAAACGTTGCCGTATTTTTGCATGTGTTTGATTTTAATTGCCCGTTCTGGGCATCTGGGAAAGCTTGGAGTAAGCAAAGCATGTTACATCCCAGGGCTCTTTATGTACATAAACAATTGGAGGTTTATTGCCTTGACCTTCCCTGAAACAAGTTCTTGGCTCCTCTGAGTTAAATCTTGGGAGAAAAAAAGGGATCTAATAAGCTGAGCTGCAGATTTGGGCTTCTAGGAAGCCCATCTAGGTGCCAACAAGATACCAGGAGGCTGAGATTTGCCACAATTGGGACAAATCTTTTTAAATGGCTTTTGTTCAGTTCACCGGGGTCTGCCAGCTCTGCTCCTTGCCAACAGTAAATAGTCTGGGAGCAGGGAATTGGTGATTATATTAAATTTAAGGCAATTCAGCATGGTTTTACTTGATTTGGAGTGTGGGGGAGAGGTGGCACAACATCTATGCACAGAATGGGCAGGTTAGGTCAGACACTTCCTGCTTTATTGTCTGAGCATGAAAACATGGCATTGCATGGAAAGAGCCATAATTAGGTGTTCAGGAAGAGTTCATCCTGCCCATTTGAGCCAAAGCTGTAAACTAAGAGGGCAGAGATCAAAGGCTCCTACTGAAGGCCAGAGCAATTTGCTGAGGAGCTCAACTGGATGGTAGCACTCAGTGCCCATGCATCATATCAGCTGCAGCCTCTTCCCTGCCTTCATTTTTACTCCTCTTCCAGAAATGGGAAACAATCAGCTGGTGGGAGATATCTCTACTTCAGCTGGGCATGGCCTTTTCCAGCCTGATCACAGTTCAAGAGGTTGGAAAAAAATCTCCTGAAAGGCACAGCCATGCTTCTGTGGTGACAGCCCCTGGGTGGGCAATGTGGCTTCACGTCCTGGGGCTCCACTCCAGCTCAGCCTCAGCCTGTGCAGAGAGAGAAAATCTGCTCAGTCCTTCCCTGCCTCTGCCACCTGGTGATGCTTTTGCACTCACCCTTCTAAAAAATCTCATCTTCCTGAGGCATTTTGATTGCTCTAGGTGGAGGCTGCCCTTTTTATGCCTGCAGTGTTATCCCTTCCCTGCCCCTGCCTGCCGGAGCCGCCTCTTGCACGCTCCACAAAGCAGCCAGGCACTGTCTACCTTTTTAATTGCTTTTGCCCACCTCCTGGCTTGCCCTCACATTAGCTTTAGGGGTTGTGGGGCAGGGGAAGGGCTTGGAAATAGGGAACATTTGGGCGCTGAGAGGCAGGGGAAGGAGGGGAAGCAGGTACCCTCTGGCTCGGTGGATTCAAGCCCTGGCGTGGTGGGAGCAGATGTGTCAGTGCAGGCACCTGCATGGATATGGGCAATAATTTCTCTGTCTTTGCAGAGCTACGGCCTTGAAGTTTGCCTCTTTTATTCTGTAGGGACCACTGACTGCAGAAAACAGATGCCATCTGTCCACCGTGCCTTGTAAATCAGATTTTAATCATCTCAGGGAGAGGTCTGTCTCCAGCTGAGCGCTGCAAACCAGGTCTGCAGGAGTTACTCTGCAAAATCTACATTTCTGAGATAGGTTAGTGATTAGGGCCCCAGCTTCATACCGGGGAGGCTGAAATCCAATTTCTCCCCCTCTCGCAGATTTCCTGGCTGATGGCGGAAAATAGCTGAGGCCATGCCCGAATTGATCAGGTAAGTGCAGCTCTGTTTCTCACCTCCCAGCTGACCTCCCTCCCCAACACACTCACTCTGCAGCGTGTCTGCATCCAGCGTGGGCACAGGGGCTCCCACAATGAAGGACACCCCTGAGTCAGGACCAAGAGAGGCACCTCCGAGATGCAGTTTTGCTCCATGAAAAGTGAAGCCACAGATTGCAGAGGCGCTGGTGTTGGAGTTGCTGTCTCCTCTGGCGCTGCCAGTGCCCGATTCACACCAGCTACAGGCTTGCCTGGTGGATAACACCTGTGTGCCAAGGGCTGCTGCAGTAGGTTGCAGTGGGCAGTGGGGGAGAGAGCCAGGGAGGGAAATGGCACAAGGTCTGACTCTGTCTGATCTTGTACAGCCCTTGCACGGTTCTGTAAGGCAAACGGTGTGTTCTTACAACAACAAAAGTGCCCTGCCGAGGGTGGTCACAAGTGCGGGTGAACTGTCCTTGTCCCTTTCTTCAAATCATTGTATATTGCAAAATCATTGCTGGTATTATAGGGAGGCTGCAAAGCAACCTCTTTGTGAGTAAAGAATCGATAATTTGTTTTCTTCTTCCTTGTATGAAAACAATACCATAAAATCATGTTGGTTTATTAAAAAGGCAATACCCTCTGAGCACAAATGGCAAGGCTGATCACAGCCTGTCCGTGGGGAGACACAGCTCTTTTATCTGCACTCTCTGTGGACTTATTTTTCAAAAAAGAGCTTAGCAAAGCCTCTAAAAACATGGTTATTTATTAGTTGGCATTGCCAAGTTTTGACCCCCATCAGAGGAACCCGCAGGGGCAGAGCAGATGGAGCCCAGCGTTACCTGCTGGAAGCTTTGAAACAAATCTCTGCCCCTTCTCCTCGATCCTCAAAAAGGAGATTTGCCAGGCAGGATGGCTCCTCACAGCTGTCCCAGGTCACTCACCTCGGCCATTTTACACGAAAGAAATGCATCCTCCCAGACTGTGTGTCATCACATCACAAGAGGCTGGTTGAGCAGTCATATCCTGGGACGAGTCAAGCCCTGTCAGCTCATCAAACCCCAAATCTAATGGTTATAATGATGCAACCATTAATTTTTGAATGTGATGGCATTCGAGTTTAAGCTTTTGCAAGGGTACAGGAGAAGAAAGGTGCCTCTTGTCAGCATCTTCTGACATACTGCAGAAGCAAACCTGCATCCCTGGTTCACACGAGTCAGGGCAGCCATCACTCATTTTGCACAAAATCATCTTCTCCCACCTCTGCAGTGCAGTGGAGGTTGCAGCTGGGCCACACATTAATTAATTGGATGGGGTGAGGGCACAAAGGCAGCATGGCTTGTGTGGAAACCATTTAATGGGGAATCAGTACAGGAAATGCCCCGTTGTCCCCCACCCTCCTGCCCCTTACGCACCCTCGGGGAGTTGTTCTGCACAGTATCTCCATGGAGGTGCTTGGGCTGGAGCTCTCTAAAGGTTTGGGCAGGGCTCATGAGGCTGGTATGAGGTGTCTGATGAGCAAATTCTGGAACTAAGGGCATCAAAGCTAATTTGCAAAAATGGGCTAATAAGGGGCAGTGTGGTACCCAGCTAATGGGGAGAGCCCAGGCCCCGCTGCATAAGCCCCCCACAGTGCTGGGATTCATTTCAATCGGCACTCAGATATCAGACAGGAAGAGAAACTATTCCCCAGCTTTTTTCCGTAAACATTAAATCATTCATTCAACCAACACCCTAATGAGGCACCAACAGATGTGTGATGAATAAATATTTTAAAAATAGTTAACTTAAACATTAAAGAACACCCCCATCTCTCTTCTGTAGGTAGTGTTTGTGGAACTAGGCTGGAGTGGGGAGAAGGTGGAACTCCCCCTTTCCAGAAGAGTAGAGGAGACTGCAGATTAAACCAATCCTTGAGCTGGTTTCTAATGAGCTGCTGCAGCTTTGCCAGGTGGACCAAAGAAATTAAAATCCCTGGGCAAAACAAATATTTCCATTCAGGTCCTGTTAGTCTTCCTACTCCCTAATCTTCCCCCCAAATCCTTATCCCCAACCCAAATTCTCAGCCCAGTCTCAGTTGTGAGGATGCTGGGACTGAGGGGTCACACCTATGTCCAGGTGAGACTGTGTTGTCGGGAGGATGTTGGGGCCATCACCTTACTGGAGCCCTGGGAGCCCTCACCTGTGGCTTTGTCCTACATCCCTCCAAGGGGTCCTTCACTTGTGGCCCTTCTCACAAGCACATCATTTCTCCTTCCTTTCTTCCTCTGCAACGGAAGAGAATTTAAAGATTAAATCCCGCTGAGAAATTAAAAAAATCATAGGTCCCTTGAGACACAAAGTACAGCTAAACCCAACTGCACAAGCAGGGAAACAGCTTTTCTACATGTTGGGGGAAGTTTGGCAGGTAGGAAAATATTTCTCAGCTGAACACTCTCCCCCTGGTTTGGATTAATAGCTTGGGTCCAACTTCACTACTCCCATAACAAATAAATCTAAAAACATAACTAGCCCAAGAGAAGAAGTATCTGCTGGATGTCTTTTCAATGCCGTATTTTTTTTCCTCTGGAAAGCATTCCTCTTTTGAAAGCTCTCTGGCTCTTCACAGCTTATTTTCCTTGGATTTTATAGAGATGTCGGTACCACACGCATGCAGACAGCTAAACTTCCAGGTGGCAACAAACACAAGGTACATGTGACGAAAAGTACAAGGCAAGATGTTCTCCAGCAAAACAGTGTTTAATTTACTGCTTGTGAATTATCCATGAGGAGACCCAGACATTTTTTTTTTTACATAGTCAGCTATTAGTCAAAATTATCTGACACTCTGCAAGCCCCCACCGCCAGTGTCCGCAGCCCCTCTGCAACCATCCCTGTCACAGGCTTCTCCTGCCCAAGGGGATGGAGGTTTGCATGGTTTTTCTGCATGGTTTTGGAATCTTCTCCAGCTCCAGAGAGGACCCTATGCTGAGATTAAGTTGCCATTGTGTTAGAGCACCGGGGAAGTTATTAAACAAGAACTCAATGTATGGTTTGTACTTCTCTTAAAAGAATAAACAATAGATGTTCCCTTCGAAGGTAAAGGAACAGCTAATAAAACACTCACAAGCTCTGTCTTTCAACCCCAATAAAATCCCAGCAAGATGCCAAAGAAATCCTTACACCCAAGCATTGAACTTGATGTTGAAACATCAGCCCCCCAAACGTGAGAGGAACATGTCCTTTTTCTCAATGTGCCTGGGGAGAGCCAGAGTTTGGAGCACTTAATCTTTCACTTTTGCCATAAGGTAGAACAAAATGTTTCACCTAAAACCTGGTAGTTATAAATCAGGTCTTTGAATGCCTGCAGGGAACTCCTCGAGCAGTTCTCAGCTCCAGGTGTGGAATGAGTTTGGACAAACTTTTATCTCCATTTTAGCAAAACAGAGGAAAACATGTTCTACTCCACAATTTTTTTTACAGTCCCCTCAAATGAAACCCTTAATCAGGTGTCTTTTTTTATTCATTGCACTGTCTCTGAAGATGGGAGGAAAGAAAATAAATGTGGAGAATAAAGGAGAACATAAGTGGCTCCACTGAGATAACCCTCTTGTGTGGCAGAGGTCCTCTCTCTGGGTGGAGAGATTGAAACACCTCGAGGAGGAAACAACTCTCATAAATGATGGGGAGCAAGGCCAGCGCACCCACAGGTTCTCCACAGTCCTTCAATCTGGCCAGGAAACGGTGGAAGAGGACAGGGAAGCTGCCACCAAACACAGAGAGGCTTTAATCCCACTTTTGCAAAGAGTCCAAGAGCAAACTTTTGAGGTGGGAGATCCCATCCAGACCTGGCAAAGCCTGGCCTTGCACCATTGGTGCAAGCCCACTTGGTCCTTTCCCTGGCTTGCTGCTACTCTGCTGGTACCAGGGGAGTGGCTGATGAGAGCTGGCAGGAGCCGGGGCACGTGTTTGAAAGCCAGAGAGAAACGGGAAAGACGTAGCATTAATTATGATGGCTTGGGACCAGCTGGAACTGTCGAACTGAGTTAACTGAGGAGAAAATGGCTCACAGCTCAGGGACAAGGCAACCTGGGGGGCTTGGCAGGGGACACCAGATGAAAACCACCACCATGTGCCAACCCCCTGCTCTTTCCCAGCCTCAGCCCTGGAGCATCACCCTGGTGTCACCACGGATGCAGCTTGGATAATGGGAAACAAGAGCGAGCCCACTGTCAGCAGCATTTTCTTTTGAAGCCCTGCCATCACATATGGGATCCCAGACTGGCAGAGTTTGAGCTGCCTTCTTAGCTAAATTGGGAAATTAATTACCCCGAGCCACACCTCCAAGTGAACAATGGCAGCTCGGCCTTGGTGATGCCTGGTCTCCAGCAACTAAATCAAGCTCGGCAGAGCAGTCCAGCGCCTCATTGTCTGGTGTGCTGTAGGACCATGGCTTCCAGTAGGCAGGAAGTTAAAACAAACACCATCCATTGAGGTACACTGAATTACCTGGAGCTCTTGGTGGCTGGAGAGCTGGGCTGGGGCAGCAGCAGGTGCCCATCAGGTGGGGGTGTAGAGGTACCAGTGTGGTTATTTAAACGCTTGAAATGGAAACGGACGAAACCTATTAAAATAAATCGCACCGGAGTTATGCTTCTTGTTGCCTCTGCTTCAAGCTGTAGATTTGCA
The DNA here is from genome assembly GCA_013398855.1 of Mohoua ochrocephala. Lineage (NCBI taxonomy): Eukaryota > Metazoa > Chordata > Aves > Passeriformes > Acanthizidae > Mohoua > Mohoua ochrocephala. Next base: position 198,419 of record VZTA01008423.1, on the reverse strand, counting down.
ATTAGTTTGCAAATTTATGGATAGTTTACATTTTCAAAGCGTTTCAAAACACTTCAGCTTAAAAACATGCATTTCCAGTCTGTTTCGATTTCGGGGCAAGGAACAGGTTCCCCTGCGAGTCAGGGAGCTTCAGAGTTAAACAAGAAACGGCTCCCTTTTACAGTCACTCTCAGGTTTCCCCTCCTGCTGTGTATCCCTGCAAAGGTAAGGAGGCTCCTAAGGCAGTCCAGGGGTGTGTTCTTACAACAACCGGCAGAGCCCCAGCAAAGGCGGCTGTGCCTGCAGTGCTGCACACGTATTTCACAGAGCTCCACGCTGGTCTCTCTCCTGGTAAGCAATGACATCCAAGGGCTCGATTCGTGTTTATTCTGCTGCAACCCGTGTGGTTGTTTACACGAAGGCAAAGGGTATGAAAAAAGCTATCAGACCAGAAGAGGGATAAAAAGGGAAAAGCTCCATGCAGCTACAGCTGGATGCGCTGACTGCACCTGGCTGTGTTCAGGCATGTTTGCTTGCTCCTGAAGCTGTTGATCACCTGATGGTGATCTGATTTTCCTAGAGATTATACGGGATTGGCTCTAAGGTACTCTTTAATTCCATGGAGCAGAGTGCGTTTCCAGGCAAATGGCTTGTCTGGCCTGGAGCAGCACAAACTGAGGGGCACTGCTGCTCCACATGGGTCAGTTTGTGGGTCTTTTCTCCCCCTGAAATGTTACTGCTTTGAAAGAGCTGAGAAAGCAGAGCCAAAATCCTTGCCTAGAACTGTGCAGCTTATTTGTGTGTGGTGCTTACCTAGGTGGTCCTCAGCTGAGCTACTGGTGAGGATGCACCAAAGTGGCCACCAAGCAAAATGCTCTTGCTTTTCATGGGATGAGGATTAACTCAGCAGGAGCAGGGTAAGAGCAGTGATGCTCCCCTTGGGAAAAACCACGTAAGCAGCTGTGCCCATCACAGCCTGGTGTTACACACCTGCCACCCTCCCCTACACCACTGCTACAGCAAGTGTACTCTGCCGGTCAGAGATTTCCTAAACCTGGGCTGCAAGAAATACGGGGGTTTATTTCTGAGGAAAACACTCTTAAATTAGGTCCTTGCTCAGAAAGAGGATGACACCTAGAAGGGGAACATGTGATGTAGAGAATGAAGCTAATTGCTCTTTGGCAGTTTTCTTTCTGCCTACAAATGTTGCAGCACAGTTTCAGGAGGAAAAGGCTCCTCTGAGATTTCCACCAAAAATTCTTCACTGCAGACAGGCACTATCAGGTCAGCCCCACCAATTTCCCAGCCCTTCCTCTAGCCTGGGAAAAAGAAAATGGTCTAAATAGACCGCTTTTTAATCAGAAACCCCCCTCTAGACCCTAATCAATTGCTGAAAATTGTTTCTAAACCAGTTTTGAATGGAAAGACAGCTCTGGAATTTAGATATTTCATCAAAAATTCTCCATAATAGAGTTTGGTTTTTTTGTTTTATTTGGTTTGGTTTTGTTTTGTTTTCTGGGGTTTTTTTTTTTTTTGTGGAGGAAGGAAAAGTTGTCAGAGAAACAAAATGCTTCTCACAGAAGCAGCTGGGACGTGTGACTGTGGTGTTTGGCCCTTTGGAGCTGCAGCAGAAATGCCTCTTTGTCCTCTTTCTCCAAGGACGCAGCATCTTCCAGGCATCAGCATTAACCAGAGGATGTTCTACAGAGTCACCTCCTGCCCAAAATTTAGCAAGTGAGAGGTGGGAAAAGAACAAGAACCCAAAGCATCTGAATCCCCCACTCCCAGACAACTGAATCTCATTCTTCCCCCTAAGCAAAAGGCATTTCAAATTGCTCCTCTGAAGCATCATCACCATCCTGAGGAAGCAATTTGGAGGAAGAAGAAAGGAAAGAGGTTTTTCACAGCTGTCTGGCTCTGAAACTGAAAAGTATTCATGTGTGGAGAAAAGCACCTTTCTCTGTCAGAAGGAAACAGATGAAAAAAAAGTTTATGAAATATGGAGGGCAGCACTCCTCTTCCATTGTTCTGCAGAAGCATGGCTGTCAGGGGCTTCCTGGCCACAGCTGGAGACACACAGGTGTTTTCTCATGGAGCTCTCCCCTGCTCCCCTCTGCCTAAAGTCCAGCTCAAATTTTTTATCTTCTAATGGCAAAACAGAAGACAGAGTCTAGAGAAGAGCAAACAAAAAGGACAAAGCAATGGAGAATGAGATAAATCCTTGAAACAGAGGAGCAGGACTGGGAAGAAGGCTTGTACAAACAGCAAATCTTGGAGTCCCTAGCTAAAACAAAAGGCTTGAACCTACAGTCCTCTGCTGGAGTCTCACCTAAAAAATAGAGATCTTCCAGTAATTCACTCCAGATTACAGCTCCCCACATGCCACCTCCCTCTCCTCCACGTTTCTTGGAGTGAGAATCCCACAAAAAACCCAGACACATTTCATGAAAACCTCGGCCAGATGGCCACCAGTGCCTCTACCCTGCCAGGCAGCTTGAGCAGCAGCCTGAGCCTGTGTCTCCTAAGCCAGATCTGTCACACCTTGCCACCCACACAAGCAGACCTGGCCCCTGGGGCTGGCGGGTAGGGAAAGCCCAGTATCCAGGTCTGGCTTTTTAGCACGGGTGAAATCACCCCAAAGCAGGAGATCCATCGGAGTCCACACAGCAGCTGCTGCCCCAGCGCCTATTCGTGGATAGCAACAGGGACCTGGCAGGTTTTTGCCAGGCAGACTGAAGAAGCAGGAGGAATTGACTCATCACAGAAGCATCGCACCGCTAGGAACATCCACAGGATAACTGTTGAAAATCCACAGCGGGAAAACAACATTGCTGCTGGGGATGGAATGGCTGCAGACTGTCCCACCTCCATCCACCTTACCCACACGCTGGCTGGCTCTTGCCAGAGGCTGGGATAATACGAAAGCAAGGAGAGACAAAGGAGCAGGGAGTCTCTAGGGCAGAGAAGAGCGACGTTACCCTGAGCGGATCTGTCAGCGGATGCTACATTATGCATACAGGGACACTGCTAACCCAGAAGGTAAATCAGGCAATTGGAGCGAGCTGTTTGAATACACACCCAACAAAGGGAAACTCAATTAAATTTTAAAGGCAACACATTTGAAAATGGCAGGACTAAGTGGCATTTAAGGCTGGCGATCGTTGCCAAGTTATTTCGAGCAAACGGGAGGCTATTCCATGCATCTGTCTGAACGTGCCAACAATTAATTTAGTAATCAGCATGTTCTGAAGGGACGGCTTGAGAAGGCGACAAGCAGGGCTAGGCCCTCGATCAGTGTAAATTCAGCATGGCTTTCTGTGGTCGCAGCCAGCCCCGTGCTAGCAGAGGGTTTGGCCAAAAGCCCCTCAGGAGGGACGTGCTGGGGGAGGTGACTTCTCTTACATAAGGACGGTGATGTGCCTCACACACGTGCAGATGGTGATGCTTCTCATACCACCCACAGCACAGATGGACTGTCAGTCATCACATTGAAAGCCATTCCAAGAGTGTGCCTACCCCAAGTCCAGCAGGGAAAAATTAAGTGCTCTTTTATCCACTAAAACTACCCTGCCTTACACTGGCATAGACACCAGAAGCAAAAATATTATAGAAATAAGTCTGCTATTTATACAGCTGAGCAGAAGAGATACAGCAATAAAGATGCTGAAGTCACCCTTTTTGTTCAATGCAAGTTAAATGATGGTGTGCTTACAGAGCTCCTTTCACCCAGGGATCCCAGAGAGCAGCAACCTCCTTGCTGTGGACTTGGACCAACTCCTGCACTGAGGAGGCTAAAGGCTTGTGTCAGGGCCCTTGCCAGTCCACCTGGAGCAAATGTGCTTCTGCCTTGGAGCCATCTACACCAACAGGAAACTGAAATCAATAATATCCTAAGTGTCTTCACTTAATTTGGGTCCCGTGAGGTGTTGGTATCTTGGGACGAGAGACATCCACAGATCCCAGAGCGCTGGGCATGCAAAGCCTTAAGAGATGGGGGCAGAAAAGCGGCCTGAAATGGAAGAAAGGATAAAAATTTTAAAATCAATAGACAGCTTAAACAAATATTCCTGTCATACGTTTACCTTGAGTAATGTACTTAGCTGTTAGGGATTGAGGTGATAAAGCCAAAAAAGGCACTTTGCATTATTTCTTACCAGAATCTTCTAGAAATGGTCTGGTTTCTTCTGCAAACATATTTCATAAACTGTCTTTCAAAGAGCTTGGGTTTTTCGGTTTTAATTTTCCTTGCCTCCACAGTAGTTCTTTAAAGTCACAAGTTACTGCTCTTAAGAGTTATAATTTCCTTAAGAAAAGGATCTGTCAAAAAAGAATCAGGAGAGGGGAGAGGAAGGAGACAGAAAAATCTCAATTTGAACTCTGCAGACCCAGTCACCTTCTGGAGCTGTAAAACCCACCAACCTGCAGCTCCTGCTCCAACACCTCACAGGTCCAAGTGCTCCACTCAGTTCCTCCTCATCCTCATACGTGTCAGTGAGAGCCCTCCCACCACCGCAGCCACTGGCTGGTCCTCGCCCTTGGGCTAATTAAAAGGAGACACGAAACTGAGATATGAAACTGCAGCCAGGGGAGATCCTCCTGGATGATCCATCTCTGCAAGCATGGACAGCAGCAGCAGCGAGTTCAAGACCAGCCTCCTGCACTGCCCCCAGAGGGTTCTGGATTTAATCCCAGCTATTTCTCTTCTTCCAGGACAGGGTGGCCAGACAGCACCAGAGAGCATAACGTATTTGCTTTGGGAGCAGAAACAAATGATGCAGTGGTAGAAGCTCCGAGTTCTTGCACAAAGCCACTTGTCAAAAGGAGCCCCACAAGCTCACCCAAGGAAGAAGCTCTCCTGGAAACAGACTAACCCAGCTCCAGCCCTGCCTTCCTGTGCACGTGAGAGATGCAGCCTCAGCCACTGTGCACAGAGAGTCTGCATTCACTACAGGACAGAACTTTCAATGATGCCAGGCAAGCATTCCTTCTGATCCATCAAGAAGTGGCATTGACAGAGAGAAGCAAGGGAAACAAAGAGCCCATGGGACAGGGGAGGACTGGGGGTGAGAAATGGAATGGGCCTGCAAAGCACTGATGGCAAAGTTATTAAAAGAAAGAAAATTTACTATGGAAAGATGCCAGCACTCCAGTTCTTGAGGTAGTATAAATCAGCATAACATTACTGTGCCCAATTTATGACAGCTACAGGCTGGACCTGGGACTCTCAGGGCTGTGTGCTCTGGCAGAGGAGGAACTCAGGTACAGCAGTGAGGTGCCAGCACAGACACTCTCACACTGGGCAGGTGTTGGAGGCAAACGGCAACATCACCAGCACAACTTCAGTGTTCAGCTACCTCAGAATTTGAAAAGGAAAAATCCCTTCATTTTCTTTCCGCCTCATAAAGTACTTACAGCACTGATGAGGAAGACAGAACCTGAAAGCACATTTTTGGAAAGCACATTTGATTATCTTCTGGAAAAAACGAGTCTCTCTCTGAACACGAGAGACTGTTTCATGTCAGAGTTAAGAGCACGGAAGCCCACATATATGATACTTCATTGCTCTGTAGCCAATTTTGTTGATTAGTCATTAGGATATGAGAAGAAAATAGTTAATGTGCTGTAACCAATCTGCAAATGTTATAAAATCTGCAATCATATGGAACTAATTTTAAGTGAAATGGGATGATCTACAAATTACAGGCAAAGGATTACTACAAAAGGCACGGAGAAAAGCAGGCAGGAAGGCAACAAGCAGATCAATATCCTGCTGAGGATGAACAATGGTTAGGAGAACACAGGCAGCTCATACACTCAAAGAAAATTACTTTTGAGCACTGATACAAAATGAATGCTGACTAAATGTCAGACGTCTGAAGACTCATTCACCACCAAACAGGATACCAACAATACCACCTTTGCAACAGCCAGCAGCATGGCCACTGGCCACTGGGCTACCTTCAGCTTGAATGGATGTAGGGCTGCAGGACTGCTGTAAACCCTTCTGTGAGCGGGAGCTCATCGGCCAGCGAGTTCCTGGGGAGCCACAGGCCCTGGAGGCTTCCCCGAACAGCTTCTTTCACTGTCATCTTTTAGCCAGTTTTTCTCACCTCGGCTCTGACATACATGGCATGGAATGTGCAGCCACATGGGGACTTTGGGGCACAGCTCAAATAGTCACTTCATCAGCAAGAAGCCCATTTTGTCCTAAGAAAACAACAATGGGAATATTCCCGTGCCCCTTTAGAATATCAAGGCAAAAACTATTAGTTGGCAAGGTTACAACTGCAAAGCAAATGCAGACTTTGGGACTCATGTTCTGTTTCTTCCCCTCCTGTAAATCATAAACATGTTTGAAAATGAAGCGAGACATAATGAAAATGAATATACAGAACTAGCACTTGCCTGAAGGTCCAATGTTGTGCTGTGGTGTTTTGCTCATTTTTCAGTCCTTCTGTTTCTTGTCTGAATTTGTACAGCCATGTTTTACTCCCCCTCTCCCTAGAACCCATATTTATAATCCTGCCTTGAGATGCTCATCTATCAGCCCAGAAAGCAAGACATTTATCCTGCTCTTCAAATGTCCATCCAGACCTTGGGAGGAAGGTGTGGACTGGGGAGGGAGAGGAGAAGAAAGCACTTTTCCTGTTGCTTTAACACTGGTGATAAACTATGGGGGATGCCAACATCTGTCAGGGAAACACCTCACAGTCCTGCCCCTTTCTTTCTCCCCTCCTCAAGAGCTGCACTTGTGACTCGGAGCCGTTTTTCAAAGACAGTGCCATTTAGGGTGTCCAGCTAAAGCAGATCTGAGCAGGATCAGGTCCCAAGCAGTCAGTGTGTTACCCTGGCAATGAAGCCAGATTCTGATCTCAGGGAAAATTAATTTAAGTCTAGAATAAATACTCCCCTCACTGGAATAACAGAGGTGTGAGTGCCATCAGCCTGATCCCTGCCACGTGCTCTGGGCAGCCCAATGCCCTGGCACCACTTACCCGTTTCCTGCCTGACTCTGCTTCCTTCCACCAACATCCAGGAACACCTGTGCACAGAAAGCTTCCCTTTGCCACCACCTGCCTATTCCCTAGCAAAGCATGTACCTGTTAGTAGCTATTATCAACAGATTATTTTGCTCAAACACCAAAAAAAAAAAAAGGATTTTCTTGAGCAGATTGTTCTGAGTGCAATCTCTTCCCCATCACCTCTCCCAAATCACCCCACACCTATACAAAACTCACAAAATGAAAACTCCTAAAACACGGTAAATGATTTTATCTACTCCATCCCTTCTACCTCCTATCTGTTACTATAACCTTTTGCAATAGGGGTGCAGTAAAATCTCATTTTAAACATGAAGTTGACACTATAGTCTCATTCCCTTCAGTCAAAATATGAAAAATAAAAAGCTACACATACACATTTTATCACAGCAATGGACAAATCTATCACAGTAATACTTCTGACCAATAATAAAATGCAAAATGTATTGAGGAGGTTTACAGCAGTTTAATGAAGGCTCTCGTACAAAATCTTGAACTCAAAGTTACAGTCAAGAGTTACTGAAAAAAATAACTTACAATGAAAAAGCTGATGAGAATTGCCCACTTAGCCATGGAACTAACTGCGCTTTAACGCTGTGCTTAAATAGTCACCACACAATAGGAACAAATTTAAATCACGACCAAGGTACACACAATTCACTTCCATTCTGTTTTCAATTACATGTATTCAGCATGTAATTTAACCTCTGGAAGTTACTCTGAAGAACACAGAGGTTTGTTTTTTTTTTTTTTCTCCAAACATTCACTGGAAATAAATACCATTGAAAGAATACATGTGGAGTGCAATAAAATGGACACTTAGGCACTGGTACAGTCTAGTCCTCTTCAGCCCTCTACAAACTACAAGACGAGAAGTTTTAAACCACAGATGGAGTGGAGAGCAGGTTAGAGCTGTACAGGTAGTGCAGCAGGTTATGTACTACACAAGAGCACATCTGCAAAAGGTCCCAGGAGATTTTTGTTGAAGATGCAGCGTATCCACACCAGGTATATCGTGAAGGGCTTAATGTTTTCTGAGAAGGTGTGATTCTGATGGGACAATATATAAGGCATGTAAGTGTTTTCCCCTTGCTCTTGTATCCACACTTCATATTTCACTTCTCTGACCTTGAGATACCTCAGATTCCAGGGGATCTGCCAGGACACAGCAAGTTTAGCTTCACTCGTGCCCTGGACAGAGGCCTGACACTTGGCATCCCTCACTTTGCCAGGGTAGAGGCTACCAGACCACTTCTGCCTCTTGGGTCCGGGCTTGGACTTCACAGTCTGCCTAATGACGTGTATGAGAGACGGGATGTTCACCTTTGTGTCCTGGTAGGCACGGAACAGCCACTCGGGGTTGCGGCAGCAGAGGTGCCGCGGCACCTCCGTGCTCTTAATGATGCGCTCCTGCTCGGCTTTGTCCAGGTGAGCAATCCCGCCCTGATCCCAAGGTCTGTCCGGGTAGGTTACGGTGTCTTCCCTGTCGGTGTTCTGCCAGGCGATGTACTGCAGGTCCATGCCAGGAAGGGTTGCCAGGGTTTTGTAAGGGGTGTAGTGTTCGGGGTTGATAGCATATGGGAAGAGCTCCACCACCGTGGCCCCTCTTGGCAGAAAGAGCGACATGACTAATTGGGCCCCGTGCATGCTGACCAGCATGGACGCATTGCTGATCAACCGGACGATGTCAGAAAATGAATGCTCCTCCAGAGAGACGGAAATGGTTTTCATCTGAAACTCCTGAGCGAGAGCCAGGATTAGTTCTGCCTCATTTAGGATAAGTCTGTTGATTGTCCGACTGAACACTACGATGTACTCCTCACTGGAGCTTTCCTCCAAGCTGATGTTCAGTTTCTGCATCATGAATTTGGTGAACTGCCTGATCTCATTACCAGAAACCAAGATGTTAGCCTTTGGCCCTTGTGGCTGGACAAATCCGTACTGGTACCAGGTGGTGATTTTGGAGAGTCCCACATAGGATTTGGTAAAGCAGAGGAGCCTGCCCAGGGTTTTAAGCTCCTCCCTGAGGAGCGGCTGCTTGTTACTCAGTAACTTGTACAGGTCAAAGTGAACGCCTTCGCCCCACCCTTCCATGAAGAAGAGTCGCGCCTCCAGATCCAAGTCGGAGAACTGCTGCATGGTGTAATAGATGGGGAGGAGGTCGTCGTGAAAGACGTGCATCAGGTTGTCCGGGTTGAACCTGTTGGCGATTAGCGCCACGTCAGGCACGAAGACCGGCTTTGGCATAAATTTCAGCGCAGCAGCTGGCAGCTCCACAAAGTTGAAGTACTGAGTGTTGTGATCTTCCACAGAGGAGAGGTCGAGCAGAGCCGGCTGGAACCTCCGGGAGCCCAGGTTGGGCAGCATGACGGAGGAGTTGCTGTGGAAGTAGACAAACTCCTCGGCCTCGGTAGAGTAGCAGAGGGACTCGAAGCGGCAGATGCGGTCGGTGTGCATCCTGCCAGTGCACACCATCCTGGTACCGTTCTCCACCAGGGCCTGCAGGGCTGCGTGGTAGTCGATCTGAGCCTCAGACAGTTCCTGAGACTGGCGCATGAGGACCAACTCCTCTTCCACCGTGGCGGCATGCTCGTGCAGTTTGATGTATTTCCACAGCACGGCAGCGAGGACGGACACGAGCAGGGCATTGAACACAGCTGCTATGTTCATTCTGTAGTTAGATCCTAGCAGGATGACAGGTGGGGAATGCAATGGAGAGGGAACACATCATTAACACTCTTTGACATGGTGAGGGCAAAGACCTGAGGAAAATAAAACAAGAAAGGAACCATTTAAACATCAGGTTTACTGCTCCACCATAAATCATATTTTATGGACTATTCAAGAGACTTTAGGCTTCTTTCGGTAATTTTTCCCCCTTCCAGGGAATGAGGGGAAAGAAGAAAAAAGTGCCAAAGCTCTCCCCAAAACTGTAAAAAAAATACAAAGCAAACAGAACTGAGAGCTGCTCTACAGGAAGGCTCCTCTCTCATTTTCATTTCCATGCTTTTGAAAAAGAAAATGTAAAAGAGTTTAAGGATGAGCTCTATGAAGATCTGTTAGAAAGAAAAGTACATTCTCTGGGATCCTGGATCACTCTGCTTTTTGCAGACCATCACACAGTGAGAGGAAATAGAGCACTGCAATCACTGGGCCACCTGCGGAGGACTCGGAGACCAAGCTGCTCCTCCTGCTCTGTACGGCTGAGAGCGCTCAGCGGTGCCTCTCACCTTCCCTGGGCAGGTAGCGATAGCTCGAGGAGCACTGCCAGCACAGATTCCGCTACACTCCGCGTGGAATGTGAACGAGTGAGCATCACATTCCATTTCATTTTATCCAGGGGTGGGGGAAGGACTTGCGGGTCTATGGACTGCCCTGTGGGAGAATCCCGAGTCACTCGGGTGCTGCTCTGGCTGCAATCCAGGATCAATCCAGGAACTGCCACCGTCTTCCAAAAGAAATATTGGCATGGGAGAGAGGAGAGCTCTGCTCTTTATGGGAGGAACTGATGTGTCATTAAAGCAATCAAACCTTCATTTAGCGAGAGTCTGGCTCGCGCCAGCACAGCCAACCCTCATACAAATGATAAGCTAATGCATTTGAAGGGTTTCACTGCTGGCATTTTCCCATCCCAACCTGAGAACCTTTTCTGTGCTGCTCCAAGGCCTCCCTGATTCTTCTTCTGTTAGAGCCTGCCACTGTTTTCTTTCTATGCAGAAACACTACTGGCTTATATCAGAGTATCGATTATAATTTCAACTGTGAACTTCAATTGAGGTATTGATTCACCTACAGAATTTATGGGCTTCAATTTTCATTATGCATCAAGACTCACTGCTGGTCAGGCTGTAAATAATTGCACCCACGACTCATGGGGAATTTTAGGAAGGGAAATTTCTGATTAGTATTTACCCCACTAGATTGTTTCTAGCTGCCATTTTTAAAGGTAGCAATTTCAAACTTCTTTTGGTACAAGGTTGCCATGGGGGAAAAAAAAAGCAACATCTCAAGCACATATTCTGACATCCCAAGCATCCTTTAGCATTTTAACCAAGAGACACTTCTTACACGGCAAAGTGGAGGAAGTTAGTCAGGCATATTTGGGACCAAAGCAAACACCTCCTCTACTGCCAGAGGCAGTAGAGTTCCTTTGAAAAGAGATATTGCAACCTAAAAGCTTGATCCTGCAACTTGGAATTGAATGGAGAATCATTCATGGAACTCAATGAAGTCTGAAGGGATTCCTACACCTCGTGAGATCCCAACAGCCTGCGGGATCTGTCTTAGGAAGAACTGAAGGTACGTGGGAGTCTGAATAATGCCAAAGAAACGAGTGCTAGCTGTAAGCCACACAAACTCAAGAGGTGATCTCTGGGGATCTGAGCAACAAATTCATTTCCATTTCTAGCTACTCAAATGAAACAGAAATGAAGTCCACCTCTTTGGAAAGTGGTCTGAAAAACTGCTTCATTTAAAAACTCCCTAAAAGCAAGCAGCAAATTTAAAATGTGTTGTTTTGATTTCAACCATGGAAAAAAAAAAGGACAGGGACATAGATCTGATTATCAGGGCAGGATCAACTCTACATAAACCACGCCTTCAAAATGCTTCTCTATCTCATTCTTAGTACTCATTCATCTCTTCAGCCAGTCTCTGTTGAGAGAGGCATGAAGGACTGTGATAAACTCTTTCCTAACACTTAGCCTTTGTTCCCACCACAGCAATTTTAACTGGGTCTTGTCCCGGGTGCCACAGATATCCTGCACAGAAAAATGATGGCTGTCACATCACATCTCACTCTGTCCTCCTCTGTCAACAGGGGATGACTGCTGCTCCTGACGGCTTTGCAACTCTCAACCATGGCTATTCCATGGACAGCCTGCAATGGAAACCCACTGGGGCCAGCAGTACATCACTCAGTTAGGTCCTGCTAAGGCAATCAAACCAGTTTTCAGGAAGAGAAATTTTTGATGGGGACAGAGCCTAAATTATTTTGTTGGCACCGACTTTCAAAGCTTTATTTTACTTCTTCACTGTCTTTGAAAGACGTCTAATGATATCATCCAACTCTGCACATAGCCTCTCCACTACAAACCTCTCATCTTGTGGGCACAGCTTTAAGTGACTTCAACAGCATCACCAAGGAAAGGATCGAGCCCCGGCAGCCGTGTGCAAAGCCTGATCATCAGTCATGGAGGAGACCTTCAACAAGCAAGTCTTCTGCTGCAAGCACACACTTAAAGGAAGGCCAGTCCACAGGCACCGTGAAAGTTAACTTCTGTGGGTCAGAAGAACAAAGCACCCACAAGTTCAATGGAGTCAATGCAAGTTGCAACAACTTGGCAGAGCAGGGAAAATCACATGGCTTCTTTATTATTCCATTACGGCGAGGTGAGTGCGTATGTGTGGGTGTTTCAAAGGCATAAGAAGCCCACAGTCCATAAAACCACCAGTGATACCACCTGCATTTCAGGGGCATTTCGGCCAGTAGAGAGCTCTGCCAACCATTACAAACCCCTTGAGCCAAACAGGCTTTCTTGAAAACAGCCTATTCAAATGTTTCACCCCTGACTGATCTGTTCTCTCCCCTCCGGCCCCAAGGGAAGGGCCTAAGAGGCACTTCAGAGATGCAGCCAATGCTCAGAGGTTAGCAATTTTCATTTCAGACTCTACCACAGCCATATCTGCTAAATGGCTAGGAATGAACAACTCAGCTTTTTAGTAACAATCACCTGCAAGGCCCTCTTCCACCTCTTCCCTCATTGCAGCTCTTTCATTTCCCTGCACTTAGCTGAAGCGAGTGTATGTGCTTTAGCCAGCCAGGTGTCAGGAATCTATGTTAAATGTTAGCAATGCTAAAATAATCCATCTTCATTTCTGTTCCTCATTGCCAATTCCTAAATCCTGGTTCATGGTGCTTGGGAGAAAGCTGCTTCTGATGGAAGTGAACAAGGGGATGTGGACAGGAAGGGGTGTCACAGGCAGAAATGAAAGGAGAATTTCACAGGTACTCAGAGAACTGTCTTAATTCTTTGCCTGTTTTCCCACATTTTATCATCCACCTTTTTTTCAATCTGACACTTTCAGTGAAAACAGACCTTCGAGAACTATAATTTTGGTCCCTCGGGGAATGATAGAGCATAAATAGTAACAAACAATCCCACTGTTTGCTTTTACATACCCAGGAGAGGCTGCACCAGGGGAGTAAAGGCAAGCAATTGCTCTCCACGTCCCCTGGTTCCTCAGTCCCCCAAGCCGAGAGCAGTCATAAAGTGCTGTCAGCAGCAGTAGACATGGGAGAGGAAACTTTCCCAGGAGGCAGAGGGCAACACTGAAACAGGTGAAAGCATTGAGTTTTCCACCTGAAGAGAGCTGCTTCACAACAAAAGAAACTTTCACTGTACTGATCTTCCTCACAAAATGGGTCTAGGGCTGCCACTCCCACGGTGTTATCAGAGAACACCCTAAGAACTGAAGGGCACTTGCAGAAGTGGCAGGCCAGACACACTGCTACTTTTCTTAAGACAAGAGTGCTCTGTGCTGTTTCTTTCTACACAGGGGGCAGCCAGTCATCCCCCCAAGCTGCTCACAGACTCCCTCCTCCCCATCCCTACCACCCTCATCCACCCTCTCACTTCCCAGTGACACTGGGATAACCAGGGCTCTGCTCCACGTGAGCAATACGCCCCAGTTACCAAGGAAATCGCATGGACTGACATTTCCACTTTCTGCTTTGAAATGCTAAAGCACCATCCTTCAGCACCAGGAGACATGACAGCTGATAGACCAGAGCCAAGCCAGAAGAGACGTGCACGTGAAAGCTGCACAGAGCTTCTCGCCGCCAAGCTGACAGAGGGCAGTGATGTCCCATGGGAGGGGACCCCTGAAGATTCCCGAGAGGAGCGGGCTGCAGGGGAGCAGCAGAGTGAGAGAGGGAGGCAGAAGAGGCAGATTTCCCTGGCAGTGATGCTGACAGGGCAGGGGGCAGCAGACTTAGAGCCAAGATAAGGGGAGTTCAACAAAAACACCGGTGTGGGGGCAGCTCAAGACTGTGCAATGGAATTAAGAGCATATCCTGAGGCTTGCAGCTCAGCCACAATGGATGCCGCTCCAGCAGCTAAGAGCCTGTGGGAGGGACTCTATTTTTGGTCAGCTCATCTTTACTCTTTTTCCAAGAGTTCACAGGCATGAAGAGCTTACCCCATTTTCTTCCTCCACCCCCATTCACTTAGCAAAAGCATCACAGTTTCATTCTCGCAGCCCAGCTACTTCTCCTCTAACTAGCATTGGCTGCTGGTGACCAGGTGAAGTCTTCAGGAACGTTCATCCGGTGTGTTCGGCAGGAACTTCTGGCAGAGCCCTCCAGTGTCTCGCGGGTCCGTAATACTCTCACGCAAGTTTGGACAGAGCAGCACCTTCTGCCTGTTAGCTGCAGGTTATCTGATGGATTAAACACCCTCAGGAAGTGTTAAGGACACATGAAGCATAGATGGAGACATTGTTCTCCATCTCCTGTTAACATGTCTAGAAGATCAGAGTGGGTGGGATAAGAGAGGGATTTCCACTAATAGGCAGTTGGCACAAAGAACTGTTTGGATTCATTTAGGAGACGAGTTCTGTTGTTCTTTTTTTAATTGTGAAGTTACAGTAGGATGAATCACTAAAGCTATTAACATGATGGACAGTGTTCCAAATCTCCTCTCCATTTTAAAAACTGCAATCTAGGTAAGAAATGGGGAGAAAAGCTACAAAATCCACATTTAAAAAAAACCCAACTACAAAAATGACAAACATACACTACTAAGACCCCTAAAGGGAAAAACCAAGAGCTTGATTAGGGAGAACAAGGGTCACCAGCATGCCTAAAGAGGGGTCACCTATTCCTGCAGGTATTTAAAAAATGAGAAGTGCTGGTTTTGTCTATTTAGGCCTCGATGAGCTTTTGTTACCAACTGGCCGAACATTTTCCAGGCCAGTGTTCAGCTTCCCAGAGCTACAGCAGGCTAAAAAGCCTCACGAAATGGAAAAGCAAAAAGCACGAAGGAGACACATTTCCAGAGAGCATCACCACTCTGTGCACAGAGAGAAATGCCTCCTCATGGAGGCCAACTTGGCTTTGGCCCAGCTGGTCAGCTCCTGTGCACAGCCTGCCAGCGGCGGCAGGGCGTCCAAACAGAACCATCTCCACCGTTCCCAGAAATGCAACACAAGTGGAAGTGGACCGGACACAGGACAGAGAAGGAGTTAGGGCAGAGCTGCATGGGCAGGAAACGGGCTTCTTGTTATGGAAACACAGTGGGAGGGGTAGGAGCAGATATTCCCTTCTCAAGGACATTTTCCCCATCAGCACTTCCTACCCCTGGATCCGTCTCTTGCTAGACTGGCTTTCCAGGACCAGTACAGGAAAAGAAAAGCATGCCAACATGGCATTTCACACTCCCCCTGCAAAATGTCTTCTGTTCTTTCTCCCATCCCTGATGCAAGAGGCTTAGCTAAGGATTCAGTGTATATAACACATGCAGTTTTAAATACCTACTTCATTCATGCTCAAAGCAGAAGTTGCTAGAAGGCAACTTTCCCAATTGG
Organism: Mohoua ochrocephala; assembly: GCA_013398855.1. Classification (NCBI taxonomy): domain Eukaryota; kingdom Metazoa; phylum Chordata; class Aves; order Passeriformes; family Acanthizidae; genus Mohoua; species Mohoua ochrocephala. The sequence goes on along the minus strand of VZTA01008423.1, from coordinate 182,814 downwards.
AAGGAGGGGGAGTTGGGATTCGGCAGCCAAGAATTTGCTTTTATTCTCATCTCTGTCACAGATTCCCGCAGAACTACAAGCAAGTCAATCCCCACAGCCCAAAAAGCTGTTATCATCTTATTCACTCTATTTATTTAATGAGATACATATATCTTTCACAGTACATAGCACATTAAAGAAAGGATGGTACACTGAATGATTGATATACTGGAACATTTTCTTTGTAAAAAGCAGCCAACTGTAGAAGTGCTGACTTTTTAAACAGGAAAAGAGCAGATTCTTGTAGAGGGAGTAAGCCCAGCAGTTAAAGATAAAAATATCATTAATGAAGCCTGATACAAAGAGGGGACATGAAAAATAAGAATATCTTGACTATGTAGTCTCGAGAAGAATTTTAAAAATAGAGCTTTATTTAAAAAAAAATCAAAATATTACAATATACTTAAAAAACCCCTGTCTTATAAAAACCTTATCTATAGATAGTTGTGATCAAAATTAGGGCTATCTTCAGTTTTTATGGTTTAGCATAAGTGAGGAATAGAAAGCAAAACTGTAAATCTTTCTATATGAGACTGCAACCAAGGAGACTGAGGCTCTGTGCAATGGTCCCTACTGCAAATGTACCTTCAGTATGAACGGGAGAAGACTGGTGGCTACAGGACACCTACCAGCTGCACTTATGGACAGAAAACCTAAGTTTCCTTCCATTTAATTTCAGACTCTGTGAGAGCTGGGACAGGAAGACATCCAACCTGACTTTCACAATGACTAGCAGCCATTGATTTAATATTTGTTGATGTTCCTGTCTTGATCTACAAAAATAACAGGTTAAAAAATTCCAACACTAAGCAGTCAATGCATAGAAGCAAGCCACAAAGCTGAGCTAAAAGTATAAATCCAAAAAGAATACTTCTTGGGCTTTTAAGATCTGCATTTCCAAGTTCTCTCCTTCATCCATAATGGAGTATGAAATCCTTTCCCCAAACAAAATCCCAGATGTCCAGAAAATTCCCCTAAAGAAGATGCATTTCTGATAAACAAGTTTGAGGCGAGAGATGTAAGAAAAATGAACTAAAAAGGTAAAGAAAAAGAAAATAAGGTATTTCTCTCAGCCCTCAAGTATTGTTCATCTCTTGAGAGTCCCAAGCCTAAAGACGAAAACCCAAGTTACTCAAAATAACCATGGCTAGACAAAGGGGAAAGCTTAATAGACAGAGTTCATTCCAGCTGATCTTTGTTCACCCCAGTATCCCGTTGACACCTATCTGGTTACATTGTCATTAACAGCCCTGTCATACGAGTAAAAAACCTCTCGTTTTGCCTGGTCTCTCGCTTTTAGACTGTAAGCAAGATACTTTTGTCAGGAAAAAAAGTGCCAAGAGAGCAGCAGGTTTATCTTACTTCAGTGGTCTGCCTAAAGCAAAGATGGAGCAGGGGTGGCTGAAGGGAAAATTTACTAATGCTGCAAAGCTGAATTTAAAAGAATACGATGAGAAATCCCAAAGTACTGAACAAGACAATCTTCAGCCACTCCAGCTATGCCTCTGGGCTTTAGCTGCCATTTGTTATTCTCTGTATTTTATCTATTCTTCCCTTCTCTGTTCTCCAGCGGGTAGAGTACCTGTGTTATTTGGATACTGGGACCGGTGCTTAGCAGCATTTACAGCCTGAGCTCTCCCCGCTTTCCATCAGCATGGTGCCCAGGACCGCTCCCGTGTGCTGCAAATTCTAAGCAGGAGCCAAAATTGTTCGGAGCACAGAGCAGCCAATAAGAACAGTGAAAATCCCTCCTTGGTTACCACAAGCTCCACATTAGCATGTTTTTAGGGGAGGGTAAAAAAAAAAAAGTAATCCCATAGCAGCACCCGTCCGGCAAGAAATACATTTCTGCAAACCTACAGAATTTAGTCCATATCAGAAATGTTCTCCCCATGAGACTTTTGTTTAAAAATGATAAAGCACACCACTAGTCAAACAAAGAGGGACTACAAAGACGTGGGATTACAAATGAACTACTGACTCCCTTCCCACATGTGCGCACACACAGAGGAGGGATCCAGTGTGAACTTGCATGGAAGGGGGGGAGCGAGGAGATATCAAAAACATGCTAACCTCCCCCCTCCCCTCAGTACACTGCAACCAGGACTGCCAACAAAACTGAATTCAGAGCCGTATGTGATCAGCACAGCAAACACAGCACAGTTACAATGACACCCAGCAAAGAAATGCAGTAATTCAGAGCATCTGCAACCTTTTCAGTCTTGGAAGTACTATCACTGGTAGATCAGTGTTTCAGCACATGCACGCATACCTGGTGTTGCTAAATAACAGGAAATGCTATCCGGTGCCTCTCTTTTCACAGGAGAAAGAAAAAAGAAGACACCTTAAAGCTATGCTCTGCAGGGGAACGAGCACTCTCCAGTCTTCTTCGTTCCTCACCACCACAAAGAAAGAGCAAAAATCCCATCTAAGAGCTGTCGGCACCGTAACCCGTGCACCATCTGCAGCCTGAGCTACCTTTCTCCCCCAGGTCTGAGCATGCTCTGTCTGCCGGCAGTGTCCTATCGCTCCAGCTGGCTCACCTCAATTTGTTAGCCTCCCAGAGGTCAGCCTTGCATGCAGGATGATTTGCTGCAGTATTCCTGCAAATCCCCGACGGGCGGCCACACTGAAACAAACACCACCGTGCTGTTTCGCGGAGCTGAGCACGTCTTGGGAGACAGGCGGCAAACTGGTTTGGGGAGGGGGGGGACACACGCATTTTAGAAATCCTGCTTTTGAGGATCATTAATGCCACTGCTACACCAAACACTTCACGCAAAAGAAGAAAACAATAGGAGAGAAAGGAAAAAATGCCCCTTGCTAGAGGACGTGAAAAGCCTTTCGTCATGCTTTCTAGTAATTCCCTTGGCACCGGGGAAGCAATTTCCCAGCTGTGATGGTCAGCAAATGGCTTGGAATTGAACAAGGCTGTGATTTCCCTCCTTCGGAGATCCAGGGAACAGTATTTTCAAACTAATTTTTTTACGGTGGAAACAAGTAATTCCTAAACACAAAGGCACAGAAATTATCCAGGAGCTTATAGGAGAATCTCCTCCTGCACACAAGCTCATGGAGGCAAGTCACTCACACCAACCTTTGGAGCAGAGCTTGAACCTGTGGGGACTGAGCAGCTTCGTGAAGATGGCAAACCAGATAGTACTGACCGGGAACATTTCCAGTTCTTATCCCACAGTGGGATCTCCATGCAGATCAGAGCCCAGCGAAAGGCTCGTGGCAGGAAGTCACACCACTGAACACGGGAGTGAGATCCCGGCCCTGCAGGGACACTCTTGCAGGCAGATCACGAGCAAACGTAGGAGGCTCTCTGCAAACGTGTTCACTGTGTATTTGCAGGACACATCTTGTTGAATGTCTCTCTGTGAGGATTTTCCCTTTGAGACCTAACAGGTAAAATAAGAAGGATGAAAAAGAAGAAAAGTTCTCTAACGCCTCTTCCCACACGCTCAAGGTGGACTGTGAACTGCAGCATGAGTCTGTGTCTGTCCTTAGAGGATCTCAGAGAGACACTGGCCAGTCCCACGTGCCTGGGGGAAATAAATAATAAAAAAAGAGCAAAGAGAAGAGAGCCCACCCAGTGCCCTCAGCCTGTCCTATTGGGACTAAGGAAATCCAGAGTCACTCTTCTCTTTTTAAGGTCATCTCATTGTCCCGTTGCCCCTCTGAATACAAAGACCTTGCCTTGTGTGGAACAAGTCTGATACTTTTCCTCTGAATTTTGCAGCTCTAGGAGTGGAGTTGGATTTGGAGCTGACTTCACTTGAGAAAACACATCTTGACTTTGTGGTTTTTGCACTTCAGAAAGCTCCACTGCATGACTTACCTTCCACTGATCCTAAGGGGAGCCTTTCCACTGACCCCACAGATCTTGGTTAGCGACTTTATCAGTGAGACCCCTGATAACCCAGACACACCATGTTGGTCTCTTTATCTTGGACAAGCTTTTATTTTACCGGAGAAGAAAGGACAACGTATACAGACTGGTCTTCTATTGATGAATAAGCTTATTCTCCACCTCTGGAATGAGTTATATCAATGTATTTCTTAGGTACAATTTATCACATTGCACAGAATTAGAGAGTTCAACCCCTGTCCTGAAGAGGGTCCTGCTGTCAATCTGCCACATCACAGAGTACAAAACTACATCATTAAGGGGTGGGGGAGGAACCATAATCAAATAATTCCAGCAACTGTGAAATAATAACTGTCCATTGCTATTGCACCATAAGGCACTAAGTGTGGCAGTCCCAAGCTCCTCACAGTCAGCACCTACTACAAGCTGGTAAGGTTTGAACAGGAGGTCTTGGCTCAGAACTAAGCATTTGATAAATATTTAATATCCCTCATAAAGTTGCAGCCTTCAAAAACAGCACCACATTTTAGAACTCCTAAAAAGCAGTACAGCACAAACAAAACTCATCAAACTAGCAGGATAGTCTGAATAGATCCCTCTTGGTTTAGGGCTGACAAAGAGCAGGTAAATCATTATTTACTGAATCTTTGCCTTGCACATATATGTTGCAGGGGGGGCCTGCGTCACTCTGAGTCACAGCATTTATTATTTATAGTCCCAGAAGGACTCTCTATAAGAAATTGTTCTTCCTGCAGTGCTTTTGAACCAAAAGTGCATTTCAGTTTGAGAGCACAAAAAAAAAAATTATGCCTGAACTAACAAAAAAAGTCTTTGTACTGATAAACACAAAAGGAGACAAAGGAAGCATTTGGTTTTTGGACACCAAGATTGGGACTTCACACAGAGAGGATGACATTTTGATTCTGCAGAAGCTAACATTAAAACTCATGTCAAAAGGACCAGGACTTCAGCCAAATATTGAAAATTCCTAAGCAAGAATATACTTTGACAGAGTAAAAGGTATTTTTCGGAAGAATATCTCAAGGGCCAAACCCCACTTTGCTCAACTGCTTCAAGAATGACACACTCCCAAGGCTTAAGAGATGTAGGATGCAAGTTTTACATAAATATTAGGTTTAAAAAGGTTTAAGTATGATCAAACATATTTTACACACACACCCACACCCACACCCAGAGAGGTTACGTGTCTTGACATCAACCTGACAAATCCATAGGTATTTATTCTCCTCTGCAGATATGGGCATGTTTTATACATATAAAATATACACTTGCCTGCCATCTGAATTTGTCACATGCTAAACTATTCACTCAAATAAGCCCTCCATCCCTATTAGGAACCACCACAGCAGCATTGCAGGGACACACCGGCCTGCTCCTGCAGCTGTATGCCGTGTGTGTGGAGAGGAATGGTGTGGGAGAGTCACCTGCCAGTTCCTAAGGCAGGAGATGGCTTTGGTAGCTGTCCTGATTCAAGTTAGGTGTCACTTGTGCTCTTCCAAGTTCCCATTTTGCCATCAGTAATGACAGGTCAGCAGGGTGACAGACATAAACCAATTCCCTCTCCTACGGCTTTGCCAACTGCGCACCTGCAAATGTAATCAGTGCCAATGTGTCTGCAAGGGAATCTGAGATAATTCATGCTCAGAAGAGCAGTTTGGTAAGTAAATGATGTTCACCGAGACTGACATGAGAAACCAAGGGTAAAACACTGCCTGAGATCCCTGGGTATGGCCTCACCCTGGTGCTTCCCACAGCCGCTGTTTGTTAACTGTTTTTGCCCAGGCAGCAGGAAGATCACCGGCCCTCTCTCAGATGACACTTCAGTATCAAGCCACAGCCTCACCTGAAGAAACATAGCTCCCATTTTACTGATAAAAAGACTGAAACTGTCAAAGGGATCTGGGTGGGATGCACCACACCAGCATCCATTAATATGGGAGCAGCTTCCTGGGAAAAATCCACCAACAATCAAAACCTCTTGTGTACTCCAAGGTTGTATTCATGGGTTTCAGGGCTCAAGACAGAAGCTGGGGCCTCCAAGACCACAGGTGACAGAGTAAACATTGTAAAGGACAGAGAGGAATAAGTTACCAGCTCTGTCACTATTGCTCTCAAAGAGCTGCTAGAGGAGTAGCCACAAGCCTAACACGCTCTGCTCCCCACACACCCTCCTCCCATCTTCTACTCCCACCGTACTTGCAATGCAGAGGGTCCAGGGGCCTCCTGCATGCCTGGGAAACTCCCCCGGACCCACAATTCAGGCTCAAGTTGGAGGCCCTGTCAGAATGACTTGTCCTGGGAATTTTGGAGGAAAAGGAAGGGAGCCCCTTTTCCTGTCTGTTGAGACAAACAGGGCAGTCATAACCAGCGAGTCTTACAGATGTCTAAGGAAATTAAGATGTAAATATCACAGCAAAATACAGCTCTTGAAAGGAAAAACACCCCTGAACGTGAACATCATAGGGGTGCCAAGGTATGGAAAAGAAGAGACAAGAGAAACACAAAACCTGCTTTCCACGAACTGTCAGGCACTTAGATCTATAGGGGTGAACAGGTAACAACTGCATGGAAGTATCCAAAGGATAGGGTTTAAGATGGCCAAGAATTTAACTGCCTTCACTGGATTATGCAGCTGGTTCACAAGTGGGCTGCAGTTGTTCCAGGACTGATGAGAACACCTCGGGTCATAAGCAGGATTACAGGAGGGCTTCGAGGATCGAGGTCCAGGACTTTGATGGTCTGTGTGGGTGCCTTCCAACTCAGAATATTCTACGATAGGACTGTTCCCTGAGCTGCCTTTGTTCTAACCTTCCACTTTTTCTATGTTCAGAGACTTTGTGCTTTCTTACAAACCTTGAGAATCCAAACCTGCAAACCAAAGTCCTAATACTTCATGGAAAGAACTCCACAAGAAGCAGTAGCAGCATCTACAGTCTTGATCAAAACAGCAGTTTTGATCCAAGCTGGAGCATGTGCTTCAATTAGCCAGGCTCTGACAAATGCCTGGAAGTAGCTGGAACAGCAGCATGACAGGAATAGAGCTCAGAGCCAAGCTAAAGGAAAATCTAAATCAAATCAGGGGAAATAAAAAGGTTTACTGCCATTTTGAGTCCCATAATTGCAAACGGATTGTTTTGCCTCCAACGCCCCCTTCAGCCACACCTGTTCAACACATCCTCACATTTTAAAGGATGCAGCCAGCACACAACCCAGCCCTATTCCTAGGACAGCAGTGTAATATTGACAACAGATGGGAGCACAATATCCCAGGACACCCTCCCTGTAGCGTAACCATTTAGACTGACGCTAAGGGAGCACAAAACATCCATGTTCTGGGTGGGGAGCATATCCCAGGGGTGCTGATAGTCACATGAAATTTAAGAACAGAGCATTAGGTCTCACAAATCATAAAATAACTTATACAGGGGGTAAAAAAACCAGGGTGTTTCCTGGCAGCATAGGCCATAGGACTGAAAAATATCTGCAGGCCAATTTAAAAATATCCTAACAATTGGGTTTTGATTAGTACTTAAATACTCCAGTCTGACGTTCCCCATGGAAAAGAAGAATTCTTACCTTGTCCCTCATCTGATTACAGTATCATCAGAACGCCCAGATGAGAAGTAGTAACACATGGCTGCAGGCCAGGCATTTACTGTTTCAAATGTTGCTCTGAGGGCTACCGCTGCTACTGACAGGAGGGAGAAGAAAGCAAATGAATCATCTTTCTCAGCTTCAACATGAACCACTGCACACAATAGGGAAAGTGTGATGAATACACTGAATTAATTGTAAAAACCCATTTCAACTCCTCCAGGTGTCATGTGCAACAATTTACAGTTCAATACCTAAGAAGAGCTTCTTCATGCTCTCAGCAGCTTGAAAATTCATGGAAAGACTATTGAATCTAGGCATATTTATCAAGGGCACAGCAGCGAGAGGAAGAAGTCCAAGCCTGACTTGATGGGAAATTTTTGTATTAGACTTGCTGTCGTATTTATTTGAATAGTAATAAAACCCAAGATGTCTAATTTTTGCCCCATTTTTTCCCACCAATAAATCAATGTATCATTTCCCTACAAGCCCTCCTTGTGACCCACTTGTGTGGAGGTTCTAACACCCCCATAAATAGATGACATGACATTCAATACAGACAAGAAGGTGAAAGTTTCAGACAAAAAGCAGGAAGTATCTGTTGAAAGAGGAACACCTGCAAAACTACTGACACAGCTGCTATTCACTTGTGGCCCTTCCATGATGGGAGATTCCTTACCCAACCCTGCCACAGCAGCTCATTTCTGTTCCCTTCCTTCCTACCAGCAAGATCTGCTGCTTCTGTTGCATCAAATGCTGAGTCAAGTCTTTGGCAACGAGAATCTCTTCAAATAACTGAAGTGTAACCTGACTGTCACTGAGAGAAGAGCAACATCAGCCCGATCAACCAACTGCTGTTTAAGACAGCTCCATTTAAAAACATCTGCCCTCATTCATTCAGTACAGCTCTGGATCCATGTGCTGATATTTGCAAAGCCAAGAATAGAGTGGTCTTCCAGCTCCTTTACAGAGTATTTCAAGACATGAAGGGCTCTCCAGACAGCTTCCTACATCAGGATGTGCTTTTCCATCTCTAGGCTTCTGCTAGCATTGATGCAGCCATTCCCACAGGAGCCATCTAGCACAGGGAGGGCTGGAACGGGGCTGAACCCTCTCACTAGCAAAGCATTCCCAAGATGAGCCATGGTAAAGGCACGGGTGCTGTCACACCCATCAGCCTCAAAGAGGAAGGTTCTTGTGACCTTGAAGACAAGACTAAAATATACATATGTATTGGCCAGAGGCAGCGAATCCTGTCCCAGGTCTGGAGAGGTCAGAGAGAGAGCACATTTACAACCTTCCTGCCTTGGCTCATCCTGCTTCCCCCCTTCTATGGCAGAATGATGCGCTTATAATCTGTCCTGGAGGCTGACAGGAACAATCTGCTGAGGTAGCCAACCCTTCTTTCCAGGCAAAGGGATTAAAGCTACAGCACAAAAAGCTTCTCTTGCAACTATGAAGACCCAAATCTGCACTTGTATCACTGCAGCAAGTATGTGACAGGAGAAAGCATCGAAGTCAGGGACTGAGGACTGACTAGAAAACAACCATCTTGCTAAGTGACTTACAGCTACACAAAATAACCACCATTTCTTTACCATCGAGGTGACGAAATACACCAAACTAAAGTCCAAAATATACTGAAATAAAAACCCTCTTCTCTCCTTTGCTTGAATGTATTTAATGCTTAAAAATAAGCCTGTACGTAAGAGTCCTGTGTTCCAATGGGACAATACATGCACATAAATTAAGCAAGGACTAGAGAACTTTGTGCATAATAGCTTGCCTTGTGACCTCTGTGCTAAGTGCATATATATTTGTATATAATACATATGTATGGCTATTGCAAAATTCATATAAAAGATTACAATTAAGACAGAGACTACATACTTCTTCTAAGTTTATACCCACATTAAAAGATGATTAATCAGTGGTTTTATAAATCCAAAGAAATTAATTTCAATGAGCTGCTAGCTTCTCAGCTTTAGCTTTATACTTTGACACAACCATAACAAGAGTCAGAAGCCAAGATGCTGCAAAGCCATACATAAATGTGTGCGGAACTGTCCCAGGCAACCTTACAGGAGGAGGGAAGGTGAGAGGAACTCCAATCTTCATTTTCTATTAACTCTCGGGTCTCTACGTGAACATGAGTAACAACCTAAGTAGTAAAGAACAAACAGCCAGAAGCAAGGAGCAGAGGTAAGAACAAATCATTAAAAAGTGATAAGCACCAAGGGCCCTAACTTAGCTAAAGGCAGTAAAAATGCAGACACACAGAGAAAACCACATCGTGCCTCCTCAAAATGAATCTGGTCGTATAGTTTTAGTGCTGAGTAAGTGATGCCTCAGTGCAACACCACAGTGTCTGCTAGAAAGGACAGTATTTCATCTGTGTGCTTAGAGGTCTGATAACCTATTTTCCCAGGTGTGTCTCTCCCTCCTTCTAAAAGAGAAAATTACACAGCAAATTAATCTTTGTGCGCCTTTTTATTTTTCCACCGGTCCTCCTCTTCCCTCCTGCCACTCCTCCTATCCGTTGTGAAAGGTAAGCAGAAAAATATTGAAATGAAAATTGAAATAAATGACACCAGCAGGAACAGCCTGAGTCTGGATTGGCTCACAAAAGTGAGTTTATGATACTGTTAAGCCAGTGCAAAAAAAAGAGGTCATGAAAGTGCTGTCACACACCTTTCTGGAGAGGGTTTTTTGTCCACATAGCTACAGATGAAAGCCTCATCTGCTCAGGGAAACTGATTTTCCAGTGCAAAGGGATTTCAATTCACAAACCACCATCATCCCACTCAATTTACATTACATGTGGCCAGATGGGAGAGGGGAAAACAACAGCAAAGTAAGGCACGAAGCAATTTACAACTCGCTCATTTCCAATGCATCAAAGGCTTACCAGTGAATGCTCTGTGTGACGGGCTGTGGTCATTCTGCACCTACATCTGCCTGACTGCTTGCCAGAAGCACGTGCAAAACCCCATCACATCCAGGGAACCATTGACACTGCATCCCTCTTCTGAAGGTGGAGTGCAGTCCCTACACACAAACTCAGGAGGGGCTTTTTTCCTGGGACAGAAACAGTTGATTTCAAATTCCTTCAAGGCATTTCCAAGGTATGTTACACAGACTGTGCTTAAGTATTTCATTGGGCACCTATGATCCAAAACTCACATACGGCTTAAAACTGCACATGAGTGAAATTTCAGCACTGAAAGACATTAAAAACTCACAGCATGGCTTTGAGAAGAATGTAGCAGAAACATCTCAAACGGTCTGGTTTAGAAGACAGGGAGCTCTGAGAAGGGAGAGCAAAGATTACTTTTCAGTGTTAGTTGTAAGACTTCCCAAGAGGTATCTTATGGTTTACTGTCAGAGAGCACAGAATGATGAATAAGATGAATAGAAAGATTAGATGAGTAAGAAAGACCTGTGTGCAAGCCCACTTTATACAAGAGGTACATAGATCATAACCAAGAAACTCATTATAACTCCTTGACACCATTAAAGCATGGTCCTAACACACAGCTCTAAGCTGAAGAAAGAGATGGTTCTCTGAAACAGAAGTAGCCTGTGCCAAATTTACACAACAAGGACTTCCAGTCAAGGACTCAAATCCCATAATTCAGCTCCTCTTTGCTTCTTGAACAACGACAGCAGATCAGACTTTAGAGACATCTTTCCCTGCTAATTACATGATAACAGTTTAAAACAGAGATTGTATCACACCCACTGTCTCTCGAGAGCAAAAATACATGTGTAATCAAATTGTTAAGGTAAAACAGTGAAAAGATGGAAAGGCAATTAACACTGTATACAAAGAAATCTTTGAAACTGGAAAAAAATGAACCATTTTTACTGAGAATTACATTTTCTCAGTTGAACTTGGGCAAGTAAGCTGGGTGGTACAAAACCCACTTTTTCATAAATACGAGAAACGCCTTCTGCTATCAAATAAACTCTTATTCCTCTCATCTTTAATCCCAAGCTCCATGTACGCCACCTCCACACAAGAACCAAGAAATCTTTGTTTAATATCAAAATGCCCCTTGTCCCCTTTTTATGCACGTGTGGCCTTCAGAACATCTAGCAGCTGAAGAAGGGGCTCCTGGATGCAACTGAGCAGAAAGTCCAGCTGCCAGTGAGTCCCTAGATCTCTGCTGCAGTTTTATAAGGCAGAGTCAAAGGCCAGAGGAGAGGAGAACACTTGCACGTGTGTTTTGAAAGGAAAAGGTGAAACATTTTACAATGGAAAAGGGAAACATCAGTTGGTTTGGATATGAGAACTGTGCGGCACAGCCTCTCACAGGTATGACAAAGCAAGCTTTGGAGCACAAGATGGTCAAAAGGCAACGAAAGCTGGAGGCAGGATGGGAAAAGTTTGTGAAACTTTTCAGTTGACGCTGGAAAAAGCTTGAAGAGATGAAGGGGCAAATTACTGAGCCCTTTGCTTACGTGGCATTTGTAAGGAAAACTTCCAAGTTAACTCCAAATAGCCAACTATACTTAAACGCAGGTGTGTCTCTCCTCAAACCTAAACAAAACAACCCAAAAGAATAAAGAAGACCTAGGATTGAAATGAAGGAAAGGAAGAGAAGAAACAAGTAGGAGGGGAATAGAGAACAAAAAGAAAACACACTTGGACACATCCTTGGACAAAGGATGTACAACAGAAGAATGTGCAACCTTCAAAGACTACTCTAGAAAAAAAAAAAAAGACCAGACTGGGAGATTATCTTTTTGATCTGCATTTATCAGTAAAATACCAAGAAATTTCCAGTCATGAGCTTGAGACCTCATTGCACTGTATGAAGTAAACAAAATCACTCAAAACACAGAAGATGAATGTGAGAATTTCAGTGCCAGCTGCAATGCTGTGGGATCAGTTGGTGGTAATTCAGTGAAACTGATGCTGTAAAATCACTGCATCAGGAAAACTCAGCCTCCATCTCTCTTTTAGAGTCTCAAGGATGCAAGAGGGATGACATCTAATTCAGTACCAAAAAAAACCCAATAAAAACATTTCCATCTGTACACAAAAATGATATATCACCTCCCAGTTAGAAAGCAAGCTCAAATCCATGAGGAAAGAAATAGATGACTTCACACTACAAGGAATATGTGGACAGCAACCAGAGCAGAGAATACACTGCACCCTCAGAAAGCACACATGACATCGAATACAAAGAAGCAAGAAACACGGCATGAAAATGAACGAAAGGGGAGGAAAGAAAACAGAGGCAAAAAGAGTACTTCCACTAAGGGACAACCAGAAAAAGAACCAGATAGAGAAAAGATCATAGGATCATAGAATCACAGAATATGTTGAGTTGGAAGGGACCCATAAGGATCGAGTCCAACCCCTGGTCCCATGCAGAACATCCCAAGAATCACCATATGACCGAGAGCACTGTCCAAATGCTTCTTGAACTCTGTCAGGCTTGGTGCTGTGACCACTTCCCTGGGGAGTCTCTTCCAGTGTTCAGCCACCCTTTGGGTGAAAAACTTTTTCCTGATATCCAACCTAAACCTCTCCTGACCCAGCTTCATGCCATTTCCTTGAGTCCCATCACTGGTCACGAGAGTGAGGAGATCTGTAGCTGCCCTTCCTCTTCCCCTCCTGAGGATGTTGAAGACCACAGTGAGGTCTCCCCTCAGTCTCCTCTTCTCCAGGCTGAACAAACCAAGTGACCTCAGCCACTCCTCACCAGGCTTCCCCTACAGACTCTTTACCATCCCTGTGGCCCTCCTTTGAACACTCTCTAACAGCTTAATATCTTCTTTACATTGTGGCTCCCAAACCTGCCCCCAGCACTCGAGGTGAGGCCGCCCCAGCGCAGAGCAGGGTGGGGCAATCCCCTCCCTTGCCTGGCTGGTGATGCTGTGCCTGATGCACCCCAAGAAATCATTGGCCCTCCTGGCTGATTTGTAAATTATTGAAAATTTCTACTTATTTCCCTGTTTGCTAGGGAGGAAAAGTTATGCACTCCTGTGTAACATCCTCAGTCTCTTGTAGTGCTTCCACCCTGCTAGGCTGAGGTGCTGCAGTGCTGCACTGCCTGCTGCCAACAAGGCGTTCTGCTCATGGTTAGCAGACATGGGCAGAGTGTGAAAAGCGAGGAGGAGAAGTGGAGGGATGCACTGTAAGGCAGCAAACACCAAACCCTCGGGGTTTCCATCTACAGCAGTTACACTGTTGAGCCAAGGACAGTAACACAGAACAGCAACACCTGCACTACCCTCAGACTGCTCTTCCAGGGGACAGGAAAAGGCTCAATTCCTTATCCCACTTCAAGCCACTACAAGAAGTCAAACCTCCTTTCAAGAATGAGCCTTGCTTACTCCACACAGCATGGTGCCAGGTATATACATACCCAATGGAAGCAACGCTTCCGCTCAGATTTAAGGATGTGCCCGACTCCCAGCTGGATCAGCACTTTCAACCACACATCCTCCTGGGCCAAGGATTTGCATTCTTACACATCTTTAAACTTTCCAGGACATGTCGTTTATCATTCTGACTGTGATAAAGGATGGCAACACCCTGCTCGTTTATCTTGTTCTCAATACGCTGAAGAAAACAAAAATATAGATTTTTTTTACAACAAGGTGGAGGACACAGATATCATTCTCCCTCTCTGATAATTCAACTATAGCTCAACATCATCAGGTTTAAATCAGAAGAAGGGAGAAAAGACTTGGAGAAGGAAAAAAAAAAAGTGGGGGAAGCAACATTTACTGCAAAAGAAACAAACAAAAAAAAATCTGTTTAGAGATCACATCTGAAAAGAACATCTCTATTAAATGTGATTTCAGAAGAACTGACAAGGATAAATCCACATGCAGCTCCAGGTATTTCAGCCTAAATGTGGAAAATACACATTATTCTGAGCTTATGAAGGGCTTAGTTTTATCACTACTATTTATACACACTTTCCTAGTTCATTTTAGACATATTGCAAGATTTTAAACCAACAGGCTTGAGTGCTCATTGATTTTAAAATCATCAACAGCTCCCTATTTTTTAACATGTTTCTAAATTATATATGGGCTGTGTAACTCCTCCAGACAAATGAACTCTGATAAATTATGTTCTGCCTCTAGCCAGGTGCTTCAAGTAATCTCCACCTTCCCACCTCTTCACCACATGAAGTAAAGATGAAGACTGCACAGCGTCAGTCACACCGCAGATCTGTTCAGACACCGCCTCTACCCAAAACAATACAATCCACGTGCTGAGATCCTCATCAGCCTCCATTACCAGAAGCTGAAATGCTTGCTACAATGGGCTCAGGCAGCTCCTGAGAGGGTGCTGACTAGAACATATCCTCCACAGCCAGCAATCATGCCAGACTGCATCCAGCTCCTCTCACAAGTTTCTCCTGTTGGGATTGCTCTCCCTCCTGACTGACTTTCTTTTATGCCTGGTTAAGTGATTTTGGCTGCACCTGTGGTCTGCAACACATTTAACAAGCAGCACAGTGTGCTCCATGACCTGGCTGCTCTGGAGCCACGTGCCTGCGGGAATGCTGCCTGGAGCATTAAGGCCGCCGCATACGCTTGAGCACACACGCCCCATTTTGGACCCGCTTCATTACTCTTTTCTCAGCAAGCTTGCCTGGAGTTAATTTAATGCGTTTAAGGACTGAAGACCAGCTTTGCCACCCTGCAGTGCTATCAAACATGTTACAGGCAGAGGATTTGGCCATATTCCATCTATGGGGTTTCCTTCAAAGCCCACTTCTTCTGAAAATAGCTGAGCTGATGCTTGAGCAGTATGGGAACACTGCTCCATCCAACACAGACCACCACCATCACCATGGAGAGCTGCTGTGTCTTTACAGTGACCCTTGCATACCCAATCCGTCCCCTACGACAGCACAGGAGTGGGATCATTTCCAAGTCTCAAATCTCCTTAACCTGATACTGTAAGAACAAGACTGGAGTACACAACAGTGGTCCCTATATATTCAGGTTCCACTGGCCTGGCCAGCTTAACATGACATCTCTCTCTACTGCTACAGAAGGGCACTCGCAGTCCCCAGCCCAGGAAGTAGCATCAAGGAGTCGCAGGAGTAACCAGGGGCAAGTAAATGCTTTCCAGCTTTTTCCTCAGCGAGAGTCCCCTGAGCTTGGGGACTGTCATCTTAAGATCCAAACTCCCATGGAATTTGGGAATTTTCCTTCTCAAGGGTGACTTCCAACTTCATCAGCATTCAGGCAGGATGCAACGAGCAGGAGGCCCAGTATACCCAGCACAGCTTTGAGAGAGAAGGGGGAAGTCTCTGTTTAGAGCCACACCTGGACGTGCCTCCGCAGTGCAATCCCACCTCTGTCAGCAAAGGGGCTTCCTCCCAACCCATCCAGAAATACCTGTACTACGCTTTCTACCACCACTGTATAAACTAAAAACCTTTAAAGTTCAAACACAAATCACTTCTCTTCTGATCTGGCCAATTAAAAAATGACAAATGACAACAAGTTGTGAAATTTATCTTCTCACCAGCCTATAATTGCTACTTGGAGCTTCAAATTATGGCAGAAAAAAATGAAGAACAAAAACTGAAGTGCTTCTGGCTTGTTTGGATTCTGGTTTACAAAGTACAGCATTATCTTCGTCAGCGTGTGAGGAAATGCAATTGCACTGTGGACCTCTACATCAAAAACATCTACTTTAATTAATTATTTGAGTATTATACCAGCAAGAAAAGAATTACTGTCATTATTTCAGAGCTGCTTATTGCTTTTATACATGTGATCTGTCTGCAAAGGTTAATACTAATTTGTTGAAAATCTAAGTTCATTTTACTACAGAATTATTATGGTATTAGGATTTAGAATTAGCAGATCGAGATACTATGATTATTAGGCTACCTAATGGTATCCTAATAAGTACAAAAATGTTTTGAGATCTTTCTAAAGAGGGACTGGGTAAGGATTGAGGAGTAAAGGAGGAAGAAAAGGCTGCAATTTAAGTAGGTGTGAGATTGTCTACAGATGGAGAGTTAAGGATAGAGAAAGACTGAGGAGCCCAATGTCAAAGAAAAAAAAAATCAACAACAAAACTGCAGGCAGACTTCCAAGTAAAATTACAGTACTTTGGGTGCACTTAGATGCACTTGGTTTAAAGTTCACTCATTCGCCTGTCTTAACTAAAAAAGTCACCCATAAATACCAGAAATAAAAGCCCACCAATCAAAAGCAATCAAAGTTACATTTTTAAAGCTAGCTCTGCCCCTCTGTTCTTCCCCCCAGGCTTCCAACTTCCCATCTCGGGGCTGTCAGTAGCTGTCAGCAGATCATATGAGAAATTCATCTGAACATACAACATAACTTGACAGGCAATACATCAGAAAACCTAGATGTGACAACAGCAAATTCCACCAGATGGTCCTGGATCATATCTATCTATTAAAAAAAAAATTCTGCCAGAAAAAAAATCCTAACCACACATAAGCAGAGCTTCTCAGGAATGAAAAAAAAAAAAAAAAAATCTGGTATATGCACTGTTTCACCCTTTGTCCCAACCACGCCAGAAAAGGAGATACACAACAGCTCCAGCTTGTCCTCAACAGTTTGTCCTGTCACTAATATCTATATGTATATTTCATCCTCCTCCCCAAAGAAAAGACTTCTAAATAAAGATGCCTCTCCATTAAAGGCAGTATGTGCTACTAATAATGCTGCTTTTCAATTGAGAAAATTCCGTCAATGACTCCAGAGCCTGGTCTTCCTCCAGCACCAACCTGGTCTCCAGGAACACCAGAACCATGTGGTTAGCCCTGGCAGTAGCTGCAAACTTGAAGCACATTCAAGACCCCCCGTTTGCCACCCTTCCCACCATATCCCTGTTGCTTTTGCAAGCAGCAGATTGTTTGGGTTCAGGCTGCCTTACAAACCTCATCAGCCTCTGCAGCGACCCTTTTAGGAGACACCCTGGATTGCCTTGTCCACTGTCAGTCATGCAGGTCAAACACTGACTGTCCAGACCCTCAATCCAGGTAAAACTGCTTTTGATACAAGTGAAACACAAACCCCATTCCAGCAGGCACAACCTGCTCTGGCCTCAGGCCCTCGTGAAACAGTGCTGTGGCAGGCACAGGGTCAGGATCGGGACACTGCCGCCCTCTCAGAGATCAGCACAGTGCCATGGCACAGAACACCAGGTTCAGAAGCAGCTCTGTGGCTATTTCACTGAGGCTGTCATTGTTCTTCAGGTGAGCACCACCAGCCTGGCCACAGCAGCAGCTCAGCTGTGACAAAAGTGACAGGCCTATGAAATGTAAATCAAACTGGAGCAGGCTGTCACTGCACAGGTGAGACCCTCAGGGACACCATTCCTTGCTCCTGTCCTGCCCCTGCCTTCAATAGCTGTGTGCAGATACATGTTTTGCCCTGTGAGAAGTCGTCGAGTGTAACTGCAAAAAACTACCACGTATCCTTGTCCTCCCAATTACACACGCTTGGAGGTAAAAGGTATTTAGTCAAAGATATTTTTAATTGGTAAAGCAAATAGACATGAATCTGAATGCACAGAGGGAAGGAAGACAGTGAAGGATGTGGTGTTATTTTATCATCGTTTAATAGGACAGGATAGTGCTCCAAAGTCCTTTGGAAACCTGACAGTTGCTTTAAACACAAAGCTGTGACTGTGGTAGAAAGCAGATCTACTCCCTGTCAGCGCACAAGCTGCACTCCACAGCTCGGGGCTGAGGAAATCTCTCTTCAGGCCGCTGTGGCAAAATCAGTTCCCACCAAGAAACCAGACTGATCCTTTAACCAAGGAGTAGTTCTGTGTATCACACCTACCTTTGTTCCTTCCCCTAAGGACAGCTCCTTCCATTATAGACTCTCTTTTGCTGTTGAACCAAAGTGCACCCATTTCTTGAGTGAGAAACACCCGTGTGTGGGATTACTTCAGTGCACTGGTGGGGAACTGGGCTGCAGTCCTGCTTCAGAAACTGCAGGTGAGTGGACTGGCTCCAGAGGTTAGTAATGACAAGGGCCTTCTTAGCAATGGCTGATGGCTACTCCCTGACTTCTGAAGAAGCAGTTTATTGTCTCCATCCAATCCATTTTACAATTATCACCTTTAGCACAGAGGGAAAGCAACTCTTACATCATGGACCTGAGAACAAAAGGCTTATGAAAAAGCAAATTCACCCCTCCTCCTTGAACTTCAGCAAGGAATATCTGATTTTTCACTCTGCCTTTGTTATTTTGACATAAAAGAAAAAGTCAGTGACATTATCAAGTTTTGTTGTTGTGCACCAGTGGGGTTTCAAATACTGCAGAAGAACATAATTACATTTACAGACACTTTTGACTGGAACTTAAATGTTGCAACAGCTGTAATAGTCTCTTAGAGATAAGAAAACTAGGCATTTAGCTCAAAATGTATGTTCTGATTAAACTGAAAATGGACACTACCTTTTTACTGGAGCGCCTTTTGGCATCTACAAGTTTTTTCTATAAATACTAGACTATGATTTTCCAAACCATCAACTTCCTACAGAGAGAAAAATACACATCTTACTATTTAATCGTTCTCAGCCGAAATACTGTGAAAGAGAAGGCATAACATGTATTTAATAAAATTGATAGAAAGTCACTTCCTCCCATTCTGATATTTAATTATATCTCATTAGAAAAGCAAAAAATAGTGCAAATCAAAGTCCATGAATCAGCTGTTTACTTTATTTATTTATAGGCATTTATATAGCGCTCATCACCATAGCAACCAGGAACCTTTTTTTCTCCTTGTTCAAAGGAAAAGTTGTAATTTCAAAATGTGATCCTTTGATGTCACAGTGCAAATAAGTACTTAGGTCCTGTGCTGCAAACACTTTAGGCAGCTGCCTGAAGTACGTGAACCAAGTCAAAGGTGTGATGAAAGAGACAGAAATAGAGAAAGGGAAAATGAAAGGAAAGGAACCATGAAACAAGTGAGAAAAAGGAAAAGAGGGAAAGAGTAAAGGGCTTTCCTATGAAAATCCACAGTGCACCACGTCCCACAATAAGCCAGGATCACCCCAGTACTTTTTACCTGTAAGAACAAGTGACTGGTTCATGGAGAACAGCTCAATTAATGAAGACCAAACACCAAGTTCCAAATTTATGCCGAGGGCACTGGTGAATATTCTTAAGCAAGGATTTCTAAAAGGATCGTAGCTTAAAAACGAGGCTGCAGAGGGCTGTCTCCCTTTTGAGAGCAGAGACGTCAGTCTTCGACTACTACTCTTTTCTGATTCCCCAGCAATTAGCCATTACCAAATTCCCACAGAATTAACAGACCTTTTTAAAAATGCCATCTGCTCACAAAACATCAAAGAAATGTGTAAATTAGAACACTGCTCCTGCACACAGCATTATAGAATGAATTACTAGGTATGTCCTGCAATTGCAGTTTCCTCATGATACTGCTGGGAACTATTTTTCCGGACCCCCAAAAGAGAGTGAAATTGGTTTTACACTATTTCATCTGGCTGCTTCCCACCATTGTATAGGTGATACACATACATGCACAACGCAGTATTTCAGATTCTTTTTAAAGATAGTGAATTTCTAATTGGGACAGAAAGGAAAAAAAAAAAGATATCTTTGGCCTGTTGTCATTTTGTTATGTAAGAGACATTATCATGAAGATTTCCTCAAGACACCGGTATGTGAAGTTATTATCTTCGACTCTGTATTTAGCTTGATCCTAACTTCTTCATAAGCCAATACTGTCCAAAGCAGTTAAATAAGGAGCGTTCAGTTGTTCCTAAACTAAACACATACATCTTTACTCAAGGCTGGTGGTTATTTTGTAGTCTTTTTTTATACTGTATTCTAAATAGGGCAGAAGCTGCATGTATGACAGCAGGAAAAGTGACAAGTTCCTTATCTAGAAAAGCACCAGCAGGCACTGTTATCAGAGCAGACCAGCTCTTTTAAAGTGGATTGATGAAGCTATTTTTAAAAACACCTAATAACATCACAGAGGAGACTCTGATCTCTGCAAAGGTGAGCCGCACAGCTCAATACTCCTGGGAGGCAGCTAATGAAACTGAAGCTTGTCATACACAGACTGCGTCCGGTAATTGGCTTTGAACGCTCGCAGCCGAGGCTCCCCCGTGCCGAGCCCAATGCCCCGCTCACAGCTTGTGCCAAACACGGGCGGAGCTGGGCGCTGTCTGGCGTGACCAGGTGTGAGTGGCCCTCTCTCCCCTGCCTGTGCCACCGGGACCAATCTGCCTACTCGGAAGGCAAAGAAAGAAACCTGCTTTCTTCCAGCCCCTCGCACCTACCAGGTGGCTTCCAGCACAGGGAGAGACAGCTGTGTAGGGAAGGTGGCAGAGGGGTGTCGGAGCAGGTGGTGTGCGGATGGAGAAGAAGGGAACACACCCAGAAGGTGAAGGAAAGGAGGGGGAAGACCTAAAAGGAGAAGGAAGAGGGTCCCATGTCACGCCTTCATGCAGCACACCAGAACCACCCCCCCAAATGCTAACCCTCAGGCAGTGCTCTGTGCAAAGCCCTTTAGGGACAGCCACTGGCTTCCCCAGGAAGGTAGCCAGCAAAACAGGGGGAGCATCACTCATCTTCCCCAAAACTCCACTGACCCTTCCTAGCCCACTCTTCCCTGAGCTTTGTGGACCCACAGACCCACTCTACCTCTCAATGTGAACCACAACAGTGAATTCTGCAGCCACCCTGGAACATAAGCTAAGAAAATACCGTTCCAGTGTGAGAAGATTCTTTGTCCCCTTGAAGAAATTTTATCTGCATAGCTGAGGACCTCTGATCTGGTTCTGGCTCTGTGGTTTCATGCTCTCCTTTGCGCCACCTTCTTTTTCATGATTCTTCCTGCCTCCCACTACTTCCTAGAAAAATCCGCTCCTTCACAGCCTAGATACACCCTGACTGGAAAAGCCATTTTAAATAGAAAGCAATTTCTTCTGCTGAGAAAAGTCATCTCTGATCATTTGATAGTTTTACTCGTGGAAGATCTCTATGTTTTAAAACACCTCCTATGTTAGAGCACAGGCCAGACACATTAAAAACTCTGGGGAGCAGCAACTGAATGTGGGCTGCTGTCACAGAGAACATTTAAACCCACAGCACTTACGGAACACTTTAAGGCAACGATTTTTAAGAGAAAGGGGGTGAGAAAAAAGGGAATAAGAATATTCAATTTCCAGATGATTGAAGCGAACCTCAGTAAGTTCACAATGAGATGCAACTCTGGAGACTAGAAATTTAACTGGAAAGAGATTTCCATACAGTCAATCCATTTTGCACATTGCTTAACAGAGAATGGGCTCTAAGTAATTAGTCCCAAAACATTACCCAGGCACCTAGAGTGCACGTTCATGGCACACTTCACAAGTGTCAGAAGCTGAACTCCAGCTCTGATGACAGCTAATTAAAACACAAAAGTGAGACTCCAAGTAAAACTGCCACCTTGCAATCATAAGCCGTTCAAAATGCACTCTGGCAGAAAAGCAGACTGCAAGGCAGCTTTCCTGTATCTAGTTCACGCATTTGGTATCTACCACGGTTTTGAAAATGACATTGCAAAATAAACACCCCGTCTTGCAGCTGATGTGTTTAGCGTAAGTCAGATTTGTTTCACAGAGAACGTCCTTGCAGAGAATGAGAGTTCTGGTTCCCAGCTAAGTCAAGGCTTGAGCTAACGAGCCAATCCATCAGCTCGAGTGTTTTGAGATCGCTCTTAAAAGGAGCCGTTTCTGGTTTATTACCAAAGTCAGCAGTCACCGTTTAAAAGTCAGCATTTGTCAATAGTTACCCAACTATGGCACTGGTGTGAAAACACTGACATGTTCCCTTGGCTTGAGCAGTTGTTCAGATACAGTCCTTATTCTCATCGCCAGAGGAGAGTGTGCCTCTCCAACTTATTTATTTTACCGAACATGCAGCCTTTATCTTCGTATTTAAACACTGGATTAATTGAGGGGGGCTGGAAGGAAGCAAGGGCACCCAGCAGACACCGGTGAGCCCGACCTCGGAACATGCATGTGCAATGCATCCAGAGCTGACACAGGCAAGAGAAACTTTTCCACCATGCTTAGTCAGCACGCAATAATTAAAAAGGTGCAGGAAGGGTTAAACCCGGCATCCGCATCCATTGGGGCCAAACTCACAAATTCATTGCTAAGCTTTCAAAGCCGAAGACAGGTGTCGGGGGGGAGAAGGGGAGGGATGTCCCAAGGCACCCAGCCATCAAGGAAAACTGCCAGGAGAACATAATTACATCTTTACTTGCCCCAGTGGGCTTTAAACCTGCAGCGCCTTTGACCTCTGGGGAGGTTATCAGAGTTGTAATTGAACAGCTGCCTGCAAGAGCAGGCACCGCTCACCCTCACCGCGGGCTGCCGGGCCGGACCGCTCTCGCTGCCCGGCGGGGCGGAGGTGTCCACGGCCGCGGCGCCAGCCCCGCTCCGGGAGGGTTCCCTGCCTTGTCCGCCTCCCC
>VZTA01008423.1:92469-159518 GCA_013398855.1 Mohoua ochrocephala | reverse complement strand
GGGTGAAGGGCATTGTGGAGGCTGCAGTTCGCGGGGCCCTCGGGGCGGGCGTCCTGCCCGGGCGCTCAGCGCACACCCTGCCCCCGCTCCTGCCCTCGCTCCTGCCCTCGCTCCTGCCCCGCGTTCAGGGCACACCCCGCCCCCGGTCCTGCTCGGGGGTGTTCCGCGCACACCCTGCACTCGGTCCCAGCTCCCACCCCTGCTCCCAGCGCAGCCCGGCGAGTTCCCCTCCCGGCTTTCTTCCCGGGCTGCCCAGCCCTTGCCTCCTCGGCTGATCGGTTTCCTGGAGCGCTGTGATTTTCCCAGCCGTCTGCGTTGCCCACCTGCAGTTCGTCGTCCTTCTCCCACATCTCCTCCAGCCTCCACAGAATCACAGAATCATCAGGGCTGGGAGAGACCTTTCAGATCATCCAGTCCAAGTGTGCACCCAGCACTACCACTGTAACCCCTAAACCACTGCACCCAGCACCAGATCCAGGTGTCTCTTGAACACCTCCAGGGATGGTGACTTCAACACGCCCCTGGGCAACCCATTCCAATGCCTGACCACCCTAACAGTGAAAAATTTGTTTCTAATACCTTACTTGAATCTCCCCCATCTCAGCTTAAGGCCGTTTCCTCTAGTCCTCTCACGCTAGGCATGGCAAAAGAGACCGGCCCCCACCTCACCGCAACCTCCCTTCAGGTGGTTGTAGAGAGCAATGAGGTCCCCCCTGAGCCTCCTCTTCTGCTGTCCCTTCCACCACGTCCCCACACTGTCCTTCCCCGGTCCCTCTGGGTCCCTTCCTCACCCTCTGCTCTCCCTGCCCGACAGGCTCCTTCCTTGCTTGCTGCCCCCACTCCCTGCTCTCTTCCACTCAGAAGGAGGTGCTAAAGGAGAGGGCAGCCATCCTTATGATGAGTACATGGCTCCGAATCCACCAGGAAAACCTGACAGATCGCAGGCACCCCACATCCTTAGTGAAGGAAAGTTCCTTCCCACCAGGGAAATTGTGACAGCAGTGGCAGGTCCCATTCACATGGTGGGGTTTGCTAAGGTCAGGCTTCACCAGAGCAACCCAGAGACCATTACGGCTTGAATAAACCACCGAGAGCATGCTGAGCCCGCAACAAGAGGTTGAATCGCCTGAGCAGGTGGACACGTGTGTGTGACAGCACCTCTGCTCCCAGCCTCTCCCAAAGTCAATGAGGCTTTTGTCATTCACTTCATTGAGGCTTTTGTTTCTCATGGGAGCTTCCCATTTCCAGGCCCATAGAGAGCTCTCACTTCATGGGAAGGACAGATAGCGGTTTGGTAGCATCTTTCATGTTAGCTGGTGTTTGTACGCATAGCTAAATGCTCCCAGAGTGACAGGACTGCTAAACATGCATGCAGGAATTTAATATAAAAGTTTAACTGTTGAAAAGTTTGCTCCTGAAAAGCTGATAGTCATTTGGGGGGAATCAAATCTAAAAGCTTAGTACCCCTTCCTCCAGCCTCTTTTTTCTGCCTTACAGATTTTGTAAGTAATGATCTGAAGAATTAACTTGGGTTACAAGAGATACACACAAGAACTGAGGGTTTTCAGGAATGCTTGCTGCTGCTGAAAATTTAATTTTGTTACAGTCTCTATGAATTCTAGCGTTGAGCTCCCAAGGACTGACAAGGCAAATGTCAGGCTCCTGAGATTTGTTTTTCAGTTTGTTCAAGAACTATTACACGAATGAAATCCATTGCAAGAGATCCCATCTACTCTGTTTCTCGTTAAGTTTCTGAGTTATAGTCCAGTCTTGGAGAGACTTCAGAATGCTGGACCCCCATCCCTTTAACTAGAGCAACAGTGCCAAGTAATCATTATCATCATAATTTTCATTATCTCATCGGAATTTTCACTGGAATAAAAAGTCACTATTTCAACAATGTTTAGAGATACCTATTAATCTTCCCAAAGCGTTTGTGAGTAGAAATCCTGACTAAGATTTCACAAATACCTGCTTGCATGTTCACATAAATGTCATCTGCAGTGCTACTTTTCCTCCTTGTTATGAAATATTTAATGAACCAGTCAAAAGCCAGACACTACAGTAATTTGAATCAAGTGGCCGGTCACGTATCACAGACGATGAATGGCCAAAGACACAGACATAATCGTTCAAGAAAAAAAGAACACCCATAAGCTGAAATGTGTTTCCATGAAATATTCATAGGGTTGGGGTGATTTATTCTCATGTCTGCTTCAGAATAACCTGCAACGGGAGAAAGAGCATAATCTGATAAACTTTTCATGCAAAACCATTCATTCGTTATTCCTGGAGTAAGAAGTTTGTAGACTCACATCTGTGTAAGTCCGTGGTCTTGAACATAAGGGGTAGGGATGTGTTTTCCTTAATGCAAGGTTTTACAGGGGATACCTATTGGAAGCAGTGTGAACGTGCTAATGGCAGAGACAGGCCCTTCAGGTGCCTAGTGCAATTTTGGACAGTTTAGGTTGCCCAAGACATCTGCACGGGGCTGGTAGATACAACATGGGACCTATAAGAAGACTCTGCCTGGCCCGAACTTGAGCTTCAGCGTAGCATCACACAGTTCTATTGCCCAAATCACTTCTGATGTGACCATTCAGGGAATAAATCAGCTTTTACAGACACAGGCAGAGGATGGGCTCACAACTGGGAGCTGGAACAGCTGAGCCACCCGTTACAGTTCAACAGACAGAGCTGTATCTCCAACCTGAAGCAAACATTGGAATGTTTCCAACTCATACATCCTCTCCTCACATCACCTTCTACACTTGGACTATAGCTCTCCCTGTATGTGCAGCCTCTTTGAATGAGAAAATATCACAGGGCTGGGTCCTGGAAGCTGACTCCACCCAGCAGAGCCACTGATGCACCTGCTCATGAACATCAACACTCTGGACTGCAGCACTCCAAGCCTTGCTCAGCTGAAGTCAACGAAATCCACTGGCTTCTTTGTTGTGTGTCTCTGTGTGATGCTGCCTCAGCTTTTTTGGCCATTTACCTAACGCCTCTGCTCTGCCTTGCTTTTCGCTACCTCTATGTGCCGCACAAATTGTGGGCACTTGTGCTCTTAACCTTTCCACAGCAGGACGGAGAGAAGGATCTACACAAGGTGTTGGTAGGATCTCGCTGGGATTTAGCCACTCAGATTTTTTTAAATGTCAGCTTTGTAAAATGCGTTTGGTGGGGGTACAAGCCCAAGGGATGTGGCAGGCTGCCTGTGGTGTAATCACAGCTCAGCAGAGCTCGCGGGCCAACCAGCCAGTATGTAAAACTGGATGAGCACCAGTGATTCCAGTCTTGTAAGAGGTAATAAGCGACATCCATGGAGTGTGCTGCTGCCTAATCATCCTGCAAAGGAAAACTGTTTCAGCCAAAAACATCAGTGAAGCCTTTTGGGACTGAAGGCACCGTGGAACTCTCTGCACATCCGCTCGGCGTATGCTAAATGCGGGCAGCAGAGAGAGCTGAACGAGGGACTTTGAAAGTGCTATATGCCTCAAACCTCTCTTACAAATTCATGTAGTTCACTAAAGAAATTATACATATTCATGTCATTCTACCTCAGGACTATGAATTTGTTTGGAGGGGATAAACGCTTTCTTGCCTCCAAAGAGCGAGATTTCATTAAACTGTCTCTCTTTTGGAAAAAGCAAGCAGTGACCCCAATCTCTGCAGTACCTGGCAGCCAGTAATAGCTGTATCATGATCAGTATCTGCCCTCTAGTAGCAATTTTTCACACACTGATGTCGAACACATGCAGGAGTAGAAAAAGAGATAAATCTGCCGCTGAGCAGCGCTGCCACTGAAATGACTTGTGCCTACGAGGCGGTGAGGACGCTGGGTGTTCTGAAAGCACAGCTCTGATCCCAGTGTTTCACTCCTTGAGCCCAAGGGCTCGGTAATTGCTGGTGTTGCCAAAGAAGGTTAAGGCTTTGTTTGTCTTGTTGCAGGTAAAACGAGGTGAAAAGAGCACACAACAGGTAAGCAAACATGACTGTTCTATACAAAGAGAGATCAACAGAAAACTTCTAAGGATGACAGCTAAAGCTATCCACTAGTTTCATGGTGATATTAAGAGAACAAAAAGACCTTCCAGTCCCACAAGCAGGGCACCGACCCCTGCTTCTGCTGCTAGCAGTCGGATCCCGCTGAGCATAGAAGTGAGCAGCATGTGGCAAATCTGCACTAGCGTGACAGCAAAGCAACGGAGAGAGCAGCTCTTCCTAGCTCCTCCTGAAGTGGTGACAGCTTCTGCTTGGTTTTTGCAGTGGTCTGCTTAGTTTGGAATGCAACAGTTAGATAAGCAAAAACCTGATTTATTTAGCCATTCACTTATTTAACAACATGGTACAGGCAAACTACTAAGAAATAGGGAATTTTTCCTTATAACAGGAAATCCATTCATATATGGATTTGAAGTAGATGTTCCTGTTAAATACATAAAAAGACTTGCACTAATCTAATACTGCGACTAAATATAAATCTCCACAATACAAAAAAGGAATAGGTGGATACTAGTGGCAGTGAATAAAAAAGACAGGAAAATGGAGAAATCCAACGACAGTCGGCATCGGATGTGCCGAAAGCTCCCTTGTATGACAAAATGACTGTCTCATGAAATATTAGCAACTATCCAAAACTGGGAAAGTGTGAAAACCTTGTTGCTGTATAAATTATCTAAGACACTCCTGCCAATTATAGACTTGCTGTGAGGAAGAGAGACATTGGTAATCGTGACAGTGACTGTGTTCGAGTGTCGTGTGGATATTCTCGGGCAATTATTCAAATCAATCATTTCTTGTCCGTGTAGGAAAGATTCATCACTCTTAGTACCTCGTGTCACTCAGCGACTGAATTGATGGTGCTCTGCTATTTGTGGTGTTCTGTAGTCTGCCTGCATAAGGTGACAGCACTGTCCCATATTTAACTGCTGAGGTGGAGAGCTGTCCAGCAGAAAGGGGGAGAGCATGGGCCCAGAATCCATGAGAAACATTACACAGGTCATAAGAGACCGGTTCCCTTCTGCACTGAGCAAGGTCCAACCCAGAGGCATTTTTGGAAGTGGCAGGAGCAATGGTGGCTGTTGCCACTGGCAGGGCACGAGAGGGCTCTAGATGCAGGGGGAAGGTGATCCTTTCAATTACTCTTCTTCCACAGGGGATGTTTATGAGGTGCCAACCATGTCTTGTCATTAGGAATCCTCCAACTTCAGTGCCTGGCATCTCTGTCATTGGGAATGACTCCCATATTCGGTGATATTCCTGCCTCTTGCTTTCCCAGCCCTGTGTGCTCTGACCTACCCTCTCACACCTGCTGTTCTGCATAAAGAGGGCCTCCTATCACCACAATGTCTTTCATCCTCCCACCCTTCCTGGCAGGAATTCCTCTAACAGAGGATTGTGTCCTGCTTCCACGAGAATTACTGTTGGTAAGAGACGTGACTGAAAATGCGCAATGTCTCTGTGTGTTCACCACACTGTGACTACGTGAATTTTGATCTTTGACTTGGCTTGATATATCTGGTCTTACCTTCCTTTTTGTATATCATGAGGTATAATTTATCAATTCATTTTTTGTTTTTAATTAATACGCCTATCTGTTCCTTCTGCCTCTTCCTGTAAATTGCACGTGTAAAGGTTGATTCCAGCCTGTTGTCACAAGGGGATGGATTAAGGCTGCAGATCTGCCTTTGCAAAGCCTTAGGCACCTGATTTTGTAAATGAAATAAAATACCATGTAGATGTTACTGCTAAAAGTACCCAGTGTCAGCTGGGTTTCAGTACCACAGGGCTTCCCTGCTTCTCTTTGAGAAATAAAACTAACACCAGCAAGTGGTAACTTGGAATGGAATTTGTTCTTTAATAAAATAACAAAACAAAGTTTTCACAGAGGAGTAGTTTCCTTTTTTCTTCATGTAAGTGTTTGTAGCAAAATAAAAGAGCGTTTAACTCTTCAGGCTGGCGATAACAAATAAAGATGTGGTTCACCTCGACTTTCACACGCTCTGTCTCTCTTTTCAAAGAGCTTCTTTCCTTTATTCATGAGCTCTTTGGGGACAGGATTTTTAACAGTTCTTTCTGCCAACTTGTGGTTAGCAGAATATTTGCTTTCCATTTTTTTTCTAAGCATGTGTTGTGGCTCCCAAGTATCCATCTGTAACTCTCAGAAAAATACCCAGTAGCTTGTGGCTAGAATATATTTTGGGATGCCTAGTTTGTCACTGGTTAGCTCGGAGGCTGAAGTTTAAACTGCCATCTGAAATTCACCGAAATGAGCAGTCCTTTGGAGACCCTGTCTTCAGCCATCTCTTCCAGGCCACCCTGCTGAAATCCTGAGAGGTTACTGACATTGGTACTGAGCCGTCACACAGGAGAGAATTTTGATTTTTTTTTGCTCTACGACTGCTTATGCCACAGATCATCCTCACTCCCTGGACCCCTTCTGCATCCCTAATGAGCTATGAAGCCCTTCACTCACATAAGGTTTTGGCAGTGCATATCCTATTTTTAGGAAGTGATTTTACAGGAAAGGAAACTGTTTTATGTCTTACACCTCCATAGCAAAAGTATGAGGTCTGGGCATAGAAGATAAATATCCCTGCTTCGCTTGAAGGTTGAACTGTGGCAGCAGTCCAGCCTCTTGCTCTTTGTACCTGCTTTTTGTAAGATGTGAGCTTTTCCCCAGTGTAGCACAGCCTAACTTTTGTCACCTTCACTTAGTGACACACGAATATGAAAACAAGGAGAAAGTATACCTCCTTCCAAGAGTGCTGCTTTCCTCTGGCTGCAGCTGAGAGCTGTGTCCATCCTGAAAAACAATGGGAAACATCAAGCTTAATGCTAAGAAATCCTTGCTTTTCACCCCAGTCTTCCTTCTGGACAATTACTTTCATTTTCAGCAATTTTTTTGTTTTTGCATGCATCCACAACCATTCTGGTTCCAAATCCAAGTGGGGGTGAGTTACAATGATTCCTCTGCTCCATAATCCCCACTGCCCCCTGCCTGGGGAAGTAATGGCCATTCCACCCTTCTCCCACCTGCAGAGGAGTCTGGACTGGCTGGCTCCTGCCTGAAAGGGTTCAGATCTTTCTTCTTAGTGGGAGCAAACGCTCTCTTTATATCCTCTTCCGAGGGCCAGACTGTGACTGAGAACAGAAACTGGTTGTCCTGCTTTTCTAGGTGATCCCGATCCAGGCCAGCCAGAAGGCAAGCATGCCCACTGCCAATCCTTGTGTGGCATTGCTCTCAAGTGGGGATGTTTGGTCCCAGTGAAATTTCCCACAACTTAATTGGAATGCTGCCCTCCTCGACAGCAGCCCTAGGTACTGCAGAAGTGAATTGGGAGGCCAGGTAGTAAAGCTGGCTCCCCCTGTTGGATTCTGCCCGCCCCGGGAAGTATGTTCCTATGAGCTCCATTTTTAACTAGCACAGCAAAATAAATGAAAACAAGGCAAAGAATAATGCTCCACTTCTCTGGGAACACAGAGCCTCAAGGATGTAACATGAATTCAGCACCTGTCTGTTTGCTGGAGAATTCATACATAGGATGGAAAAGAACTCTCCAGGGCGACAGCAACACAGGTACTCTTTTTCCCCCTCTTTTTTCCTTTCTTTTCTTTTCCTTTTTTTCTCTTTCTTTTCTTGTAGTGGAAAACATTTACCATTTGCCTGCAGGGAGTTTGAGCAGGGAGTTTGGCTCCTTGCGTTCATGTCACAGCAAGACAGAGCATCCCTCAGACAGGATCATTTCCCTACTCTTTGAAAGCACCACTGTCTGTGAGCGTGCCCCAGCTCTCCCCTCACGTGCTTTGTGCTGACAGAAAAATCATCTCCATCTGAAGCTGCTCCATCCCCCTGCAGCTACAGCCCCCTGTGAGCTGTGGCTGCCTTCCCCCTGCTCCCTCACTTACGGATGACACATCCCATCTCATTTGTATTATTGAAATGATTTCCACGGGGTCACCTTCTGCTTCATGCCTGAAACGATACAGAAAATTAAGCTCTTCCTCTTGTGCCACTTGGATTTAAATTGTAGATTTTAAATCTGTCCTCACTTCTCAATCTTTTAATTTTCCACAGGCAGCACCACTGCATTGGCAACTCCTAGCGACTGCATTAGATATTAAAAAAAACCAGAAATCACAGGCGCATCGACTCACATGATGTTGTGATGAGTGAGGTGGATAATAACAAACATGCAGTACTCCAGTCACCCACTGGGTCTCTTTCCACTTTCTTCACAGAAAACCTAAACAACCCGCTGCGTGGAGCATGAAAAAGGTCGTATCAAAAGAACATCTGCACATCAGCGCAGTGATTAGCTTGTAGAGTAGCACCCAGTGGTGAAAGGGCTTTTATCTCCTTTTCCACACGCAGAAATGACG
This sequence comes from Mohoua ochrocephala, assembly GCA_013398855.1. Lineage (NCBI taxonomy): Eukaryota > Metazoa > Chordata > Aves > Passeriformes > Acanthizidae > Mohoua > Mohoua ochrocephala. The sequence continues at coordinate 151,130 of VZTA01008423.1, read as the reverse complement.
TGTCACGTGAAGGGATGCTTACAGTGGAGTCAGACCTGACGTCTGTTGTGACTTCTCACGCATTTAATCAAAAATACTTCCTTGCAGGTGAGTTTGGCAAAAGGCATTGGGCTGTTTAAGGCAAAGGGCTGGACTTTTTTAGGAAGTGTAATTGCAATTACTGTGTTTCACAGGCAAGAATGCTGCCAGGAATGAGTAATTCTTGGTATGGGGTGCAGACAATACAGTAAATATGCAAACCAATGCTTTGGAAATTGTGTCTTTCACTTAAGTTTGATTTAAATGTATGAATTCTTTGCAGCTTTCTGGTATTTCCCAGTCTTTACCATTGTCTTTCCTTATTACAGGTCTGAAAGAAGCTGCTGCCATATGGAGAGCGGGAGCAGCCAAGAGTTATATTCACCAGCCATGCACCATTCAAAGCATTTGGAAGCTGCCAGTCCTCACGGTCCCAGACCAAAGCTAACCTTTGTAGCAGCACTATTATGTTTTCTTGCTTCTTTTTCCAAGCCAGGTGGTGTTGGCGCTCTCTTGTGAAGAAGAACACTGGGTCAGATGGTCTGAGGGGTTACTCCTGATGGCAATTCCTGTGCCAACTCAGATGCAGCTGCATCCCCAATTACATTCAGCTTAGGGGACAGAATAATCCTCTGCATTTTTTCGCTGTGTGTGGTGCAGATCTGATGGGTCTCACCCGAGTACTGGAGCAGGGATGGAAGAAAGGAGGAGCTTTTGCTCTTTCTTGGAGCGGGTGACTGAGCTATTCCACAGAGAGGGCTACACAATAAAAATTAATCCAACTCTTTCACAGTGGCTAGTGACTACATACACAACTGTTTAAAGAAGCACTGGGCCATCTGTCCAGCCTTCCTTGCAGCATATTCTTCTATCCAGAGCAGACTCCAGAATGTGGCTGGGGAGTGAGACGGGACAGAGACGCTAGAAAGATGAAAGCTATTGGATTAGCATCATTGTCCTAGGGCTGTAATAGAAATCTTTAGTAAGCAAAGCCCAGGCGTGAAAATCACATTGTAGCTTGAAGATGAAGTCCAATTTTGAGCTAAAATTCACCCCCTTTAGCGGTCTCAAGGCCAAAGTATATACAGAGACTCTATAAGTCCTATTTTCAGGGTGTTAGCAGCACATAGATCCCTCTGCTGGTTCCTCTGTGCGTGAATGAATTGGATGCAGAGCACAAGCACAAGCTCATGTCAGAGCACTGCTGTAGGTCATGTTTGAAGACGACTTTACCAGTTCCAAAGTCAAAGATTAAAAGAAAACCTGACTGGAGGAGTGCTGACACATTCTGAAAATTTGGAGGTGAAAGGGATCTGAGGTCTTCTAACAAACTAAGTGTTATAAAAGTAACATTGCAAAATACCACTATTCTCCGTGGAAACCTCGAGACATGTTCCCATCTTTGAATCTGACTTGTAGACTGTATTCCTGTTCTGTTTCCTTTTACAAGACATAGTGATATTCTACCTCGTAAAGAAGGTCCACGCAAACTCCTCTGAGCTGTAAGCATCTGATTCTGCTGATGGGACTGTTACAGACAAATTTATGCTACAGAACATTTCTTCAAATAGACAGCAGATGTAATGTGTGACTGTGATAGTTATAGTCCAAGCCTTTAAACTGTGGCTTTGGTTGTGGGATCTTGGTAGGATTACCCACCAAAGTGGTCTTAGTTCTCTGGTCACCACACGATCTGCTCACAGACCGTCTTCCTGTGGAATAAGGAATGGAATAAGGAAGCACTCTGAGACCAGGCAGCCTCAGACAATAATGCCCCCTGCTGATATTTGAACAATTCCAGGGGAAAGAGATGTCTCAAAGAGCTGGCAATAGCAGCAAGGCTGATACAAGCAGCAAGAACACGTGTGAGGAGCACAGACAGGCAGCTTGAGGCTGGGGACAATTTAATGCGTAGCACGGAGGAAAGTAACTGCTCAGAAAAAATCATAATTTGGGAAAAGGCTGTTTGAAGATCTTGTGTTGTAGGGCGAAGGAGTTTCAGTAGCTGAAAGTTAAATTTTGGCATTTCAGCTGCCACAGAAGCCCATGGATTTTCTCATCTGGGCTAAGGGAACTGTGGACGTGGGCTCCTTGGGAGCTGCAGGGGCACCGTGAGCACAGCTCACACGGAGACATTTGCAGACACACATCATGGTCGATGTTACAGACCATGGTCACCTCACTTGGAGGGAAATTGGGACGAGATGGCAGTGACATGACTAAGGTGTAATCACGTACGGGTAGGCAAATGACTTCCTTTTTAATTAGGGTGTCTGTAATGCTTGAGTCCTCTTACAAGCCCAGCAGTTATAATCCTTTACAGCCAAATCCTGACAGCAATTTCATTGCCTGTGAACCACTACTTGTAACAGCTTTACTGAAATTTGGTGTTTGAAACTCGGGTTGTTCTGTGTTAGGTTCCATTATTATGTATAGAGCAGGTGCTTCCAGTGCTTCCAAGGAAAAACATTTTATGTTTTATACTGAGTATCCGTAGCCTAGGAGTTACAAACTTGTATTTTTAAAATTAAAACAAAGCTCGGATATTTGAGCAAAAAGACTGCTGTTTAGTTTCCTCATCTTCCCAGGAACAAAGGCAGCCATTCTGCTACATCCACTGGCCTCGGCTCAGAAGAGCACTCCTATAAACTTCCTGCAAGGTGCAGTTGGCTCTGTGGCTCAGTGGAAGTTGCTGTACTTCCATCCACACACATTCAGCAAGCCTTAAATCGTCCTAGGAGCCATATCTGTGCAAAAAGTACAAGGATGAGCATGTAATTTGCGTGTCACACATGTATCCATGGTCTAGGAGGGGAGAACAGCCTCCTCAGCCACAGAAAAGCTGTTTGCTCTCTGGTGATCAGGGCGAGCAATTTCAGTCAACTTAGTCCTGTGGACTGGGAGCCTCGGGGCAAGAGGCAGGACCTGGCTCTGGTGCTACCCTTAAGTGAGTTAATTCCTACTGTAGACATAGCCTGTGTTTCCAAACAGCTTCTCCCTGCCTGTAGACTTGCTTACAGAGTCATGGTAACTTCCTGCTAAGTTTGCTAAGTGGCAGCCTGTCGGCATCAGACGAAGACAGCATTTGCAAAAATAACAAGACACCTTAAGAAATCTGAAAAGTGAGGCTGGATTTTACTATTACCACTACCCAAAAAACACAGTGTGCCCTTGGGAATATATTCAGACAGTTAAATCCAGTTTTCTTATCATGTGCGGTAAATGCTGTGAAGTTAAAACCCTCAGTGGCTTCTTATGCTTTTATCACTGGATTTATGTCAGCAAAATAGCATGGAAAGTGTATTCAAGTGGTTATTATGCACCACTCTGATCAGGCCACATGAAGTTGTATCTGGCACCTTGTATGCAAAGGAAATCTGCTTTTGATGGCAACTAATGTATGGTTAATTTGCTACATTAGCATGTGATAATTAGTACGCAGGGCTTACGATGTATTACAACTACATCTTAGTATGCATGCATGCAAATAGACACATAATACATCAGTGTGTTAAATGCAGGCATCTCTAGGACAGAAGGTGATGTAAACAAATCTAAGCAGAAGTTTTGGACACAGAATGAGGGCTGCATAATGAGGGCCTCAATTTACAGTCCAATAACATATTATATATTCCTCCACACACCCTGAACAGTGTGCATACATTAAAATCTCTAATCTTTCTGCTTTCATATTCCTGAATACATTAGGACTTTCTGTGGTTCTTTCTTTTTAAACTGCACAGTCCAGGGTCAATTAAATAGTTGCAGCTTGAAGATGCACACTGTGGCTGTGTCAGAGCAGGACATCTCATCACTCTCAGTTTTGTGCATCTGTAACCATGGTGACTTTGTGGCTGCAGCTTTCCCCAGACTTGGTGTAACCTGGGGTGGATAAAGGCATGCTTCTCCGTCTGGTGCGGATGTCACGTACAGGATCTCTTAGGATACATTTTTAATTACTATGTTCTCTTAATTACTCCTTCTGATTTCCCTGGTGAATTGCCTTTCTCGAGTTTCAGTGACTCATTGTGAAACCAAGCGATATCTTTGCTGTCTTCAGTCAAGAAAATTCATCCCAGACCTCTGCACCTTCTCAAGGACAACACTCGCCTGAAAAGCGATGCAACCTGGTGCTTTGTGCTTGTGCCTACAGACCAAACGCGGTGTTTGACAAGCGCAGATTTCCTTCCTTCGGCTGCTGGCCTCGCCAAACTGCTCTGGAGAGTGTGGCCGTGCTGTCCAAAGTGGCCTCCGAGGTCAGCCCTGCTTTGGCTGCTGGCTGGCTGAGCTCAAGGTCAGCTCCCCTCTAACATCTCCAGTTAGGGACGTGCCAGGACTGCACGGTGGTGACCCCAGAAGGAATGCAAAGGTGACACGTGTTGGGGTGTAAGGACAAGGGCAGCTCTCATCACCCCCTTGGCCATTTGGTCCCCTCCACAGCTGTCAGGCGCTTTGGAAATAGACTCGTGTGCCTGTGGGACATGGTTCCGTAGAAAAGCTGTCTTGGATGTGCTCGGGGGTTGGGGGGTGGGGGGGGGGGAACTGTGGGGTGCCCAGCACACACATCCCACTCACGGGGAGCTACAGGCAGCAATCTGTAAATCTGCAGTGTGTAAATCTCGCCAGTACCTGCTGAGACGGAGCTTAACCAGGCAGTGTCCCCTCTCACCATGCTCTTTTTCGATTGCTCTGCTGCAGCACAGTGTGCTGGGACCAAACAACTCTGGGTTTAGCCTTTTATTTGACAAGGTGCATCACTAAGAGCTGTAATTTATCCCTTTCGAGCAATCACTTCTCCTGGTGTGTTAAACCCACCCCTGGGCAGAGGTCCAGGCAGCGCAAGCCCTGCGCCTTGGGCAGGCGACACGGACAATACACACATTTTACAGCCACACAGCGTGGGACTGAGCGGCTGGGGAGGGGCAGTGCCAGGCTGTGGGGGTGTTTTCTCCCCCTATTCCTGGGGGGCTTGTCTTTAACTTGGCCTTTCATGAACTGGGAAGTCACCTTACACTGTAGGTTAATCAGCATTTAACAGAGCACCCATGTATTCTTCCGCTTGAACTGCACTAAACACAAGCAGTAACTGCACTATTTCTCTTTCCTACCTGGGCGGTAATACATCTTCTCTTCATGAAGTCATCCTGAGCTGAGCCGTCTCTGTAAATAGCTGAGCCGCTGAGGTGCATTATTTATCACCGTCAGATGCTGAGCGCACGAAAGCGAGCAGCGGGCGGCAATCGGATCACCTTCTCACTCGGATGGGATGAGGGGGATTTATGGTCAAAAGCTGCGCCACGGAAAGAACACGCAGTACTTGTTAATTAAGGACGAGCAGTTGAAGACCAGTACTGCTGCATGTCTGGCAGAGGGCAGCATTGAGTTTTTTATCATATGAAATAAAAAACCAGCAAAACACTTCTTGGCTCTCCAGTGATTGCGCAGTTCAGAAAGAAGAAAAGCTTATCACTCACGTTTTTCAAAAAAAGGTGCTATCAACCGGCTTTTAACTAAAATTTCCTTTTAAAGCTGGCTGTTTTTTGAGACTGTTTTGGCAGGGGGAGGGCAGGATTGGGGTTGTTTGCTCACAGCCTCACGGAAAACGCTGCTTTATGGTCTGCCCCTTGCTGGGGCTTTGCTGCTTCTCCTCTGCCCAAGGCCACGAAAGTCACCAGAACTAGATACTGCCTGGACAGCAGTATCCCTTTTTCCTTGTAAGGGAAACATGTCCTGGAACACCCAGCTGTTGTCCCCCTGTTTTGGGAGCTTGTGCAAAGGAAGGATATAGGGGTACTCGGAAATCATCTGGGGAGCCACCAGCTCCTGCTGCAGACAGCAGTTTTGTGAACCAGCTTTGGACTTGAGTCCCTTTCTCACCAAGAGCCTCAGTTCCCTCCTGAGTTTTACTAAGACCAGAGAGCTGTGAGGGCATCCCCACAGCTGCAGTGGGAGGGGATGCTGCTGAATGGCACCCTGGGCAAATGTCTGGGCTCAGGATGTTTTGAAGGGAGGATTTAGCTGGTGCAATGTTTGTAGACACTGTCTCTACCTTGCTGTTTTCTGTTAGAAACCTGTATTTTTTTCTTTTCCCTGACAGCAAGGAATCAATTCATTTAATTCCTGAGCAATGTAATTTATGATTAGAAACAGTCCCTGATGTGGGAATTTACAGCAAAGCCCGTGTCTAACTTTCCAGTGTTCCCAGCCTGTTGCATCTCTGGGCCCTGGCTGCACCTCCATCTGTAACTGAAAGAAGGCAATTGCTGTATGAAATTGCTGGAAGAGTGGGTGCACCATGAACTTGAGGATCAGTTGGAAACTTGCCCACTTAGGAGACATTTTCCAGTAAATGTGGATGTTTCCCAAAAACGGTGGGTGTGAGAGTGTGTGTGCTATGTGTTGCAATACCACCTCCCTGCAGGCATTTTCATTATAACTTTGGGAGAGAACTGTTGCATATTCCATCTTTGCCCTGTCTCATTGATATTCATTCATTCTCTAGTGGGCTTAATGTTGCTGTCTGCACCGGGGAAAAAATTAAAATAACAAGACAAGGAAATAATAGAAGAAGGAGGTGATTCTTTTTTAAACCTTTTTCGCGAGCGAAGACAAGGATTCATTCGTCCCGAGCCTTTGTTCTGGGAGCCCTCGGCGCAGCAGTTGTCGGAGCAGGTAGCAGGAACAAGGTATTCAAATGCCTCAGAATACATCTATAAATCATGTCACCACTTTTCTCTGCAGGAGCCAAAGAGTAGGAGGGAAGAGGGATGAGAACAGCGAACAGATCAAACAAGCAGCCTTCGGAGGCGACATCAGCCCCACGATGATCCTCGGCGTGATGTGAGCATCTCTGAGGCTTCCTGTAGGTAGTTTTATTTGTCGAAAATAGGATGGACCCTAACCAAATATTTATGTGCCTCTCGAATGGCTCTCAAAATGTTTAAAGTTCTTTGCTCGTGTGGACTGAAAGTCCTCAAAGGAGCACAAGTCCTCTTGACTTGCAAGATGATATGAGCACCTATGTCACACGTCTGCTTTTGGAAATACTCGCAGTACAGCCAAGGCAGGCTGATGGATATTGTCCAGCTGTTCCGGCAGACAGAAGTTGTGCAACCCCTCCAGGGCAAAGGATATTTGGACAATGAAAGGGAAATGAGGATATTCCTGCCTCGCCCAGCCCTGATTGCTTTAGGAAGGATGCAAATGCCTGTACAGCTTTACCTGGAGGTCAAACAGGACCTGATCAGGCCAGGGTCTGTGGAGGGAAGCTCAGCTAAGTTGTCAGGTCTCAGATGCTGCGGATGAGGGTCCTGGGGCCACTTAGTGCTCTTCTGCCATAGGCTGGGGCCAGGCAGTGGGGTTGCTCCCCAGCCCCGACACCCCTCATGCCCCACAGCCAGACAGCCTAACGTGGGCACTGCTGACTGTCTGTGGAGCTGGTGGCCAGTCACCATGGGGGGAGAGGCTGCTGTGCCCCCTTTCTGACTCCTTGGGCCCATCATCTCCCTTCCATCCCCTGCACATCACCAGTTCCCGTCTTTCTGCTGTAATCTCTGCCAGACCTCACTCCACATCTGGTCACCCCTTGTGGCTCAAGGTGTGTCACTGGCTGCCATTGCTGTCCTTTTGATCACTGCCCGCCCCAAGAGGACCTTGAGCAATTGTGTGCTCAGAGCAACGTGACATTTTGGCTGTAGCTGCCAAGAGCCTGCCTACTTTGTAAGGGATTTTTGTCTGAGTGACATCCTTGCGGGTCTGCTGCTTTCACCTATGGACTGCAATATTTGTACAGAGAGGTTCATTACAGGCGTTATGGATCTGGTTTTATGGGCTTTTGGGGGCTGTGCTTCACTTGTGCCTTCACCTGCCTTGTCTGCCTTTCCATAAATGCATGTCTGGGCTGTGCAGTGACAAGTTGTTGGAGCTCCTGGTGTCCACACCATCTCCTTATGTGCCTTAACTACTCCAGCTCAAGACTAACTCATGATAGCTTAAATTTGAATCTGCTTATATTTGCCCCCAGAAGGAGAGCAGATAACCCACTTTTATCCTGTGAGCTCTGCAGGAATGGGGAGATCAGAGGCACCAAGAGTTCAACCAAGTATGAAACCGTCCATGGCACTACCATGATGCTGTCTGTCAGATCCACGAGGACTGAGCTTTGCAGGGACCAAACCCAGCAACTCTGTTTATCCTCTGTGCAAATCCAGATAACTACTGGTTATCTTAACATTAACCTTAACCTACCAGATTTTAAACTTTGAGTGGAAAGAAACCTTCTAAAGGTGGCAGATGCTTGCAGTTTTGTGGCCAACATCCTTTAATGACCTGCAGCATTCCAGATGCAGGTCATTTTTACTACACCAAATGCTAGCAAACAGCAACGATACAATTTCACAGAATAAACCACAAATTTTAAGCAGCAAAAATGCTGCCTTTTGAGCTGCTGTTCTAGATTAAGCATCTTGTAAGCCCCAAACAAACAAAAAATTTATGTTTTCCTATTTCATATCTCACTTCAAGATGACTGAAGCGTTTAGTGAGTGCTCATAACATACTATGTGGTTGTAGTAGCAAGCAAAGCAAAGTGGGCCACAGAAGAGCTGTAGTGCCAGAGGAAAGCAAAACAGCACCATTGAGCAGATGATTTCATGCCTGGAAGAACAACCCAAAATTCACACTTGGAGAACAGAGAGGCTGTGCACACTCCAGTCCAGTGCCAGGGCTAAGGGTAGGGTACAAACCTTTAGCAGATGGCAAATCACCATTTTGTGTATGAGCTGCCTCCACACCGAGGTGGGGAAAGCCTTGAAGGTTCCTCCCCTGGCCAGCCCGGGCACGTGGCTGTGTGTTTCATCCTGCCTGGCATTCAAGTGGTGGGTGCCAGCAGGAAAATGCATAAGGGCATTAAGCCAACTTCCTGAGAACATGGCACTGCTTCACCCTCCAGCTAACAACAACGATCACCTTCTGTGCAACAAACCCGACTTTGCTTCTGCAGGTATGTCCCTCACATGCTCCGGAGTGCAGGACTTTGCCTCTGCAACCTGCTGGCACAGAACTGGGAGATGCTCGGATGCAGGATGGCTTAAGGCAGTGGAAACGATGGGAAAGAAGAAGGAAAAATCTTCTGAGGGGAAACATCTGTTCTCTTTACCATTAGCTACAAGTGGTACCTTTTTAATTATTGAGATGCTGGAGCTGGCAGAGGTTGTGAATTGACTTGGTAATTATTTAGAAGAGCCCCAGTTGCTGGCAAGGATTCCCATGTAGTCATTTTCTAACTGGATAGAGGGAGAAATAAACTCTTCAAGTATTTATTATTATTACAGCCTGTCAATTATGAAGATTTATTCATTCCTGCTGAGCTACCTCGAGACTTGGCTTTATCACTTCACTGCTGCTGCCACGACACTATTATATATGTGAAAATGTGAAGGTGAGGCATGCTATTTGAAGTTAGACACAATTCATCTTCCTGAGTTTTGACAGCTCCCCACCATGTACAAGATAACACTGTCTAACACGCCGGCCACGGCAGTACAGCCTGCTTTTCTCAGGTTTGATTCAGCACAGCTTCTTAGCTCACACACTGTAACATCTTTAAGCAAGTTGAAAGTGCAGGGAGGCCCAGTTCCTGGTGTTTTCCACAGCTATCCTGACCACCGTATGAACACCCTGGTCCATTGGGCTCATGTGCTGCTTAAGGTCGTATTTAAGCCCATTGAAACTGGGATTTCAGTTGGTAAATTCCCCATCTTTCAGGTCAGTCAGGTCCTGAATTTAGGGCAGGTTGACCAAGATCTATAGGAAATGTGGGGATGTTGGTGCCTTGTTCTGCGTCGCTCATTTGAGCCTGTTCATGGATGCAGTAGAGGCTCAGCATAAAGCTATTGTTTTCTGATCCAAGAAGGAAGTGGATTATGATGCCATTTCCCCCGGGATTTGTGTCCTTTTCCTTTCCCTTTCCCTTTCCCTTTCCCTCCTCTCCCCTCCCCATTTTATTTTTTTACAAAGAAAGCAGCAGCCTTTAATGGTTTTGTTGAGTGAGGGGCAGATTTATTGGGGCAGAATTAAGGAGATAAGAGAATGGGAGCCCCCGTCGTTCAGGCCTCAGTTGGAGAGGCTGTGCCTCAGGAAAACCTTCCCCATCGCTTCCTCCCCGGTTCTCTGTCTGCCTGCACAGCTGCCCGTCACACTGCTTGCACTGCCCTCAGTGGGTGCACGTTCTCTGGCTCGTAGGTGACTCCAAAATTTGCTTTCACAGGCTGTATTTTGGGAGCCATCTGAAAGGCATGGAGTGTCTGTGAGGATTTAAAGCCCTGCTGCCTTGTGTGCTGTAGCCAGGATACAGAGGGTGCCAGCAGTGAGCCTCGAATAGGTGCGACCCCTCCAGTCCCACCCTGAACTGGGGGCCAAGTTCCCGGGTGGGGGACTTGCCATAAAAATGCTCTTTGCAGTCTCATCCCCAGCAACTGCGACAATTTGGGGCCATCTGCAGATTTGCCACCTCACTGCTCACCTCTTTTCCAGATCATTAAGGCAGGCATTAAACACCACCGACCTTCTGAACCAATTTGCGAGTCGCTCCTACAGTTAGCTGGGAAAACGATCCCAGCTCCGTATTTTCTGCCTCTGTCTCTCTTTTGCCCTGCTTTCCCTCATGTGACAGGGCGATTTCCCAGTCAGGGTTATGCAAGGTGTGTTAGTCAGGATCCCTCACATCCTGTGCAGAATCAGGGCTGGAAATTCTACATAAGCCTTTGGGGAGGAGCGGGTGCTGCTGCTGTGCTTGCCAGCTTCCCAGCTGTGCTGCAAGGTCTTTGCTGCCCGTGTCAAGGTTGTGCCATGCAACTCTTCCAGAGGCATGGGAGAGGCATTTGGGGAAGTTTTTTCCATTGCTGCTGGTCTGCTCTGTGGCTTTTTGCAGGAAGCTGTGCTGCACCTGCAATCTGGGATAGGCAGAACCTGGAAAGAAAAGACATAAACAGCAAAACCAGAGCCACTGCCAGGCCGGGCAATTAGTCTTATTTATACAAACACGCCTCCCCACTGTAGTTTTTGCTTCCCTGGCGCACGTTCATTTTTCTCCCTCCTCTCTTCTTCTCAGAACACTGTGGGGCCATGAGTTTCCCAGCCCTTTCCTCTGGCTGCCCACCAGCCCTGCCGCTGGGTCGGCACAAGCGCGATGCCCTCATGCAGCAGCCCCGGGGCTGCTGTGCGATAGCCAAGGCAGGTGTGCCATGGGGGTCTGCACTCTGCACCCCATGTTTCCCCCCCTGCCACTTTTGGGGAGCTGGTCCTGAGCTTGCTGTGAGGGACAGGTAGCTCATGAAACTGCTCACTGTGCTATGCAGTGTTCCCACTCAGCTAGGTCATCACTGCCACCTCCAGCCACTCCTCCCACCTGAGGGAGAGGGCGGGGAGAGCCTGTTGGGAAACCTTCCTGCGTGCTAAACCATGCTTGCTGAAAATACACCATGGGATACAGCCCTGAGGAGGCAAAACAGCCTGGAGCCAGCCTCAGATTATGTCTTCCCTATCCACCAGCCATTTTAAAGAGAGGCACACAACCCCAGTCAGATGGTTTGTGCCTTAACACGTGGGATGGATGGCAACCACATCCTTTGCTGCCTTCCCTGGTTGCCAGTGCAGAGCCCAGACAGTTCCACGGTTGGCTGGGGCATCATTCCAGATCTCAGCCATTAGCCTGGATATGGGCAAAGCACAATCCTTTCTTCCCAGCATCCAGCCACTCAGAGGAGCCAGCATTAGGAAGGACAGGAGGCAAAAAAACCCATCACCAGCTGTGGGATCTCTCGGGGTGGGTAGTGGGGAGTGCAGAGCCCTGGCTGCAGGTCTCTGCCAGAGGGGGGGATGTTTGCAGCCCTAGGGTGTCAGGGTTCAGAGGACTCTCCAGCCCAGCTGGGCTGTATTTTTTTTGGATGCACCGAATGGAAAATATTAGCCTGTAGATGAAACAGACGCTGTGAGGAGGAGCGCGGGGCGGTGTGCCCACTGCAGGAGCCGGGGTTGGAGCAGCAAGCTCCCCACATGGCCAAGCTATGCCAGCTATGGGCTGCTGGGGAGCGATGCTGGCACCATCCTCAACCATCCCACGCTGGGAATAGCTTTTACTGCTGCAAGTCACCTGGGTACGCTCCATGGAAAAGTTTAAAGGTGAAAAGTCCTCTTTGCCTCCCCGCCGCCTGCCGAGGATGTCGGGGAAGGGTTCATGTTTGTCTGCCTGTCTCTCCGGAGATAACCAGGAGGTGGCCAGCAGTTGGCCTCTTGGTCTAAAAATGGCTCTCTTTCATAACAAACATCCCACTTGTCTTTGGCAGGTAGTAACCACGAGGCAGGAGGTCTAACGCACAAGCAGCACAGGGCTCACCTCCCTGTGTGATTAATATAGAGCTGGAACCTGCACCACACCGGAGGTGACAACCTAGGGCAGCCCCACGGACACACATGGGGGAAAATCTCTGGGCATGCACCTCAGGTCAATTTTCTGTAGTGCTTTTTGTCTCCTACTTTAAATAAACCCAGAATTCATTAATTCACAGCCTCTGTTTTTCTGTACCATCTGCTTGTGGACCAGCATAGCTGAGAGTACCTGGAGTCAGCTCTCCTGCCACCTGCTCCCGCTGGGTTTTCCTCCTCTAGCAAAGCTTTAACCTTTGGTTTGCAGCCTGCTCAAATGTGGTTCATTATTAATTGGCTGGAAAAGCGGGGCCACTGCAATGGGCTTTTGGAGCTCCTCCCTCCCACCCGTCTCCTTGCGTGACCCGGCCTGGCCGAGCAGGACAGGCGAAGCATGTCTCCGAGCTCAGCCAAGGAGGACTACAAAGGAGGGCCACGCTGCATGGCATCCCACAGCTCCTGTCTCCAATGTCCTCTGCGAATCCCCATCCGGATGCCAGGACTGATGGAGGGTCCTCAGGAGGAGGTACTGATTTAGGGACAGCCTTGTTTCTACCTTGCAGGGTGGCACAGCCTTCCTCATGCTCTGGTTTTACCAAGCTAGGCTCTGTCTTGCTCACTGGGTGACCCATCCATGTTCAGGCCAGAAGAGACCATCACCATAATCTGGTTTTATCTTCTCACAACTCGGCTGTAAATCTTCACCCAGTGATTTCTGCACTGAGATCACAAGCACTGCCAGAGGTAGCACCTGGCTTTTCAGAGGTCCAGACCTGATTCAAAGACTTTGACCATCATTACAAAATTCTTTGGAATCTCTTCAAAAGGTTGTAAATAATCCCTGTGACTTGGGCAGACGGGAAACACAGCTTTCTGTCCACCCATCCTGACACAGGGCATGGCAGGCTGCGTGCACGGCCCTGGTGGATACACACCAGCCCCCATGACGGGCTCCACACCTCCAACTCAGCACTAGTGTGGAGCAGAAAGAAAACAGCAACCTCCCCCAGAAGATGAGATCAGGATGTTTCCATCCTGGTCCTTTCAGGAAGGGGGAAAGCAGCAGCTCAGCATCTTGAATCCTAGCCCAGCTGGTGGGGCTGCCAGGCAGGTACAGTGCTGCAAGGCTCCCTCTCCAAACCTGGGGCCAAGTTCCTGCATCGTGGGGTGCCTGCACAGCCAACACCCCTGCTGCTGGTGTCACAGCCCTGCTGGGGGACCAGGGGCTGGGGCAAACCCTCCACAGCTCTCCAGGAGGCGCTGGCCCTCCAAAACAAACTTAAAACCCAAGCTTTCCAGCTGGCCTTCTGTTTGTAGTCCTGGAGAGAACTTTTGGGTACAAGAAAACAATCTCAAAGACCTAAAAATAACCCTGAACTTCTTCGACAGGGCAGTTTTATTTTGAGATATGTAGAATATTATTGAACACCAAGACCTCCTGCTAAAACTGTGGAGGAGATGAAAGCCCCTTAACTCCTTTTCTCTTGTCACCTGAGCTGCCCTTCAGGCCTGGGAGTGCTTTTATTCGAGCACATTCCAGGACTCAGGCAGTGGGGTCATGCTTCACGTCCTGCTTGATTGGGACAAGGACATCAGTTGTCATTGATGTTCTCTGCTCCTTCTGCGTCAGAGAGCTCTGATTTGTTTCTCTTCCCAAGACTAGCCAGGGAATACACGAGCAATGTTTAAACAAGCAATGGACATATTATTTTATTGAAATGATAAAAAAAAATAAATTAAAGGGCCCTTTTGTTTTTGTTCTGGCTGAGGCTCTCTGACAGCATCCCTTCAGCACAAAGCAAACCCAGAAGAAACATGACAACGAGTTACATTAGCAGCTTGAACACTCTGCTCAGTTTAAAGCTATGTGTTATTGCAGGTCTGAAATGTTATTTCTGTTGGATATACAAAACCTTGCTCTTCTTACAGATTTACTTCTTCGCTCCTCTCAAGCTGGTCTCCAACAGCAGGTTTTTGTGCTTTGTCTCCAGAGCCCAGAGCTCACTCACCTCACCAGGGCTGATACTGCCATGCTTCGCTCAGCTGAGTGCCCCCAATGTTTTTGCCAGTTGCCTGCTGCTGCTCCAACCCTGTTTCAAGTGTCCATTTCAGGAAGAGAAACCTGCTTGCCTGGGCTGGAGCAAAGAGAAAAGACTGTTCTGAACCGGGGGATTGAACAACCATCCCTTTTTTTATGCTAGTAACTTTAAAAGGCATTAAAATAGAAGGCTTTCAGAGCAGAAAAATCCCCATCACCAGGCTACAGATGCTGCGGAAGGTGGCTTCATTACGAGCAAAGGATGTCTGGAAACAGATATTCCTTTTAACAAATACTCCAGTCACTGTCTTGAAAAAAATCAGGTCTGTCACCTGCTCTGCTCACCTGTGAATGTGCATTGCCTCCAAATTCAGAGTTTCTTAGATCATTATATCGTCTACAATGGGGTTGCTGCTTGCAGAGAGCTGAGGATCCCTGACCCCTGCACGAGCGCACACACACGCGCACACACACACACATTCTCTCACGCTCACTCTCTTTCTCTCTCATGTCAACAACTATCTTTATGGCCACAAAATCCCATGAAAGCAGATGGTGCTGTAGTAAAACTATGGTAAACAGAGTGATTTACATACACAGGCAACTCCAGCTCTCATTAAGAATAAATTAAGTAAAGAGACCCAAGATGCAAGCAGCTCTCCAGCTCTGGCTCCAGGCACTCCCAGCATTGTTGATGCCCGAGTCTGGGATGCTGCTGCAGTCCCAGGTAATGCCAAAGCCTGGAAACCCCAGATTTGCATTTCATATCTAATTTGAGATGGAGTGTGCACCCAGAGCTTCAGTCTGAGCCCACCTCCAACAGAAACCAAAGGAAAAGATGCTTTCCTTAGATTTTAAGATTTTAAAGTTGAAGCTGAGCCCCAGTGCCACGAGGTGCAGGTGATCCTCCCTTCAAAGCTGGAGCCCAGTACCTCTTGGCGTGCTTCAAGCACAGCTGCCTTGCCAGCAGCCCCCAAGCCTCCCATGTGCTCAGTGAAGTTGGTAAGGACAAGTCTGTCCCCTTTCACTCCCCTTTGGCCATGGCCTCTGGGCAGGACTATCCAGCATGAGTTGGCCAGTGATGAGCCCAGCATTCCCAGCCCCCTCCCAGGGGAGGTTCCGAGGGGTCCGAGCCAACATAACAGCAGGGATGGTGTGACCATACAGGAGCTCACCTCACCTCACCTCCCCTGTGGGCTGGGGAGGGAGGAAAAAACATCCCTTGGGCCTCCTCTGCTTGCTGGGAGTGTGCATGGCCCCTCCAGCAGCTCCCACTGCCCCCAGCTCTACCAGCCTGGACACAGAGCCAACAGTCGGAGAAGACAGCCGAGCCCTGGGCAAGGGCTATGCAGAGCAGCACCTTTACCTTTCCAGAGGGATTTTGAAATGGTGGGCTCGGCCAGCCCTTGGCCAGACACAGCTGCTGTACCTGGAAAGATAAAGGGTAAAGTCCAGAGATTCACTGGTCTGTCTCTGCTCCATGGGGCTCCCCGAGGGCTTGCCAAGGCAGCGCGCCTCTCCTCGTGACCCCTTATGTGTCCTGCGGGACTTGCTTTGTGAGAAAGAGGGGCAGGAAGGATGAAAATCCAAGATGAAGCACAATTAAAGCCGCTGGGAACCTGATGAGCCAGCTGGTCCCCAAGCAAGCACCCTCAGGGACCTCCCCCAGGGACCAGGCTCCAGGGGCTCTTGCAGCAAAGGCTCTGGGCAGCCTCTTCCCACGCAGTACAGCCTGCCTTGCCTTGCCTTTCCTATGCTTTAATTTTCAGGATTTTCACCTGTGTGGTTTAGTTTTTGTTCACAGTGTGTTCCCATATGGTTTAATTTGCACCTCTAAAATTAAAACCAGATTCCTTGCTGTTAAGGGGCAGCAGGTCTGAACACCAAGCCACAAAATTTTCTATTTTTCTGTCCCAGTGAGCTTAGTCAAGCGCAGGGTTCCTTGTAGCCCTGGTGTTCCTTAGCCCAGAGCTACAGGAATGGGGAGCTGTGGCAATGCCAGAAAATTTTCGTGAAAGATTTTTTATGTGTCATCAAGCTGCACAATCAAATGGCATCGAAAGGTGCCAGATGAGGAACTCTGAAATTTGCATTTAATTTGATGTGTGGTTGGTTTTTTTTTAATCCACCATTAATCACCGCTCATGATATTTACAAGGAGCAAAAGATTTCTTTGCAAAACTGAGGCTACCGTACTCCTGAAGTGGGAAAAAAGGGGGACAGAGCAAGTCAGGAGCCCTGTGACAAATGTGTGCAGCATATTCTGGAATATCATGCTGCTCTGTGTGCAGCATGGATGGAGATGCACCCAGAGCTCCCTGAAGCATGGGCCTGCTGTAGCTCCGGGGAGACCTTCCCCACGGGGCTGCCAGGCTGGGTGCTCTGGGACCCTTCAGCTCCTGCCCTTTCCGTGTCTAATTCCAGGAGGCAAAGCCGGCCGAGGTGATTCACTCGGCAGGAATGTCAATACAGCACATCAGGCTGCAAGGAGAGAAAACAGACATCCTGGGCAGCCAGCCCCTGCCAGCTCCTGCCCAGCAGCCAGAGGAGATGTCTAGGGACGGCATGAGGAAAGCACAGGCATACAATGAATCTGTCCCAGGGAAATTCCGTCCAGCGGCTCATGGACATCACCTGCTTGAGACGACATCCTTGAGTTTAGCAGCCCTTGAAGGATTTTACTTACTTAAATTTGTATAGCTGCTTTCTGACCCTTGACAAAGCTCCCAGCACCTACACCATCCTGTGCCAACAATCTCAAATGACAGTCAAGTGCTGAAACACCATTTCCCCCCCACTTCTTTCAAACGTGCTGCCTAATAAATTTACATTGTGATTTCAAGCCTGGTGAGAAGGAATAAACATTTCTTTCTGTTTCCCTTTCTTTCACAGACCTCTCGCATGCTCACCCATGCCCTACAGCCATCTCACTTCCAGTCTATCCAGCCCATTCTCCCACAGAAGCTGTTCCCTGTTTCTGTCTGCCTTTTTTCCCCCCAGCAATGCAGTGCTAGCCATGTTGAGATACCTGAGGCATCTCACAAAGAATCAACGGAGGTACAGGTAGAAGAGCCACATCGTTGGGATGATCTGTCTGAGGTCATCATGTCATGCCCAGCGTTGCATTTACATGGAAAATTTCACCGTTGTCCCCTTGATGCACGCGCAGCCACGGGGATGATGCTGCTGGACACGACTGTGAGTACCCTGGCAGCTCCAGACTGTCCAAGTTCAGCCCCTGGCATGACTGAATAATGGCAGGGATCACTTGGTCCATCTTGGAAAGTAGCACAAGTGAAGAAGGTGCAGCATGGCTGCCTCAATTTCTCAGTCTTTGCCCTAGAGTGCCCAGAAAGCAAACACAGAGCCCACACTAGAGGGAGGCTCGGGAACAACCACTGAGGAAATGTCTTCACATCCCGAGCAACGAATGCCTCTCTCAGGCAGATAAAACAGGCTGGAGGGGGGTGGATACATCTCTTCCCTCTCAGGAGGAGCAGAGGGAGCACTCCCCTGCTGGGTACCCCCTTCCCCTCTTGCCTTGCTGTTCCTGAGCTCATGAGCGTCTTATAATTTACTTTAATTACTGCCTTTACCTCCAGCCTTTAAAAGCAGCCCACCCCCCACTGCTTGAGTGAGGAATGATATTTTACCGTCATTAAACCAGGCAGGCTGGCAATATCCCATATGTTTTCATATCTGCCTGGCTTTGAATGGGGACCAGCTGCGAGGTGCATTGAGGACCAAGCCCATACACACTCTATCCAATACCCCTCTGTGTCTGCCAGCGTTAGGGACCAACATGGTTCAGTTTTCTCTGCTGCAGGTTGCGTTCCAGTCCCGACAACGTCCTGCCTCTCATGATTTCGATGCCCTTTCTGGCTGTTCACTTGATGGGGAGCTGAACAAAACCAGTACAAAAGGAGGCTATGGCAAAATTTGCACTGACATTTGCTGGCATTCTTCTTATTTTCTGGCAACTGGAATGTGGAATGTGTCTGATATTTATCAGAGGAAAAAAATGTCACGTCCTTTCTCTTCCTCCTGATATATATTAAAAAGATAGAAAGGCGGTCCGGAAGCTTTTAAAGGCCTATGCTCTTCCACCAAAGACAGTCACAGACGCCCAAATGCTTAAGCACAGATGCACAGCATACACCCCAAGGAGATTACCCTTCAGGAGTTTCTTCCTCATGCTGGATTACTTGTAAATGATGCAACGTGGTTCTAGTCTTTGCAGCCTCACACTTGATGTTCTGGCAATTGCCTGGCCATGTTTGTACCACCGTGGGCCTTTTACACCCCCGCAGTCCCCCATGGGAAAATGACAGGAGTGAAGGGCTGCATGTTCCCCCGTCCTTGGTCAGTCCTGCCTGCTGCTGTTCTCCTGTAATGAAAAATATCACATCAGCAACTCCTTCTTGGGTGGAAAAACCCAGCCTGAACACCAGCACCTCTTTCCCTCTTAGGTGTCTTTTCCCCTTTTTGCCTCAATTTGTGCCCCGTTGCACGGCACTTTGGTGGAAGGGCCTACTGACGGGACCAGTGTGAACCACAGCCATGGCTTCTGTGCTTGCAAATGTGTGGATGTACAGCTGCGAGCCTGCACGCTTTCCTGTGTAAATATGCATATATGCCAATGTGTGAGCTGATCAGAGTCTTGCCCCTGTATATTTATCATCTATTATAATGCACAGCATTAAAAAAGCGTGGTAGATATAATATGTAATGCAAATGTCACATGCAAATGATTTACTCAGTGTCACAGCAAAGGCAACAGAAGACAAGGAATCCGACTCTTAGCACGTCTGTGGGGTTTACATTTTACATTGCATCCTCGCTGCATTTTCTGGGATGGCACGAGGAAAATAGCTGTCAGTAATACTTTGTGTGGCAGCAGATGCAACGTGCAGAACTGCGAGCAGGCTGGTGCAGTACCTTTTATTACCCAGATTAAGGATGGCAGGCAATTTACTCGCTAAAGGCCAACAGCAAATAATCTTTTCCCTGTGAAATGAATTTAGGCAGCTTGAGGTGGGGCCAGAAAGCAATTAAGTATATTATTAAAGCAGGGCAGGAGATTGTAATCATACATATGTATATTATGTACTTACATACATAGAAAGGCAAATAAGTCTGCAGCCACCTTTGGAACCAATATATTCAAGTTTGAAATGCAATAAGGCTGGAAATCAAGTGCTTATCTTCCTTTGTTAATGTGTAATCTTCCCCTTTAATCAGCTGCATTAATTATTCCATCACACTGAGTTTTTACATTTCTGAAAAGCAGAAAAGTTAATTTTGTTGTGGTTCGTGGCTTCTGCGAATTACCTGGGGCAGAGCACAGCAGGGATGAAGACAGGCTGGCTGCTGCCTGCCCGCCTCCCCTTGCAGGCACCCTGCTAACAGGGTCCTCACCTCCCGCTCCAGGCTGAGCCCTCCTGCCCGCCGGAGCGGCAAGGTTCCCGCAGCATCTGGCGACACAGGGATACTCTGCTCTGGATGTTGTCTGTCGTCAAGGAGACAAAGTATTCAGATTATCAGGCCGAGCGATAATATGATAGACATTCAGCGAAATACATGCAGCTTTCCAGAAAAAGTAATCAGAAATCTTCCACGGTAAGACAGGGGTTTTGCCTCCCTTACCTAAGAGGTCTCATTTATCCAGTACAAACAAAAAACAGGGATTGCATTTGGCTGTAACGAAGACGCAGACTGAGACTGCTACTTACGTGCAGAATGTTGATAAATACATGACAGGAGAATATTTTCCTCTATCATGAGGGCAACATCCACAAAAAAGCCTGATTAAGTACGCTCCATTTATAACATCTGATTGCAAAAGGTAATCCCTGCTCGCTGAGGACGTGGCAGTCACGGGCACAAACCGCAAGCTGAGCAAAAGGTCATCAGGACTTGGGGCAGGGGGCACCACGTCTGGTCCAGGGGTGCGCCTCAAAAATCTTCCAACTCCCCCCTCCCCACCTCACCAGCCCCCCAGCAACCACTCCGCTTCCACGGAGGCAGAATGAGCATGTTACCCTTTGGCTAAGGAGGGCAAACGAGGGATCCCCAAAGCATTCTTTTCCCTGGTGGAATAGCTGATATCTGGAGGCAGACGTTGCTCTGTTGAGATCTCTTCACCGAGACGTCAGCACCTCCACCGAGCCCATATTGCTGCTGCCGTCGCAGGCAGCGCGGCAGGGCTGAGCCCCACTGCCAGACTTAGATGTAGAAACTGCCGCAGCTCTAATTAAAAAGTGGATTTCCTTCTTCGGGGGCTGTAAAAAACGGTGTTATAAACTGAGGTCAACACAGGAAAACCAAGTCACTCTTTACCCACTTCCCCTTTAGACAGAAAGATTGATGTTTCCCTACGTTGAGCACACACCCCATGCACTGATTTTGATAAAATTACAATTTTCTTTGTTTAAGCAAAGCGTTCTGATATTATTAAAACATCCCAGATCCATTGTGTTATTGAAAACCTTTCGGTTAACCCAAAAGTCAATTGAAGAGTGAATTTTAATTTCAGGGCACATTTAAAAATTTGTCATTTACTTTTGGATTAGGAGTGGAATAAAATAAGGAAACGGCAAGAACAGGAATTATCCCGGTAATTTTTACATTAACTGACACGACTCTCACATTAACTGCTTCAGGGTTTTATTGCAGGACAGGGTTAAGCTTCAAACTAATGAAGTGAGGCCAATATAGAGGCCAGATAACGCAACAGCTGGCACAGTGCTCTGAGAACTAAAGGAGGTCACTGAAAACGATGCCAGCTCACAGTGGTTCATAGGAAATGTACTTTGTCAAACTAACCGGCCGCCTTTGATGAGACGATAAATTTTGCTGAAAGACATAAAAAAGCCTTGGACTTGGTACTGCGTGACATTGGCTCAGAAACTAGGATGGCATGAAATCAATGTGTCAATATTAAACGAAATTAGGCAACTACAAGCTGCTTAATGTGTCTACATCATAAAGTAAATTGTAAATAGGAATCATCTCGTGTGCATTGTATGCGGGCCGCTTTGGGGAATCACGTATTTTGTGTCCATTACAGCTAATATTTTTCATAACTACTTAGAAGAAAACCTAACCACCACTGATGACGCAGACCTTGGGGGATAACAGCAATAACAAAGAAAAGGATAGCACAGATCAGCATCACCTGGTGACCTGCACCTGAGCAAAAAAAAACCTCGGCTGAGCAGAGCCAAACATAAATCCATATATCTGAGAGCCAGAAGACGTTGATGAGGCTGGTGAGCCATGCCCACATCCAGCCTGTGAGGTGAACTAGTCCAGTAAGAGCCTTAGTTACAATTTAATATCCTGGAAGATCCTGGCAGAGCCCCACAGGCATATGCATCAGCTAGCCTTGACCACCTCAACACTTGGGTGCCTCCTGAGTTCCTCCTCCTGTTTGTTGACTGGCCTGTTAATCTGTTAAAGGCTCCTCATCGCTGCCGTGCTCTCTTTAACCCTGGTTTTGAGGCACTGCACTCCCTACAGAGGTAGGGCTGCAATTACATTCCACCGTGACCCGTGGCCTCCCAGCAGGCTTCCTGCACTCAGCCTGCCCCTCGGGGACAAGGGACACTGTCCCTTGCTTGTCTCATCCCTGGGGGCCTCTGGACTGCTGCTGACCTGGGATCTCTGGAGGACTTGCTTACAGGCTCAAAACATCCTTCCTTCAAACATGACAAATAAATCTTTCCCTTAATAGCCTCACATTTTGTGCCATCTTTTATGTCCTCTCAGGATGTTACATGCCACATAAAACATGAGAGGTCATTAAAGTTGAAGTGAGAAACTAATTAGCCCATATTTACACTGAGGGATGCAAATAAATTATGTTATTCAAACATCAGGCATCCCTTTTTAAATATTGGCTAATATTCTAGCAAAATCCTCAGGTTACAGAGATCACAGAAGATGCTTAATTTACGACAAGCACCCAAATATATGAGTGCACTGAGGTAACACCGTCACCAGATGAGAGGAGGTGACCCTAGTACCACCTGCAAAGCTGCACTGAGGGCATTGCTACATCTCACAGGGGAAACAAAAGAGCCGTGGACCCTTCCCCATGAGCCCATCAGCTCTGGCCCCAGAGGCTACAAGGTGCTAACACATGTTGCAACCAAAATATATCCCATATATCCTCAAGGGAACCAATTGCCAAAGCAGAGGAAGGATATTTAATCTGTTGTCCAGTGAAGGCTGAGCGCCTGCTGCTTGCCTCTGTTTGCTGCTGTTTTTGGGATCTCTGCTATGCTCAGCTCCTGTTTTCATGAAACTTGTAGCAACTTAATATATTCGCGCCTTTTGTTCCTCTGTCACATTTGTCTGAGGCCAGCCAATGATTCCAATGTAATAGCAGGGAATGCAAAGGGAGCAAGCAAGTGATTGCATAGCTGTATTTCCTTACGAAGCAGGCTAAAAATAACAGTGACCTTTACGAGCTCTATTTTTCCATGGTTTGGAGCAGAGTTGTGAAATTTGGCAGGTGCAAGAGGCCTTTGGGGTGTGCCTTCTGCTGTTCCTGTGAAAATCTTCTCAAATTTGGGCTAGGTATAAGCCTTTGGAAAACAAGACCATATGTTAAGAATATGGTTCAGATGCATGTAAGAACTGAAGCAATTCAGAGGAATTCCCTGATAATTTCGCCCTCCCCAAGTCTCGTGCTCCTTTCCTGCTCTGTGCCACTGCCTGGCTCTGGGGTCTCCACCTGGATATCCCCGGGTCCCAGTATGAATACTGGGGGAGAAAGCAGGGGCACAGTTTCTTCAGAGCTCCCTGTTCTTACCCTGCTAACACACACAGGGTAAAAGGATGCTCAGAGCAACCATGTGAAGGGACAGGGACATGGAGCAGATGGTGGATCGAGGTGGTCCTGAGTCACCACATCCCACAAAAGACAGAGCCAGTGGACAGCCTCCCAAACCCATTCCTGCTTGGAGAAGGAGGACTTGCCACTGAGTGTGCTTTCAGACAGAAGCTGCGTACAAGCTGCATGCATTAATCTCTGGCACGCACGTATGCGAGGAAAATAATCCCAGTTACGCGGCGCTGTCATGCACACGGCCACGCGGAGGGAAGGTCTCCGACTGAGATCTGCCTGTGCAGCCACAATGAGGAGGAGAATGTTTGGCTTCATAACAGGTTAGTCAGTTGCTTGTAGTTCAAACAAGCCTCTGAGAAGTTGTTGTCTGACACTGCTTTCTGGCCGGACTGGTAAGAGTGGCTTTGAGCCGTGTCCGTGGAATATCTGCCTCACCGAACCGGAGGGGCGAGCAGTGACAGGAGGTGGTTTGATGACTCTTGCCTGAGTGAAGGACACTTCCACAGACAGCAAACAAGTGCTTTTTTTTTACTCCTAATTTACACAAGCTTGCTTTAGGGGAAGGTGATTTTGAAGCAGAGGATGAGCTTTGAGGTCCTTCATCCCTACAGGCTCCAGCCTGTTTTTCCCGTGGCACTGCATGGCCCTGCTCTGACCTGCATGGGCCACACTGGGAGCTGGGATGATGCAGATCAGTGCATGGAAGAAGAGTCACCAAGTGACCAAGTGTATCCAGGGAGAACAATCCATCCAGAGCAGATTAATATGGGCACACCTGATCCCCGAGGGACCCACAAAAGCTTGTCACAGCCACCAACACCGGGAGTGACTATGGAGGTTGCAGGTGGCAGGCAGACAGTGACGGAGGGAAAACTGATGAGGAATTGAATGAGAATTGGGATTGCTTGGGCAGAAAAGAATGAAATTGAACTGAGAGACAAGATGGGGAAATGGAAAATACTATATTCAGTAGTAGCTATCAAATAAGATTTCTGTCCTATGCACCCATGATGGCAAGAATCCCATAGAAAAAATAGATTTTGATTAACATGCACTCAATTACATTAGTAATTAAAGTCTGTGTATTGTAGGGACCGCTCAATTAAAATTGCACTACCTGTGTCCTTTTTAACAGCTCTTAATTTCCGAGGGGCTGACTTTGTGATGTTGCTCTGCCACTGCCGTTTTCTTGACCGAATTCTAATCCTTCAAGAGCAGTGCCAGTTGATACCTGTTGGAGATCTCTACACACAAACCAGTACAGCAATCACAAAGGCAGGGAGAGCTGGAGCAAGTATTTAAAGGAGGCATTAGCGAAAGGGGCGGCTGTCCTTGTGCAGTGCCTTCACTGCATTCCCCATGCTGCTGTCCTGAAAATGCCCACTTGTGGACAAAACACTGCTTGAGCCTGGAGTGACTCCGGGGAGGGATGCCATGAGCAGCACGTTTTTCCAGTGGGTCAAGGACCTGCCCTTGTACATCGCCTGGTCAAGCTTGGGAGCAACCTGGCATGGGGAAACAAGGGGCTTGTGACACCCTCGGCCCCACCGCTGATGCCACCAGAGCCCATCTGTCTGAGTCCCGGCTGTTAGCAGGACCAGAGCTGACTATCCTGAGTGAGCAGAGGAAGACTTTGCTTTTGAGATCAAGGCTGGCCTTGTGGGGCAGGCAGGTGCCTGCAGTTTGGGTGTTTGAGCCCTGGCTGTAATGTGGACGTGGGACAAGCCTGGCACATCTCACGCAGTGGCTCTCTTCATCACAGGGTGTGTCCTGGTGCTGTGGTCCTGCTGAGCCGATGGCTTGGGCTGAGGACCCCATGCAGAGCCCTGTGGGGACAACCCCTCAGCTCCTGGACCCTGTGCTGAGGTCTCCACAGCCCGATGCATCGAGCCATGTCACTGTCATGCATCAGACACCCATCTCTCCATGCCCCATTTCAGATTGCAGGCTGCAGCCTAGGAGAAGGGCTGTTTCATAAAGGACTCTCCATCCTATTTGTCATAATCCAAAGCCCTTTTCCTCTTGTTCATGGCTGTGTAACAGCCCTAGTGGCAAATGCATCAGCTGCTTATTCGGGAGAGAAATCCTGGCACGGCTGAATGCAAATTTACGTAAGCCAAATGGCACACAAGTTTTCCAGAGAACACTGGCAGAGCCCCACTGATTTTCAGAACTATCTATTCTTTTAATAGCTGATGGACAGGTTCCTTAGGTACCTATTTTTAACGAGATGAAATGGATTCTGAATAACTGAAGTGGCCAACATGTCGGTCCTGAGCAGACAAAACTTGGATGAGGTCGCTGGGGATTTTTCCCGTGTCAGAATATGGCAAAGGCTGCAATAATTGACTTCCGTGATGCTGAGGACCCCCAGTAAGACACTTTGCTTTCTTCCTGGTGATGAGTAAGGAATTGCCCACCGATCACAAAAAATACAAAACAATCACATTTTCCCCAGACTTTTCTTATCTAAACTCCCTTATCACCTACCCTCCTTAATTTGAAAAAAAATTAAACTTGCAAGTAGCTCAGATGAGAGTCCTGCTGCCACCTTGGCACAGTTCAGCTCTCTTTCTTTGGGAAAATGCTGTGAATATTTCATGTTTGATTGTCAGCAAAATTTACCTGGGCAGGTGTTAACACTGAGGACAATATATTGATATATTGTGTGTATATATATATTTTTATATATATATATATATATACACACACACACAGAATTGATTTTGGTTAGGAGTCTAATGAATTTTTAAGCAGATGGCAAACTGGGCAGTACAACAGGAGGAAAAACCAGGCAGATACAACTCTAATCTTGTTATATAGGTTATATCTACTGGAGACCACCTGTTTGTCTGGGTCTGCAATGTCCCCTTGGATTCAGAATGGCAAGGGCAGAACCACCAAAGTCTGGTGCTCTCAAGCCAGGGGCTTGTAGTCTTATGGTAGACATAGTTTTAGATGCTTTCCATACTACTGCCAGTATGAACTGGGCCAAGCAGATCTGGGGAGATGCTACATAGGTTTTGCTGGGGTCTTCGGTGAGAATGAAGTTGGATCATCACCCACCATCCCCTCTGACCATGTGCTGTGCCAAAAAAACCTTGTCTGCTGTCTAATGATTTGCAGCCCAAAGAGCAGGCTAGTATTTTAACAGATGTAGACTTGCCTCCTTCACCCATCCCCTCATAGGAAGAGTTCACTGGGAGGTTAATAGGATGCTGAGAAGACAGACTGATTAAAATTAAATTAATCCAAATTAAATTAGGGGAAAGTCAATTAACCCAGTCAGTTCATAAGAATTTTCATAGGAAAAGTATTAAAAAGAAGCTGTTCAGACTGTAAGGAAACAAAGGATCTGGACCTGAGAGTGTTCTTGCCCAGGCATCACCCAGATGGATTCAGTTGTGGAGTTCGCACGGCTTGTAAGACCAGTCTCGGGAGCAGCCAGGAACACGCTGTGCTTGCTACATCAGCCCTGCAGTACACCCAGCTGGCTCCGGGACAGCCTGCGGACTCCCCAGGGGACAGCGTGGCTCGGAGGACCTGGTGGCGGGACCTGTCACACGCCCATGCAGGAGGTGCCAGGCTCCGCCCTGGTCCCGTCCCGAGCGCCGGGCGGGCTGAGAGCAGCGGGCGGGAGGCGGTGGGTGCGTGTTGGGAAGCAGGGCTGCACGGAGCCAGCGGCGATTCCTGGGCTCCTTGCCTGCATCCGGGCTGCCCCGGCAGCGCGACTGCTTCCACACACAGCATCCGCGGCACAGGACGTTTGCAGCGGCTCCCAAGCACTTTGGAGAAAGCACTCAGCGCAGGGAAGGGGGCTTTAAAGTAATACTAATAGCGATCAAGTGAGCTACATTCATCTCTAATGCTATTAAAGCTATTTCATAAAGCAGCAAACCTCTCCACTGATGGGTCTAGGTCATCCACTCCCCCAACACATCCTCCAGGAATTCAGAGGGTCATCTGCTTTCACGTGCAGCAAGGCAAGCCTCTTTTTCCGTCATGCGAACTTAGGAGAGAAACTGCTTCAGCAACAAAGGGTCACAAAATATTCACTACCCTAAACAGCACAGAGCCACGGTTATCCTGCAGTTCAATGTGTAACACCCCTAATATAACATGTGCCTAATTTTCTTTTAATTTCAAAGTATCTGTATGGTATTTGTCTTTGGATTTTTGCTGTTTTGTTCTTACTCTACGCACTAAGAGAGGCTCTTTAAACTCCATAGTGTGCAATATCTCCTTCTAAGGAGGCAATCATCTCATCACAAAATGAAACAATATATATGTAAATGTACATTGATACATAAAAACTGAAATAAGACATTAACATCTACATTTTGATGCACTAATTTGGGTCTAGTTATGTTGACACAGATGGAGTGAATTACTGGAGGAGAAAAAGCACATCTGTTAAATGTTATTGTTTAATTAAGCCATTAGCAACTGAAAGACAAGGGCCTTTAAATTATAGTATTTTATATTTATCCCAGCCCGTGGTAGTCGTATGGCTCCCTGAGCACTTGGAGTGCACTGTAATCTTTGATGCAATCAGCATAACAGCCTCTCCGTGAAGGAGACCGAGAAGGGTCCCCCTCTCTGCCTTGCAGATGGGGAGGTGAGGAGTGTGGCCTAGGAAATTCGGGCAAAGCACGGTGGTCTGGGTGAGCATCGTGACACTGACCTGCTTTGTCAGCCTGCGCAGCGGAGCCTCACAGGACCTCTAAGGAAATCTTCACCTGGGGACGAGCGTCCCTGAAACCTCTGGTCATTGCTCGGTGAGGGCTTTGCACCCTGGCATTTCTGTTCGCCCAGTTGTGGAGTTTTGGACATATAAAATTTGCTACCTGAGTGCCAAGCTCTGTGTGCACAGCCAAAGAAATTGGCAATAATCCTTTATTACAGCCATAGGCTCTCTCTGGAAATCTTATTCTCCTGTTCAATTTTACAGGGAATAAATTTCCTAGCTGGAGGGAAATTTCTTCCTGTGAGAAGGAAGAAAATGTCTCTGTGAGACACCTTACCGATGGACTTACTATGACATAGAGGGGAAGAAGTCTCATCTTGTATTCCAAAAAGCCTTCAAATTCACCTAGGAGGAGTCCACTGTCCACTGTCCACTCCAAGGGTGCAGGGTCAGCCATGAGAACTTGTCCTGCAGACTGTCCAGCTGAACACCTGCTCCCTTTTTTAAGTCACATTTACTGTGGAAATAGAACTTTACGGAGGTCTAGAGAGCTTAGAGTTGTTAAGCACCCAGAGGCAGTGCAAAAACAGACATCCACGAAGAACAAAGACACCCTTTTGGCAGTTTTAGGGTGGACACCATCAGCCTTGTCTTTGCCCAGGAACTGAGGCTTCCTTGGTTCTGCTGCCCAAGCAATGCCTGGTAGCTGTCATGATGGGCGAGCAATAGGGTCATAAGCAGTGCCCATAAATTGTTCATTTAAATTTTCTGTGCCATTTACACCATCACTGCCAGCGAAGTGACACGGGATAAATAAAAGTAAGAAATGCTTTCAGCTTTAAAAATAGAAATGTTTTTCGCTTTAGCTGCTGCAGGAGGAAGGCCTGAGTCTGCTCTCACTTGTGCTGGCATAAAACAAAATTAGCTACACAGAAATGAATGGAGTTACATCTATCAAAAACTGCACAAGTGGCAGCAGAACTGACCTCTTTTCTTTTAAACTTCTTCCTACTCAATACTGTATGAACATCTTTTATATTTGATGCAGTAATCTTTCAGAGCTGACCCCTGCCCCCCACATCAGAGCCGATGCCGTTCAGGAACTAACACGGATACAGCTCAGAGCGGAAAATCAGCCTTGGTGAAGGCCCATGCAATATGGGAAGCGATCCCTGGGCCAGCAGAGAGCAGTGTAAAGTGCCACCACAGAGGGCCAGCGTTTGCTTTTCCTACACTAGAAAATGTTACAGCTCAGCACAGTCACTGGCATCAGAGAGGGGGCTCACGGGGCTCTCCACGGAGAAGAAACACTGATGGACTCCTGATGGTGCTCCATTCAGCTGTCCTTGTCCAAGAGCCATTGACTTTGGCCAGGCATGATCAAGCCTCCGTGGGACCTGAGGAGGTTGGCAGAACGCATGGAAACTTCCCGAGGGATGTGCCAGGGAAAGGAGACAGCATATCCCTCCTAATGAAAGCAGTGGCTCAAAGACAACGAATCCCTTCTCCCAGGGAGCTGGATCCCAGTGCTCTGCTGTCTGAGGTGGCAGCAATTTGAAAACTAACCAGAAGCCTTGCTGCTATCCCAGAGTACTGCATTAAATAATTGAAAAATGAATAATTAAATTAAAAGAGGATTATTTCCCACAGGCAGGCAGAAAATTGCTGCCTGCAGGACAAAGGATGATGGCAACACTTCATTTTCTGCAGTTCTCAGCAGTCAGGAGTGAGGTGATGTGAATAACATCCACAGCGGGCAGGAAGAGCCCCCTGAGTCACGTCGGGTTTTTGGCTCACAGTTCATCCCTAAATCGTCTATCGCCAAGTGCAAGAGTGGTGATTTCTAAAGAACAAGGAAGCAAACCAGGAAATACAAGACATTCCCTTTCCCAAGAATGTCACCCTTGGGGTGTGGGGGCATCTATTTACGTAGAGGGTACCTGAGGGATTTGCACACATCAGTCCCGTTGGCTCACAGTGAGCTGCTACACGTATTTGTAGGATACATTCCTATGTTTAGTCATCCACATTTATTTTACTGCTGGATATGAGGAGACGTGCATGTGTGCTTTGCTCTAGCACTTTATAAGAACAGTATAATGGCACTATTATATTTTTCCCTAAGATGTATATATCTGTTTGAACAGACGACGCATTGTAAGAGTCTGTATGTCTCATGAACTATAATTAAACGTGAACAACTCTCCACATAGGATAACAATACTATAATATACTTGCTCTCCTCACAGAAATTTAAACAAGTCGACAGGCTGAGTGAATAATGATCCTACATTTATGCAGACTTATTTTCTCTGAGTAGCTGCAAGCCCTTGGCACACCGATACCCTGACTGTATGAGGCACTACAGCAGGGTCTGAACATGACCTGAGGGGAGTAAGTTGTCCTCTTCAACCCATCCTCTTCAACCTTCCCGGCACCTCGAGCTCTCCTCACCCAGCCACTACACCCCTTCGTTGTCCCACTTCATTCTTTGTGCCTTTTGCATCTGGAAGCCCTGTTTTTCTCCTCTGTGTAAGGTTCCTTCTGACAGCCCTCCTAAACCCCTCCCTTAAACTCATATTTGTCCAGTGAAACAATTTCTTCAGTCACCACACCAGCGTTGGCTATAAAAGGTCAGGGTATTTTTCCAAGAGCTGTGACATTTTCCTTAAGCCCATCTTCTTGTCTCTATCTGTCCAGAAACTTTATAGTCCCCAGCACAGTGGTCATAGCTGTGACTGAGCTGTCACAAACCAGATGGCTGTGGTGGTGTCATGGGATTCAGAAACACACATGCAGCATCAGGAGGGGTAAGGCTTCAACCCTGTTAGTTGCCCTTCCTCCCTCCACTGGCAGGTCCATACTCATCGTCGCATCACACGTATCTCTGGAAACTGTGACCCAGTGCGGGAGGCCCAGGGTTTCAAGAGCAGATTTCTCATCCTCCACCCCCTGTGCCAAAGCAGACGGGCAGAGGAAGCTCAGCAAGTAAACAGTATGCTTGACACTGTGGAGCGGTGCTGCAGCAGAACGATTTCTGAATGCCAGCCCAGGGGCCCCAGTCCCAAAACCAGCCCTTTCCTTCCTCTGCAGAGAGAATGTCTGCAGGCTGCCTCCTAAGAGAGGACATCTTTTCTGAGAGGTGGCTTTTGAATACAGGAGCAATGAACCCATGCTGGAGCCCAGAGCCAACGAGGCCAAAGCAGAGGAGAGGCAGGGGCGAGGGCCTTTCTGGCCGTGCAGGCAGCTCCACTGCCCTCCTCTCACAAAGGTCCAGCAAACCAAGGCCAGTTCTCAGCACTGAAACAGGGGGGAGCAGCACAGCAGCTTCTCCCTCCATGTCAAACCATGAACAGCAGTGCAGCAGAGGCTGGTGGAGGGGATACTTCAGTACCTGCCTTTTCATCAGAACACCCCTGCGTTTGGTAAATGAATCTCCAGTCCCTTCAGAAATGGCTTTGTGGTGACACGTTCCGGGGCCAATCATCACGGATCCAAGACTAACATTTACACACACAGGAGTTGAAAGCTGGTATTCCCACAGTACCCAGCACCAACGCTCCTCTCTCTGCCTATGCAGCTATTCCCTTATCTTGGCCTGTCTAATAGCCACAGGAGCACAATTGGTGATTTTCCCCTCTGTCGTGAAGCCCTCCCAGCTAAGCCAGTGGAAAACATCTTTGTTCTGCTTAGCTCCAGCCCCAGCTCCCTCCACCGCTCCAGCAGGGGCTAAAACTGCCATAGGGATACTCTAATCCCAGCCATCTGGCAGGGGTCCCTGGGGGACAGTCCTCCAGCTCCAGACTGTCAGCATGCTGCCAGATGAGTGCTCCCTGCTGCTGGAACAACTCCCAGCCAGCCGGCCGCCTCCAGCCTCCAGCATCTCCTTCCCACAAGCGCAGAAGAAAGAGCTGGTTTGGGGATGGGGGAGGAGGGAATTGAGCTTGGACCCTCCAGAGAGGCTTTCATTTTCCCTTGCTCATCAGGAAACACTAGAATACAGTTTTTGTGAAGGTGTGTCAGCCCCTGTGATTTAATGCCAGCACTGGCTCTTTGCATCTTCAGAGCTCTTTACCATCGGCTAGCCGTGGTCTCCTCTCAGGAACCACCAGGCAACTCTGCTGGGACCAGTGGCACTATACAGAGCCTGTCCCCCTCCCAAATGACTCAGCCCCTGCAAGAGTACCTTTGCAAGGCAGGCAGAGTCAGTGTTATTATTCCCTCTGACAGATGGGAAAAATGAGAGGAGGTGCAATGGCAAGACTCGCCCAGGGCCTTCCTGCTAACCTGTGCTGTGAATGCCTGAGTTACTCAGCCCTGCACTCCAGCCAGTCAGCTCAAACTGCCTCTGGTACTCTTTGCTGCAAACCACTGACAAAAGCTTCAGTGCATCAGTTTTGGGTCAAGCCAAGGTCCTGTGCACCCCTGTGTCCCATCTCTCACGAAGCACATGGGTGGGCCCTGGCAGAAAGGCTATGCCAATGACACTGGCCCAGAGCATCTCCCTCCCAGAATGCCTTGAAAAATGAGTGATGCCTTTCCATCCCCATCACCTCTCACAATGATTAAAGCATTGAATCATGCTTTTGGCTTACAGGGCTTGCATTGTGCGGGTCTGTTTGAATTGAAGAAAGGAAACGCTTTGATGATCTTAATCAGAACTTCCCTCTAAACACACGTTTCCGTCCCCGCCACGGCAGGAGCAAACACAGCACTCTGCTACCCAAGAGCTCGCGTCCAAAACATGCTTCCAGCCCCAAAGGTCACCAGAAATGGAGGAAAAAATGTAACCCTGCTCTCAAGTTGTTAGCCAGACCAAACAAAAGATTCCTCTCCCGTCCGATGAGGAAGAAGGTCTGTAGTAGACAGTGGGGCGTCAGTGGGAGATCAGTGCATTTCAGCCTGGTTCCAAAGCCACTGAGGTGGAGAGGAGGCTTTTGGTGGGGTCCAGATGAGGTCCTTGGGAAGCACGTCAACAGCATGACCGGGCGTATGGATCCAAGGTCTGAACCGTGTCGTAAGAGCACACAGCAACACTTCGGGCAGGCGCTGGAGAAGAGAGAATTATTCATCATATGCTTTTGATCCTCCCTTTTACCTTGTGAAGATGTTTTATATATTTTGCATCAGAGGTAAAATTTACCCAAGGAATGTAATAAACAGCGTTGCCTCGAAGACAGCGCACAAACTTTGCACTACTGGCAGATTAAAAAGTCATCCGCTCCCCAGCGATTTCCTCCTGCACGTACCAAAGAAGTCCAAGTGCGGATAAATTTAACACAGATGATTCTCATTTTTTGCTTCTGGAAAATGTTGCCCTGGCAGATCATTGGAGTCAAACTATGCATCTGTCACTCCCTCCAGTCAAGTCCTTGGGAATCTATATTTATAGTCCTAGGCTTTGTACAGTTAGAGTCCATGCCAAAGCCTGCTGCAGTCAATGGAAATCTTGGGAAAAACACATTAGAAATGTTTTGTAAAAGCACAGTTTTGACTAGAATATGTTAAAATGTTAGAATATGTAAAAAATTTTCAAAAATGTTTTTTAAACATTTCAAAGAAAAACCTATCCAGGCAGTAGATTCTGAAATGAACTGTGGATGTGTGCTTGTGAAAATGATCAGGGCAGTGAGATTACCTGAGCACAGCATCTTGCCTGCCATGCACAGCACCTTGTGCTCCTCTGGCACTTCAGCCCCTGAACTGGGTCAGAGGGAGTTTTGCATAGTTGATTCAGGTCAACTCCAATTCCACTTTAGTCTATCTTTCTGTTAAATAAATGCCATTCTACAACTTCATTATTTGTTGTTACCAATCACTGAGGAACCAGCAGGTGCGTACATCAATAAAAGCAGGGAGATTTTTCTCACTTTTGAAGTTTGCCGAGAAACAACAGTGTTTCCTACAAGAATTTTTGGATGGGCATCATCTCCCTCTGGGACTCCACTGCAAAATATTGGCGGTTTTTTTTGTGCGTGACTGCGTCAATGTCAATATATTTTCTGTCCTGGTCTCTTTCAGTTTTTGCCAGGTTTTATAACCCCCTTGAAATCTGGTCTAAAAGAGTCTAGAATGTCTGACCTGTAGGTCAGAGATACAGAAGGGAACACACATACATGAAGGGGGCACACATACAGAGCAACACATGACCAGAAAACTTCAGGGTGATAAACGGATCAGCAAAAAATATGCATCACAACTTTAAAATCCTGCAGCCGCTGAAGTAAGTAATAAGTCCTATAAGCAACTCCAAAACAACATCATTTCCAGCTTAGGTAACCAAGTCACAATGTAAAATAAAATGACCAGGAGCATTTGTAGACAGTACAAACACCATAAGACTTCTCCAGTAAACTTGGCTTCTCAAGGTTGAAAAAGGTTTATACCAACCTTGCTGAGCCTTGCACAGCTGGCAGAGGCCTCTCAGCTGAAAGGATCTGGCAAGCCTGAAGCCAGTTTTAGCACCTCTTGGCAACAGAGTATGATCAAGACAAACGTTTTCCAATGGTTCTACATTCACATGGATTTTAGCTTCACCTACAGCAAATCCGTGGCTGAGGATATATAAAAGAAGACGTTGATACACTTGCCCACGGGTTCCCCATGCAGCATCCGTACCACCAAATTTCCTGTGCGGACACCCCAGTTTCAACATTGAGGCACTTCTGTGCTGAAAGAGCAAAGTCAGAGGCGATCCAGGCCCCACTCCTGCCTGCATGCTGCCCACGTGGTTACTGTTTGATCCAGCTTGTCTACTGCCAGAGCAGATCTTGGATGTGAAGATCCATAGGGCAGCATTCTTAGGGAAGACTGAGCTCAGCTGTAAAAAATACTTATGGCACAGCATGTCCTTCTTTATTTTGCTTCTGTTCACCATAGACTTGCTTGGATTCTCAAAATCTTGCCTGGGGAGCTGCTGCGTTCAAAAGGCAGTGGGAGTCCACAAGCCCCCAAGCATAGCCCAGTCAGTGCTCTAAGGTGGTTATCCCTCTACAGCACAGTTTTCATGGTGCTGCACAGCTAAGGACAGAAGGGCTTACAAGGTCCAAAATTAGGGGCTCCTTTGCCCAGGACATCCATTAAATCTCAGCTAGGAAGTGTTCTCACCACACACATGGCCAATCCATTCTCCCCCGAAATGTGAAATGGGTAGGACAATTTACTCTTACTCTGCATCTCCACCCTTTTTACAGCAAGAAGCTTCATCCACAATGTGGGAATCCCAGGCATAATTTCCTCTTCTAAGAGAGTAGGAATATGTGTGTCCTAGATACATGCTGTGACTACCAAATAACAGGTTCTATCCTGGGGAGGTGCTTCATGCCCAAAATAAAACAGGGACACTTGGCAAGAAACAACAAGATTTGGTGGGGAAACAGAAGCTGTCAAGGGAAATTCTGCTGCTGCAACAGCAGTGAAGAGGAAGAGGCTGTAGGACAACGGAGGCCATCGAGCAAGGCCACTACTAACTTCAGCAGTCTGGGTCAGGGTCCAAATTCTTAGCTTGCCGTCTCACTTGAATGCTGGATTTTTAGAAATTTCCTTATAAACTTCATGAAACTTTTCTTCCTCTTCATGAGGTTGGTGCTCCTTTTACCTGCTCCTTTTACATGCCATGCTACCGTGAGAGCTGTTTAATGTCTTTCACAGTGTCTGATGATAGTGAGTGGCTTTTCTATGCCTTGCGCAATTATCCTGCTACGTGCTCGGGAAATGCGTGTCCCAGGACTCCAGGAACGTCTGTTTCCAGGACGTACCTGTTGGTTTTATAACATGCAAATATCTGTTAGCTGGTTTTGTAACTTGGTGAAGTTATGAGCCAGTGAAATTAGAGAGTGAATGGCTTTACACTGCGGAAACCCAAAGCAGAGCTCCAGCATGTGTAAAATCAGCGTAGCTCCACTGAGTCAGATGGAGCTGGCTCAATTTATTCTAGGTGAGCAGCTCTTGTAACTGGAGACATAGCCCCAAAATGGCCTGTAATGAGACACCATCCTGCTTTTTCTCTGTTCGAGTGTGCTAGCGCTGCATCCGCGCAGACGATTGCACGTTATGCCACGTGCTGGCCCTTCGCATACAGCAACGGGCACTGATGTTTATCACAAGCATTGCGTGAAGTGAGAGGGAAAAAACCACAGCAAGAACTTGGCACCACTTTAGTCTCATCCGAGCCTTGCTTTGGTTACCAGGAGCGTTCCAGAGGCTCTGCCTGCCCGCTTTGTGCGGGCAGGAACGGCAGCCTTTGATTCCCGGGTGGCACTGGTTCCTGCCCTTTGCTGTGGCTTTAAGACACAAGGGCATTGTAAGTGCCTGGCTGCAGTTCTTAAGAATACCAGCACTTTGGGCTCTTGGAGCAGCTGCATCCTTATCCCCAGCATCTGAAAACCACTCGTATTATTAAAGTGGCAGATTTCAGAACTGGCATTTCCCCACAACCACAGGTATTTAAAAAATTTAGCAAAACAAGATGGCACGCTGGGATGGTTCTTATGGGTCCTGCATAGCACTTGGGCAGGAGACAAAAAAATACCAGAGTTGGCTCTACGCAAGATGAGCCTCGGATGTGATTCTTCCTCTGTCTCTGGCAGGACACAGCCACTGTGCTAACAACAACATGAAGACTCTTCCAGAAACATTGCTCTTGAAACTTTACGTGGCCTTGTACAGAAAATGCTGCAAGACTCATAACCTATTTAAGGTTGGTGATGCAGAGTGGGAAATAGTTGTCCCCGGGAAGCGGCTGGCTGATGAAAGTTCCACTGGTGTGAATAACCAGCACAATTACAGGGAAAGGCAGCTGTCTTGAACGAACTGTTAATGGGACACTAAGCCTTTAACTGCTAGATCAAAGTGCAAATGTGTCCCAGAGCAGCACTGACTCACGTTATTTGATGTCCTATGGGAAACATGTTAGTAGGGCTCATTCCAGCTCCTTAACTCATCAGAATCATTGAAACTGAAGGAGCTGAAGTCGCCAACACACTGAGACGCTTCTGTTGGTCCTACCAGAATTGTATCTACCCCTTTGGAAACCTGACCTTACTTGTCTCTGCCACCAGGGCCACCACTGCTACTCACGCAGACTGTCTCAATTTTTGGCCAAGAACAGAAACAGCATGAAAACGAAAATCCCATTTTAGCACTCATGTCAATTATTTATTCATGAATGCTGATTTATTCATCAAGATGTCTGCCTTCAGCTGTGATTTAACAGCTTTGCTAAACATGGGTTTCATTTAAGTAACAAGGAACTTCGCTCTGGTCCTTCATCTATCTAATAAGGGCCAGCAGGGGTCCTTATTTAATAAGGACTGCAAATGGACCGATCTGAGTTCTGGCTTTAATAGACAAAATTAATAGCAAAGATTAATTTCCTCCACTGCAGGAATGAGCATTAGGATGAGCAGTATGAGGAAGTCAAGCTAAATGATTGTAATTTCTAAGCCTTAATATCTATTTAGGTAGTCATTTTGCAATAACAAACAATTAGATCTATGCAAAAGGCAGATAATGAATAGGAAAAGTAAGTGTTCTTTGGACCTTTCTGGACCATAAATGTCTATCACCTTGTTGCCCAAGAC
The DNA here is from genome assembly GCA_013398855.1 of Mohoua ochrocephala. Taxonomy (NCBI): domain Eukaryota; kingdom Metazoa; phylum Chordata; class Aves; order Passeriformes; family Acanthizidae; genus Mohoua; species Mohoua ochrocephala. Next base: position 113,529 of record VZTA01008423.1, on the reverse strand, counting down.
TGCGTGGAACCAGAGTCAAAGAACCCAGTTGGCTGTCCCAGTTCTATATTTGTACTGAGTATAAAGTAATTCATTTATTTTTCAGAGAAGATAAATTACAAGTATCCCCAACTTAGATAAAAAATAAAAGCCTTTCTACAGTTGCCCAACCATGAATCACCAGGACTTTACACGGAGTGATAGCCACGTGCTGCATGAAGGCTCTCTGCAATACTGGATATGGTACGGCAGGTCTGAATTGCGATACGAATTCTCAGTCTAAGCAAATTCACTCTGTAAAATGGGAAGTTCCTACACGGTGCTGCTCTTGCACGTTTGAACGGGCTCAGTGAGGATATTTGATACAAATGGTACAGACAGCAGTCAGTGGACCCAGAAAGGTGATCAAGACCCAATAGGAAACAAAAAGCAGTAAGGTCATCTGATTGTGATCAAGTCACCACGGACTAGCCTGAGCTCTGGTAAAAGTACAGCTTTAGCCCATGGTAATTACAACTCTCTAGTAATGTTCTGCTTCTCAACTGCGGTGTTCTAGGAGCTGAGCGTGGCTCAGGTCAGAAGCCAGACTGTGCTCATGCCACCTCTTACTAACACTGCTGAGCTGAAGGACAAAATGACCAGCCCCAGCTCTGACACAGCCTCCTTGCTGGCGTCCGCTGTTCCCTCACAACTCCTGGTGTGGTGTTGCCAAGCTCCCTCACTAAAGGGACAAGCCTAATCAGTTGAAATGGTCCCAATGAAGTTATGAAGTGCCCAGAGAACCAACTGAGCATGCAGAGTAGCTGGGTAGAGAGGATGTGGGGGGTAACAAAAAACTACAGACAGTGACCTCTTAAGCCACATGCACCCACAGCCTAGCTTGTCAAAAAAACTGTAGCTCCGTCACATAGAAATATGTGAAAATACCCAAAGCCACATACTGCTCTGCTTGCTCCCCTATGGATGTTGTTTATTAACAAATATTTCTACAAGCCCGGGGGAATGACACTGGGATGAAACAAAGTATGTACTGGCAGTGAATGTGCACCATGGTTTGCTATATGCTTGCCTGACTTTTTAAGTGCCAATGTTTTTCTTCTTAATTTTTTTTCTTCAAAGCCTGGCATACTACCACGACAGCTTTACAGTGAGACACCAGTCCAACATGCTGACATCAACCAAGAAGGCATAGCAACAACCCAGCCCTTTCACATACTTTACGAGTACAATGTGTTAGTGTTAAGCAATATTTGAAGAAATACTAGGCAAAATAGTTCCCAGGATCCTGACTTCATGCAGACAAAGAAATATAAGACAGAAATGATAAATTCTAATGACATTGCTGATGGCCCACCTAGTCAGGGAGCAGTTGTAAGACTCAAGTGTAAGCAACAGCCCATGAAAGACCATCCTCTTTGCTCCTTTCAGTTAATTTGCTCTACTTTTATGCTGGCAAGTGTTGTTTGGTAACACTAAACAGCATAATAGGGCAAGAAGTTTGCTTATTTGGCATCTAGTGAGGATAAAGAGGTTAAAAAAGAAAAGCCCTGCTAATAATAACAACTTGCATTATAAAGGGCTGAGGTGTACAGTATACTCTTCTAGAACCACACTAAACCCCAAAAGCAATGGCATGTTGACACTACCAAAAGTCTGCGTGTTTCACAAAGAAAACAACACTTCATCTCTAAAAATGGACAGATAAAAGGTTCAGCAAAATCTCTCCAGACATACAGTCCATCACTGCAATGTTCAGGTCTTATGCAATTCACTCAGCTTCCCCCACTCCCCTTTGCCTTATTCAGTGATGGAAATGTTCTGCTGGCTTGTGTGCTGTAGCAGCTGCTCCTCTTGACATTTCTGCTGCAGGCTGGGATACAGACCCTGAGAGTTAGTTCTAATGAAATAGCTAATATAACCCTTCCTCTCATTTCCCAATATTTCATGTGAATCAGAAATTCTAATTTGGGCAATCATTTATCTGAGAAGTCTTCCTAGGTTAGTGGAGATTCAAAAATAGTTTGAAACAGCAACAACAAAACCAAGGGTGCTTCAGGCTTTAATTTTCTTCCAACAACTTTTGCGGCTTATTAGAGGAAAGTAGATGCTATTTCTACCAGGTATCCTGCAAGGAAATTCAGTCTATTAGTTATTGGCTCCCACTCTTTAGATGGGTGCACTGGTGAATAGAATAAGATACAGAAAGCTAATCATAGAATCATAGAATATCCTGAGTTGGAAAGGAGCAACAAAAATCATTGAGTCCAACTCCTGGCCCTGCACAGGACACCTCAAGAGTCACACCATGTGCCTGAGAGTGTTGTCCAAATGCTTCTTGAGCTCTGTCAGGCTTGACCTGTGACCGGCTCACCTGCTGTGACCACTTCCCTGGGGAGCCTGTTCCAGTGTCCAACCACCCTCTGAGTGAAGAACCTTTTCCTAATATCCAACCCAAACTTCCCCTGACACAATTTCAGGCCATTGGTCACCAAAGAGATCAGTGTCTGCCCTTCCTCTTTCCCTCACGAGGAAGTTGTAACTGCAATGAGGTCTCCCCTCAGTCTCCTCTTCTCCAGGCTGAACAAACAAAGTGCCCTCATCTGCTTCTCATACGTCTTCTCTAGGGCCTTCACCAGCTTTGTAGCTCCACTTTGGACACTCTGTAATAGCTTTATATCTTTTTTATATTGCAGCGACCAAAACTTGCACACAATATTCAAGGTGAGGCCACACCAGTGCAGAGCAGAGCAGGACAATCACCTCCCTCAACCAGCTAAATTCTGGTGCTGAGAATACGTGGACATGACACAATAAGAGAGCATGATTTTGACCCACAGGGTGCATTTGTAGCTCAAAAAGTAGAAGGGAGAAAATGTCTTTACAGAAATTATTAATATTGCGTTTCCACGACAGAACATCCAAGATGCAATTCATGATAAAGGGGCTTTGTCTTGGCAGGCCATTGGGTAGAGAGGATGGGCCTGCAGGAGCTGCTCATTAGGCGTGTTCCAGTCACCACCAGTGACCACTGAAGACTCTGTAAAGAAAGCCTCCATTCGTTCCCATCACACTGCAAATACACAGCCCATGCAAGCATTTGGGTTTCTCCAAGATCCACTGAGACTGCTGGCTAACAAAACCATCAGCATCACACTGAGCAACTTTGACAAAATAAGAAGAAAGCTGAGTGTCAGACAATGAGACCTGGGAGCAGAGATATCTATCTTGAATTACCCATTTTGTGCTTCTGCCCATCACCTGAAGAAATGTGGGACATCTGGGAAGCAGGAATTGCAAATGCAGTCAGTTACCCTCTCAGCTGTGACAGATCTAGTTTGAGTTCTGCTTGTATTGCTCAATAATTTCTTTAGGGAAAGGTGTATCTCAGGCACAATTAATTGAAAAAATGGTAATTAATTGACATATACACCCCATCTCAGCAGCAGAAAATGTTTGTTCCTGGCACTAGAAAGAGACAAGAGTCTCCTCATCCCAAGTCGCTTTACAGCTCCATTAATCACCTGCGTTTGTTCCAATGGAGAATGTGCTTACTGCAAGTGCTTTGTCTCATGCCTGCATACATTTCCATGCCCTGACTCCCGCACAGCCTCCAGGAAACTCCTCAGTGCAGGCAAATTTCTTCATGCAGTTCACACAGGCACTCAACCATGCTGCTTGGCCAGCTCCATCAATATCATCATGCAGCACTCTGATACTGCTTTTTAGGCATGTGTGTTTTTCAGATTCCAGGAACAGCTTTACCATCATTAACCAACTAATATTTCTCATTATATTGAGAATATTTCTCAATGAATGACTATTTCTCAACAAATGCCACTGCGGTGGAGGCTTACTGCCGGATTGCCATGGGCCTGTTTCCAAGGTTACGTTTCTATTGGCCTGTTTCTGTACGCTGATGTCTTGTACCCATTCATCAAAACAGGGTCTAGGAATGTACCTGCCCTGGAGATGCACTGGGTCACTATAATTCAGGAGTCCTAGCAGTGAATTCCCGGGTGTTACAATGCCCCGAACAGAAGTGAGGTACAACCTGTTGATCATACAGCCTCCTCTCCAAACACTCTCTCTGTCAGCTTCCTCCCCAAAACCTGCGTTTCCCTCAAGATCTAGTACTGATTCCTCAGACTCAGCCCGGAGATTATAAATATCCCCGATCTCCCACGTTCCAGTTAGCATTTTGTGAGAAAACCTGAGGAAATTCAGCAACACAGCTAGCTTTTACACAGCATCCTAAAACAGCTCATTAAAAGCACACAAACAAGAGAGCTCCCCAAACCCCAGGCCCTTTCTGAAATGCAGCTTCCCTCCATCTAATTGTGTCCTGCTTCACAAGTCCTTGTGGCAAGGAAGGCAAACAGGCAGTTCAAGGGGTACCCTCACGCTTTAGCTTCCTTGTGCATCTCCTTCAGACTTCACCCGGGAGACCTTTTAAACCCTCTTTTATCACCTCTTTAACATTGCCGAGCTGCTGGCAAGTTTCCAGCGCGCCTGGAAAAAAGGGTACTAGTTTGCATTCGGAGATAATGTACTCAATGGAACAAAACCCATTATGCCATCCAGCAGCAGCAGCAATCCAAAAAGTCTTCACATTTTGAGTATCAGGAGACACTGCAGCTGTAAACCTCGCAGTGTGTGCACAAGGGCTTGCCTGTCATCTTAGATTTTAGGCATCAGCCTCCACGTAGATACACAATTTCCTGTCCCTGTTCCTGATCAGCAATCACTAATGAAATCTTTTTTGAATTTTTGCCAAGAGGAAAACAATAGGCTGCTCGAGAACTTCAGCTTGAATAGGTGTAAGGTATTGTGCTTCCCCTGCTTAGCCAAATCCCGTGAGAGGGCTGGGGGAATAAAATCAGAATTCAGTGTATGTGCTGAGAAAAGAGATGCATATCTGCTTTTTCCTTAATCCCAACATACTTCATTATCCCACTGGGGAGGATGGAGCTATGGAGATACCATTGCAACTATCAGCTAAGTTAAGAGATCAGTTCTGACAGCAGCACAGAATATGTCATGAGCTTGTGAATGCATCGACCCTGAAGTCACTAACTCACCTTAAAAATTGTGTTGTTCTCTTTAAATGTCAGGTTTCACTCTGTTGGGCACCAGCAATTATATCATCCCACAAATTAGTCAGAGCTTGGGCTAGAAAAGGTGTGTTGTGAAGGTGCATCCGGGACATTAGGAAAAGGTTCTTCAGCAAGAGGATGGTCTGTCACTGGAACACGCTTCCCAGGGCACCAAACCTGCCAGAATTCAGGGAGTGTCTGGATGATGCTCTCAGTCCTACAGTTTAGTTTTAGGTAGTACTTTGAGGAAGAGGGAGGTGGACTCTGTGATCCTGATGGATCCCACCCAACTTGAGATATGCTATGATTCCATGATTCTGTATCAGACAATCAATAAACAAGGTCTCTCCAGCAGTTTTAGAAGCAGGAGAAACTTCAAAAATGGCACGATGGTAAATGAAGTAATGAAACATAACATCTATTTTTCTAATATTAGCTTTGTTGTTTGTGAGACTTGCCACAAAAATAAAGGCATGAAGGAAAACGGGCAGGTTACATAGAAGTAAAATCCTCTAAAATGAGAAAGATGGGTTTTATTGATAAATAAAGATATTTTGCGCTTTGAGAATCCTGAAAGATGATACTATTATATAAACCAACTACAGACTATGAACACAATTTGTTATTATATTGTTTCAGTAAACATGTTTGTCCATCCTCTTTTAACTCTAGCTGTAAAGGAATTGTTTTAAAATGCAATCAAAACATACTTCATTGTACTTATATGCTGGCAGAATGCCTCTCAGTTTTACCACGAATTTCCCGTAGTTTGAACAAAAGTCCGAATTTGTAATTGCCTGAAGTGACTGCCTGTTTTTGACACGTGCCTCTTTCTTAGTCAGCTGGTGCAAACCAGTCATCGTGGAAATCTGAAATTCATTGCAGAACAAGGTATTGCGCACTGCGGGGAATGTTCCGTGACTAACAAAGGATAATTTATTTAATCTGATTTTATTTTCAAAATGAAGTGGCTTTTGATTTCTTCTTTCAGATTTGGGAATGAACACTGCATTGGAGTGTGCATCTCCTGTGTGTACCGCTTGAAACTGCAGAGATGCAACAGCTTGCCTGTGGAGATCGAAACCAAAGGTCGGTTTGCCTAATGTTGGGATATGGGCCAGGCCTTCTCTGTGTTTTTCCCTCTCTCCCGATACCACTCTTGTATCCGTGCCAGGAATTAGGATATTCATCTTCTCTAGGTAAACATCAGTTTATAAAATGGAGAATATAATTGCACAGAAGCAGCTATGATATGCCTTGGGATTAGCGAATACCTCCTAATTGAGCTTCAGTGAAAGCGGCAGTTCTGGCATTATTTTTATTCACCTTGTGGAAAATTATTGGAGCATATTTCATATAATTAGGATCAAGAATGGATTTGGCATCACTTCCAGCAAATGCCCCTGAACACTAATCTGGTTTATTTGGCACCGCTGATGAAGCTTCTCTTGTGGGGAATACAATGACAACAATTAACCTGGCAATACAGAACAGAAATGGGAAGTGGGAAATTGTCTTGTCTTTTATCCGCACACAGGATGAAGCGTGGCCTCGTTCAGCAACAAAGCAGTGCCTTGAATTTATGTTCTTCTTTTGTTTTTTTCTCCCATCTTGAGATGCCCTAAGGAGTCTTCTTTTTCTTCCCCCCACCTATCTGAAAAATCTACATTTTTCATGATGTTCAAGAGGACAGACCTATTGAAAATGGTTACAGCTCAATGTATTGGATTGAACTGGGTGTCGTTGAATGACCAAAAGTCTCTTTCTCTTTCTGGAATTAGACCAATATTGACTTTCAATAGCTGCCAGTTCAGAGCAAGAAATCGATGGCAGGATTTGGGCAAGGTCTTTAGGTTGCTGCACAAGGATATACTTTTTTTTTTTTTTAAAATAATTGCATATGATCCATACATACTCCAGTTTCTAGTGAGTTCTGTTTGTTCCTTCTCAGTGAGTGTTCTGAACACCTTGACAAACTCCCTCTTTTCTCTTCTTTATCCACTCATTGTGAATTTGGCACTGACAATGCATTTTAAGATTTCCAGGTCAGGTAAAGTGACAATTCATCAATCCGTAGCTTTCTTTTCCTTTGATCTAGTCATGAGGCTGGATGATGGCACAGTGAGGCTTGGGAAAACTAGTCCTCCAAAGTTTGTTTTCAGGGAGGATGTTTGGAAGAAGAGACTTCCACTAGAAGCAGGACAAAGAGATTAGGTATTAAACTGGGATCTTAAATACAGCAAAGCTTGAGAGACTTAGGGAGATTTACAGACACAGGGGAACTCGGCAAGAAAGAGGAAGAGTAGAGCGATTTGGTTTAGCTGCTGAGCCAGCTGAGAAAGGGATGAGAAGAGCTCTGTGGGGAGGAGTGAGAGAGGAGGATCTTGTGTACTCAGGGAACCTTAGGCTTAACCCCAAAGAACACCATAAAGCAGTGACGAAATTTAAACAAGGAAATATATAGAGCTGCTTATTGGCATTATGCAGGGTTTGTTTTTTTTCCTAGAGCAGTATGTTTCTTTTGCCAGCTATAAGACCAAAGAACACAATAAATTTCTTGCCCAGACTCATATTCTGTCCCTGATCATGGCAGTAGGAAACACCATCCAGGCAAGCATGCTCATTTTATTTAGGAATAGTCAGAAAACCTGCATGTTTCCTCTCTTCCTGGTGGCTGAAAAGGTGAGATGGGAACCCTCGGGCACTTGCAGCTCTGGGGCTCAGGGCAGGAGCTTGCTTAAGCTACTGGACAGCAGAAGGGGGGCAGCTGTGGGGCTGGGACACACGATTTTTACACAAAGTCCCATTTCTTTTACTGGAAAGACAGAGAGCCTATGATCAAGCAGCGTGTGAGAGAGACTGAAGAACAGGCAAGTGCTGTGATGTGCTCCTTACCTGAGGAGCCTCCTGTAAGCTCAGTGTAGTGGGGATGAGGTATAAAACCCTGGTGAGAGCCATGTTAGTGCTTATGATGAGCAGCTGGAGATCGCAGGATTGTATTTCAGTCATATTTTAAAAAATCTTTACAAACACAACAGATTTGGGGAATGCTGTCAGGTCTAGCCCCATCCTTTCTGAAATCCTCGAAAAACAGAGGAGACTCACAGCCTGTCCTGATCATTAACACCCCCCTCCCCGCAGCCCCCAAACAGCCTCAAGCAAACGCCAAAACTGAGAGCTCCTTGCAGAAAGTGTCCTTCCATTATCCTGAACTGCAATCTGTGCTCCATCCTCTTCTTTGACAGCAGAAAGGGGATGCAGTAAATCCTGTGCAAGCTGTTCACATCAAAACCAGCAGATGATCTAGTAAAATTGCTGCTCCTGGTAAAATACCTTGTTCAGTAAGAGAGCAGCTGCATACAGCTCCTGGATCGACTGTGGATGTAGCCCAAAGATGAGAGAGTTGCGGCAATTTAGCTGGGAAGCAACAAGTAACTGACTTGCAACAGGCAAGGTCCAGTATGGGTAAAAAACACACTGTAACAACATCCCAGCCAGACGAAAATGAGAAACTTCCTAGATAATGCTGATTTGTGATATGCAAGAGGAACCCATCTAGAGACTCCGTGTGCAAACCAAGAAATGGCAGGCACGCATGTTCCACGAGGAGTGGAAATTACTCTTTTTCCTAAGCAAGTAACTCACTTCTGCCAGGTGTAATTTTTGCCAAGCCATTTCACCATGAACTCGGTCCTCCAGCAATAATCTGTGAGGTTTTCAACAGCTCACCACCTTTGTTGTCAGGTGAGCCAGAGAAAAGGGACTGGTTTATTGTCAACACAGCTGAACTACCACAGCCTATTTTCCCTATTCGGTCCCCCACAAAAAGTAATTTACAAAGCAGAGAGGAGCAAAGGGCAGGACAAATAACACTGTACCCAGGGGAACCGATCCTTGCTCTGGAAATGCCTGGTGTGGAAGTGGCAAATCTCTCACGCCAGACCTCCCAGCTGCTGCCATGATCAGGGGACTGAGCAGTGCCCTGCAGCTGCGGCTGCTCCCTGTCCCATGTTGTGTGTGTCCCCTGGTTTTATTCATGCTGCTGCACTTGGAAACTGATAGGCACCACAGTGCTGCCCCAGACCTTACCCTGTGCACAAGGTGTTCTGGCTCACTACTCAGAAGTTTTTGTTAAAAATTTTATTTTTGTGCACACATAGCGTTGCATCTCATTTTTAAATTCAGAGGCTCTTAAATCCATCCTTAACTCAAAAGTCTTGGATACCCACCTTCTGGCACCTCAGTTTAAAAGCTCTGGCCTGAATGTTTCATGTCCTCTCTTGTGCCAGACATTGCACAGCCCCCCAAAGAGTGACAGATAATGAATGAATTGCATATGTTTCAATACCATGTTTCACGAACAGAAAACGGGATATTACCCTTAACCATGAATTTTCTTCTCTCCTCTTGTAAAAATCTGTGTAATAACAATTAGTACAGCGTAAATGCCTACTGTACATTTTCATGGGGTTTGGACACAAATATATTTACCTCACACAACACCAGAATTAGCAAAATAGCAATGTTCCCTGTCAGCACAAAGAGAAGTGAAAGATAATAAATCACTGACTTGTAAACTGCATCCAAGAATCAATAAAATGTAAATGGCTACAACACAGAAGGTAGAAATACATTAAATATGAATGATAAGAAAGAGTAATAAGACTGGAAAACGATAAGGCTGTGTATTTCTTTACATGAGACAGAAGTGATGGAGAATGTTTCTGGACTGGTAAAAAGAGAGAAGTTCTTTTCTAACAAAATGGTATCTGACCATGTAACCCTGTCCACTAATGGAGATAGAATATATCATGAGAATGTCAACAAACTTTTGCAAACTTTACACATCACCGATTACAAATGAAAATGTAATGCTGCCTACACATGTTCTGGCTCTTATCTCTCCTCTGGGGGAAAGCATTAAATCCTCAGCCTGCCATGGAAAATGCAGCATTCAGACATCTGTGACCAGTATGTGTAAAGAAGAAAAGATAAGGTGCATATCAAGCCTACATCTGTGACAGGGGTCTCAGAGTCTCCAGAGATAGATGAATGAATGCATATGAAGACGGACTGAAAATCTTCTAATCAAACCTTCGCTTTCCCCAGAAGTATTTGCTCTCTATGGAATATTTTCTGTTTTGAAGGAAAAGCTCACTGAAAGGATTTTGGCCAATATCCTCAATATCCAGTGCTCACACGCACACACTCTTCTTTTAAGAAATAAATAGCCTATTCTTGAGCAAAGATACTGTGTATACTTTAAAGACTCCCCGGAGAAAGTTCAGCCTGCTCGCCTACTGTGCAAGGTAAGAGGTAAGCTGCTAATGGTTGCAGGATGGCACTAGATGTATGGGCTGTGAGACAGATTTGGATCTTTGAAGAATAACTGGTTCTGAACAACAGGAGATAAATAAATCAGAACAAAGCCACAGGCAGATGCTTGGATGAACAGTGGCCTGCCAGTCAGAGCCGGTCGTTAGCCCATACTGGCAGTGTAGGTGAGATGAATAAGGTAGAGCTTCAAACTTCTAGGCAAGGCTCTTGAGTTTTATAGCTAGAAGTACAACAGCTTTGTATGCTCAGCAATTCATCTCACTGCTTTAGAAACTTAAGAATAAAAAATGCAAATGCACCTTTCATGTGTTGATTACTTAGGGATGTACAAAACCATGAACAGCGGCAGTAACGAAATGTCTCCTGGGTGCCTCTGAACACCACGGGAGGACACAGGCGAGGTTCCCTAGGAAACCAGAGATGCACTCCAAAGCATGTGCGAGCTTGGCCAGCTGACAGTCACTCAGTTGTGTTCTGAGCATCGCTGCTAGAAGGTATGTGATTCAACTCCGGAGCGTAGTAGGAAGGACTAATTGTGGAAAGCCTAGAGGAGGTCGGGATAGATTTATTCCTGGTTGCATAAATATTCAGACCTCTAAAAGAAAGAAAAGGCTGATTGCTAGCTATCCAAAATGAGGGGGAGAGAAGGGTGAATAACACCTTCAATTAATCTAAATATTGATCTTAGTCCCAGACTCTGTTGGCCTAAATTCCACCTAAATCCTTGTGCCTACTGTTTTCTGTTGGCTGGGACCCCAAAGGCTTCAGAGTAATTATTCCAAAGATGTGAGTAAGGCTTAGAGCACAGAGCCACCAGTGCTCAACACTAAGTACTCAGATTTATGTGGAATCTAGTCCTGGCAAAACTGGGCATTTGGATTCGACTGTACCTCCAAGGTGCTTATGAGGGAAGATGTCTGCATGCCCAATGCTCAACCTTGCCTCTTCCAACTTTTAGACAAAATATCAATTTAGCATCTCTTGGGAAATACAGTACAGCACCTCTCCTAAGCTCTGCTCTTTTTCTGCATCCCGGCACCTCCAACCCCTCATTGGGGTTGCTCAGAAGAGAGCTAAGGCCATATGGACAGGTGACCCACAGGGGGAATGTGAAGAGAAGAGAAGAGAAAAAGCCAAAAACTTTGGCCCTCCTTGGCCAGATGATTCCCAAGGCTTTGCAGGTGTTTTGTCTCTTACTACTAGAAGACCCTTTTAGCAAGGGCAGAACAGTGGGATTTCTCATACTGCTATGGAAGACATGACATGACTGAATTTCTTTCCAGTTGCATTTCCCTGACTCCCTTAGAACAAGCCCCTGTATCTACCAAAGACTGGAAAGCAGTCATAGACATTTCAAAATGCCGCCTACGACTCGGCAGCGAGTCCTTCCCAATGATTTATGGATCAAATATCCTTAACATCGAATGTTTGAGGATTGGGAAGTTTGGAGCGGAAAGGGTCTGCCACAAACAAACATTCTTACAAAGCTTTCCACTTTCCACAGAAGAACTGTTGCTCCCGAGCTCCCCTGCCCTGGTGTGAGATAGAGCAGGCAGGTGTGGCTGTGACTCCAGCACAAGCAATAAATACATTTAGCAGCTAGATTAGCATAATTGCTTGCCTAGTCAGCCAGCATGCAAAGTGCGCAAACAAGAACCATAACAGTTTTATTACATGTACATGCTTGCGTTTCCTTGAGACGTGATAAAACAAACAGATCGGTAATTTTAGAACAAGCAGTTAAAAACAACCTAAAAAAAATGCAATGAGTAATTTAAAACAAATGTTAAGAAAATTGTGTCTTTAAGAAATCTTCTCCAAGCTCTGCCCCAATTATATTTTATCAATGTGAAAGATACGATCGCCAAATGTATTGCTGGTCACAAAAACTTACATTTAGGTAGCTCTTTGTTCCATTATGAAATATGTTTTGTTTTGTTCCATTATGAAATATACTTCACTGCAGTCATTTATACTCTTCAGTGTAAAAGGTGTGATTCGATCTGGAAACATTTTGAATGGGTGATTGCTTGAGAAATGTCCCCACCCTTTTCTTCCTTTAAACAACAGATAAGGAATGTGCCTCTTATTTCTCAAGTAGAATATTTAGTTCTTGCTGATAATATTGCACAGTGCCTTTTGAAGAGCTTGAATACCAGTGACTTATAACTGTTCTGAACACACATCTAACAATCTGCTATAATTTCACAAATATTACATGGGCTAGTCTAACAAGTTTGTTAGTCAAAACAAATAAGCTAAAACATCTTTGGGGTTACACCAAGATGCACTCAGCTGTTAAATGAAGTAAAATCAGCTGTTGGAGTTTGTTCCTTTTACAAATGGCCCATTGTGTGCGTTTCAGGGAACAGTGGGAGCAGTGAGCAAGACATGAATGAAGCAGTCTGTCAAATCCTCCGTTTGATTTATAATAATGGGGTTGCATTGACATGAGAATAAAATACAGCAAAGCATATGTTCACTGTGAGTAATACAGACTCATTTATATATTACAGGAGTATTAAATAAATAGACTCGATCATTTTCTAAAATAGTCCTACAATGAATGTGGTTACAGTGCCATGGGACAAATTCTGCTTCACAGGCAGTGATCAAACAGACAGAAAAAATATTAACCCCGTTTTTTTTTTCTCTCCTTAGGTATCCAGTCCTTAGACTGGTGAAGGGAGTTGAAATAGCGTACATTTTCTGTTGTGGCTCTAAGGAAAAACCAATCCTGGTCTTTCTCTGGAACAGAGAACGAGCACAACAGTGGCTTCATGACATAACTTGCTCAGTTTCAGTCCTCAAAGAATCTGGTCCCTTAAATTCTCAATCGGATGTTGGCAGGAAAGGGCTGGGTAGGACTTCAGGAAAACATTGACACGGTTTCAGAGATGTCAGCGACAAATCCAACTCAGCTATAAAACAGTTACTGTGGGAACACAGAGAAATACATGCATTTATCTTGAAGACTGGCAACCCTTCCACATGAATGTTCTAATTAGGAATCATGACAGCCTATTTCTTTTTTTAAAACCCTAGTTGTAAATGGACAACAAATGTTATTTACCAGTGATTGAGCAAGAGAATGTCATTGTTTAAACATGGAAATGGAATTTAAAGTTCTGCATTCAATTATGTTTGGGGTTGCTTTTCATTTGGAGCTAAACCTGAAGATTTTTAAAAAAATGTGGCTCCGATATTGTTTCTCTTTGTAAAACGGGAAAAATGTTGAAGAACATATCCAAGTTGCCTTTAACAGCATGAAAATTGTCTAAAACACAGTAAATCTCCTAGTGGTTCGAATAATCATGCATTGTATGAGCATGGTTATTTTGTGTTGTGGTTCTAACCACTATATTATGTGACAGCGCTTACAAACCAGAAGTTTCTGAAGTCTCATTTCTATTCCTTTTCTTTTCTTTCTCAGTGAAAATGGCTCTTTACTTATCTCTCCCGGAGACCTCAATTTGTGCACCTACTCAGTGTCAGAAGCAAAGTCATTATAAGAAAACTGCTTTTTTTTTTTTCTTCATTTCCAGGCTGAATTGAGAAGTTCTAAACATTAGCCAGTAACTTTGTAAATGAGAAATCGGATAAATTAAACACACAGCATTCTTCTCAGGCCACCTAAAGAAAAGGAAGACTAAGCACAGAAAGGAAGACTGAGCAAAAGTAAACAAACACAGGCAAAAGAGAAGGACTGCTTCCTGAGCTCTAAGGCATAGGCCAAATTGAAGTTGAGGTGTATGTGGATACAATTTCTGCAGCACTGGTAGCAAAGTCCAGGCCAAGGCTGGAGCTGTGAATTCTTGGGAATGTGGAGCTTCAATCTGCTAAACCTGGAAAGCTGCTCTGCCCTTCAGTCTTCATTCCAGGGTGTGAGTTTAACCACACGGCTTTAACCATTGGCCTTTACTGCACTGGAAGAGGTCATTTTGACTACATTTGTTGGGTGCTAAGAGCAGATATGTAAGTATTTAGCATGGCATTCATCAGGATTAAAAAAAAAAAATCAAACAAAAACCCCTAACCCCAAATCCTTTGTTGACATGAATTTTTGAAATGTTTTGCTTCAAAACTAAAATGTTGCACTTGTGAAAATGGCAACACTATCCTCTTGGATGAACATCAGTTATTCCAAAGAAACACATTTTGCTGTGTAAAACACGATTACTGCTGTTCCATGACTACAATTGCCCTCAAAGGTGCAATTCTCAAGCTTTCCTTCCAAGAAATTGCTTATTTTTAAATCCATGGCATTACACAGTCGTACAGGTCTTCAGCGACAAGTCTCCACACCACATCTTGTTATTTACTGCAGAGCACTGGATGCAATTAAGTTTAAATCAGGGGTATGTACTAAGGACCCTTCCTTAGGTAATGTGTGTTTGAACACAGCTGAAAGTAAGCAACAATTATAATACTGCAAAAAGCTTTTAAATATTTGCTTTTTAGGACATGATGGTCCTGTTTCATCCATTAAAGTGGCAGGGTGGAATATAGGTCATATCCTAGCCATTAGCACTTATGCTTCAGTAGCCAGCAACTGGGGTTAAGTAATCAGTCACGTGATCAGAATTCTAATTTTGATTTTAATGCAATAATTGTGTGCTTTTTCCCTGTAGCAGCACACATATGGCTGATTTTCTACACTTTCTACCATTTAGTGTATTCAAGCCCCATACTTCATAGAGAATTTGAAAGAATTCTTTCTGCCATTCATTTACAGAGAGTCTCTCACCACAGATTTGTTCTTCAGAAGGACAATTTTTCTAACCCCTACCTTCCCTTCTTCTTCCCAGGTCAATGCTGCTTGCTTTATTATTCTATCCTGGCAAGGTGATAGGGGATTTTGAGAATCCAGTTCAGACAAAGTCTTCCCCAGCCAGCGTGACACCTGCACGAGGAAACCTGGCAGTCTGTCCCACACAAAGGCCTCCCAACCTTTCCCAGAACAGAGAAAGACAGAGAGTACTCCTGAGTTAGGCTCCTGACTACTATAAAGGAACATGTTGGCACTAAGGGATTTTTTTTCTACAACTGACTCACTTTTTCCTATCCCGGCTCTTCTAGAAGAGTTACTAGGAATCCCTAAATAACTTGGGCCAAGCCCAAAACCATAAGTGAAAAGGAATGCAAGTTACCAGCCTTAGAACCACTCCTAACTTTACTATGTTTAATTAGTTTATCACTTAAAACACTAATGGCATGTCCACAGACTTCGTGCCTCTACCTTCCCTTCTAGATTGACACATTTTTATCCTTTCACACTAAGGCATTAGGAGTCCATGTCATGCCTTACTTCATTCATCATTTCTATGCCTGATGTTCTTTTAATGTCCTGTTCCTTTCTGAGTGAAGCAGGAGCTTTTGAACTGTGTCATCAGCTCACCAGAACAAGATGTGGGACAAAGGCATCATAGGAAGGGCAAAGTTTCTGCACTAGTTCTGTGCTAGTCAGGACCCAGAGAAGCTGCATGCTGGGTCTCAGCCTGATATTTTTGTCCCCCTTGCCTGGGCTAAGTCAGCTTGGGCCACATCCCAGTTTTCCTGACAGTCCAAGGGTCCCCTGTATCACTGTGTCTGCTGTTTGTGCCACCAGGTGGGACTAGTTGCTTTGATTAAAAAGCAAATGAGGAGTTAGGGGACATGATATGTGCTTCCTTCACAGCAGGCAGCAACTCTCTAACTGTCCTTGGCACCAGTGGGAAACACTACTCTCCACCCATCACAGGAAGCACACGCCTTCTTCCTCCACAGCACTAGAGCACCCGTGGCCTTGCTCTGTGTTTCCTGTGGGTGTGGGTAGGTGCTTGTGCCCTTCCTAGGAGAAGGAAGGAGAGACCTTTTGGAAAGGCCTGCAGCAGCATTGTAGAGCAACTATGTGGTGGTGGAAAAGCACAGTATTCCAGGGTGCCAAGTAGAGGATGGTAATTGCTTCCCCCCTCTCCTGGCTGTGCTCCTGCTGACACAGCCCAGGATGCTGTTAGCCTTCATCACTGGCTTGGGCTTACCCAGCTATTCCCCAGCACCCGAGGCCCTTCTCTGCAGAGCCATACCCTGCACGGAGTTAGCCTGTCCCAGATACTCTTTGTCCCGGTTGAATTTCGTGAGGTTCTTCATACCATTCCTTCAGCCTGAGTCCCTCTGAGTGGCAGCTCTACCCTTGACCATATTGGCTCTCCCACTAATTTGCTGTCATCCACAAACTTGATGAAAGGGCACAATGTCACCTCCTCTAGGAAATCCTACAGACATTAAACAGGTCAGGTCCCGGGACAGATCCCTACAGTACTCCACTTCTCACTGGCCTCCAGAGAGAGTACAGCCCTTTACATGCTGGCCTCTGAGTCCCATCATCCAGTTTTTTACCCATGTTTTTTGTCCATCTATCTAGCCCACAATGCGTTAATTTGGACACAAGACAGTAGACAGTGTCAAAAGCATTGCAAAAGTCAAGGTAAATAATACTCTCTGCTCTTCCTCATCTACAAATCCAGGCGTTTCACTTTAGAAGGCAATCAGGCTGGTGAGGCATGCTGGCTGTTCCCGATCACCTCCTCCTTCCTGTGTTCAGAAAAGTGTTCCAAGGGGACGTGGATTTCCACATGGACTGCAGTGAGGCTGATCAGCTAACAGGTTCCCTTTGGGCTTTTTTTCAAGAGTCATTGGGGAGTCAACTCCAGTGGTTGTGGAGACTCCAGTCTCCACTACCTTTCAAAGACAGAAGCGCAGTCCTGCAGAGACACCAGACAGCTCCCTCGACAGCTTGGACACAGCTCTGTTGATCACATGAATGTTTATGGGTCAAATTCTCCCATGTAATCTGTGACTTGATCCTCACCCGTTGCTGGCAGCTCTCCATGAATTCTAAGCACAGAGGTCTGGGAGACCTTGATGATTTGCCTGAGGCAACAGTGGCTCTGGGTGCCACAACCTCATCTGTTTCCGTTGCTAGATAATTTGCCCCATTCAGGAACAAGACCATGCTTCCTGTTTTCAGTCTCTTACTCTTCGAGTTGTGGCAGAAGCTCTTCTTGTTGCCCTTGGGATCGTTTGCAAATCTTAAATACAGCTTTGACCTCAGAAAAGAGACCGTATATGATTCCTTTGGGTATTTCCAGCAGTTTCTGCATCAGCCCAGAAACCCGAGTTACCTCCCCCGATCATGGAAATGTACGGATCGTTCAAATGCAAGCACCGAGGCTATTAAGAAATGTAATATCTGAATGTCCTCCATAAGCTGCAGCATAAATTGTACTCTTCTATATCTGTCCAAAGGCAGCTGCTTTGTTCTGCTTTGTCAGGGAAACTGTTAATAATTTAATAATGAAAGGGAACTAATGAGGCCTATGGATTTGAGCCTCATGCTCCGATTATCCAGTGTCTAATGAAGTGTGAATTTTGACTGAAGCTTTTTCCACCCTGAGGGGAAAAAGCCACTCTCATCCATGCGGATTCTCCTGTGACTAATGAAGGGTGAGCTCACACTGCAGCTTTTGCTGTACAGGGAGTACAGGTAAGGTTACTGTTCGTTGCAGAGGCCTAGTTTCATGACACTTACGAAAACATGTAATTCTGGAAATATCTACCCCTTTAATTCAGATTTGACCAGTGGGTTTGGGAATTACTAGGGAGAATGGACATACTCACAAAGGCTGGTCCAAAGTCATTATTTAAGCCTCAAGCATTTTGAGACATCCCAACATTGTCTTGCACTACTTTGCATTTCAAACATGTGTCATTGGAAAGGTGCAAAATAATTAACAATAAGTATTAGCCTAATTTTTGAAACAGGTGAACCTTAATGATTCACCTTTTTAAGAACGTATCCCTTCTCAAATCCCGTAGACTAACAATTTCACACGTGTTTATACACTCCATACTTTTGACAGATGGCTTACACTTTTTGTATCTTGTCTAAAATAAGGTTATTTCTAATGCCAGCCAGTAGGTATTCTGTAAAAACAAATATTATCTACCATTTTCTTCCTGTAGTAGATTATGCTTGGATTTAGCAAGGAGGAATGTCGTCTGGTCTGATTTGGATGCACGTATGCCATGAGCAATCCCTCAAACAGATGCATGAGGCTGCTGCTGTCACCTTCCCTAGACAAATACATTCGGGCTAATGACTGACGGGCGAGGTGTGTTTTGCCGTGGCACGGCTATCACGTATGAGCTGTCCTGTTTTATAACTGACGTGGGGACCGAGGCACGGCGCTTTTATTGCGGGCTGAACCAGGCGAGGCCAACCAAAAGCAGCAGCGCAGGGCTGCCCTCCCTCCCCCAGCCACCTCTCTGCAGCTCGCGTGATTTTACAGGCACGGAGCTACCACGTTCACTACGTTTTCACTGTAAAAAACCCTCACGAGATCGAAACAAGGCCCTGTGCCGCTGAAATCAAAGCCCAGTGTAAGTGACTGCATATGTGACAGGAGATTTGCATTACCTCGTCGGGGGAATGGTATTGGTCTCACCCCAGAAGTAGGTGATCTAATGTAAGCAGGGATGAAGCTGCCTGAAAACAGGCAATTCCATCCCACTACGACTGCCAGACTCTGTTGTCTCCACTTAAGTGCTGCACGTATTCTTGACCCTCTTCTTGGTCTCACACATACTCATCTACAAAGACTCATCCCATTGAGTAAAGCAGCTGTTGTATTGCACAAGTGACTCTAAGTATAGTATCTCAAAATAGCTATGTTGCAGGTGAGATTTTTTCCCCTGCAAATGTATCCTTTTCCACCCACCTGTTCTCCCACATAAGCAAACACACGGAAAAGTTGAGTACATCTGAGCGCAATATCCTGCGTGGCAGTGCAGGAGATGATAACGTGATTTCTAGCTGATATAGAAAAGTCCTTTATGCCAAAATATTTTGCAAAGGGAGACTCAGTGGCACTGAACTGGATCATCATTTGGTCTTTGTGAGATGTGCCTTCTTCAACATGCCTTCTTCAACATGGAAATACATAATTATTATTAACTAGAGAGATGGAATCTAGATTTAAGACTGTGTTTATTTATGCCGTATTTGTATTTACAGCACAATATGCACGAGGCATCACCTGATCAGGGCAGGCTCAGAAATCCAAGCGGTGCGTTATCACACGCTTGTGCAAACTCAGGCTTGAGAAATCAGTGATAATCAGGCGGACACAGGTGATGGGCTGCTTATTGCAATCTCCTACATCAAATCCATCTTGTAAATTCAGCAATCAGCTGCGTTTTATTGGCGTCTGAATGGTGTAAGAGTGGAGAATCAAGCCTGATTGGAGAGTGGAGAATTTAGACCACAGAGTGGTCTAAATTATGACCAAATCATGAAATTCTCAGTCTTGTAGGAGGCAGTGATCAGACTCAACGTATCCTGAAATCTTCATGTATTTTTTACTTTATTTCTCTTTTGAAACCTTAAAATACAAAATCATTATGTCCTTTTTTATTACATATGATCACACTATTTTATTTAGTCATTCCCTGAACTGTATTCTCTGGCTTAGTGTATTCACAAAGATTGGTTTCAAGGTAAGAAATTCCAGGTTAATTCAATAGCCTCTGCTATACATAAGCTATTAACAAAAGAATGCTATCTAAATTTTGTCAAAGCATGGGGAAAAATGAAAAGCATTTCTCAAACATTTTCTTAAAATTAGGCTTAGCTGTATAAATGAGGTTTTGTATTCTCTCTCCATATATCTTGACTGGCCATTTCTATTTGAAAAAAAAAAAGCCAAGGCACTTTTCAAAGTGCCACTGTCAAGTCTTTTATTTCCCTGGCTATTCAAGGATTTTCCTTCCTTGATCTTCAGAGGAAATTCTTGCATTATTTCTGATGCTCCGAGCAACCGCTTTGCTCATCCCTCTTAGCGCACACTTAGCCCAAATGCTTCTGGAGCACAACCACTTGAGGTGTTTCCCGAGCCTTCCCTACACGTACGGCCTTGTACGTGTGCAGGGAAACTGCTCTGCCAGGTGTACGTGCACAGGGAAACTCTGAAACCCCTGCCAGGCTCGTTCCTCAGCCTGTTTTCTCCCACTAGCTTCAGTGCCATCCTTTCCTTTCACTCTCCCTGCTTCCAGATGACCTCCACCATCCATCGTGCTCCCACCCTTCCCACCGCAGGGGAATCCAACAGCAGTGTGCCTTGCTGCCCTCACACCGTCGCTGCCCAGGACACAAGGGGCACCATTCCCTGCTCGGGAAGGTGGTGGAGTCATGGTCCCTGGAGGTGTTTAAGGAAAGACTGGACGTGGCACTCCGTGCCATGGTCTGGTTGACACGGTGGTGTTCCGTCACGGGTTGGACTCGATGATCTCAGAAGTCTTTTCCAATCTGATTCTGTGATCCCTCTACTCTCATTTATACGTTATTATTTCCACACAGGAATCACAGGCGCGGCCTTTTCACGACTTTAACCAGCTCTCCAGCCCAGCGACCCCTCCAGAGGGACGGGGCCGCCACCTCGCCGCCACGCAGGTGGCGGACGCGCGGGCTTCTTCACCCTCTCCTCAGACCTTCACGCTTCGCCCTTATTTTCCCTTATTCGCTCTTATCTTCCCCTTTTCTAGGGCGAATTGCTCAGGACCTCCCTGAAGCCGAAGCCCAGGGCGGACCGAACCGAGCGGTCCCGCTGCCCTC
>VZTA01008423.1:0-91846 GCA_013398855.1 Mohoua ochrocephala | reverse complement strand
GTGTCGGTGCCGGCGGGGCTGGAGGGGAGGGCTTGGGGAAGGGAGGGAGAAGCGGTTGTTTCTGCGGGGACGGTGGACTCCCGGGATGCAGGTGTTCCTGCGGGATCGGCGGGGTCCCGGAATGCGGGTGTTCCCGCGGGGACTGTGGGCTCCCGGGACGCGGGTGTTCCTGCGGGGACAACGGGCTCCCGGGATGCGGGCGTTCCTGCGGGGACGGCGGGCTGCCGAGAGCCTCCCGTGCCCCCGGCGCGGCGGAGTGTCCGTGCGACACGGCCCCGTGTGACCGCGGTGACACCCGGCCCCGCGCGTGTGACCGGAGTGACACCGGTCCCTCCGCCACTCCCCCGCTGCTGCTGCCGGCGCCGGCTCCGCCGCGTAGGTTCTGTTGCTGGGAAGGGAAAAAAAAATAAACAAGCGAGGCGAGAGCCCCGCGGTCCGGCCGCGGGGGCGTTTTAGGGGAATGACGGTGCATCTCGCCCCTCGGAATCCGGTGCGTAGCCAACAGGTTTGTCTTCGTCTCCTTCTGCCCAGGGCTGGAGCGTGCCCCTCCTGACAGAGGCTGGAAGTATCCCTCGTTCTTTGTCAGTACGTGCCTCGCTGCTGGCAGTACACTTCTTAGGTTGAATTCGCTGCCTAGAGATTAGTATAGAAATTGGTAGAATAACTAGCAAGGTCTGGCATAGAGGTCTTTGTGCTTTTTGCTGGGTGAGTTTTGGTACCCAGGTGCTTAAATTAATGGAAGATGACTTTTAAAGATAGTTGATGTGCAATCTTGGTAATAGTTGAAGGACAGATACATGTGGTTGGTTTTGTTATTTGTTTTGTTTTGGTTGGGGGGTTTTTTTTTGGTTTTTTTTTTTTTTTTTAGTAAGTAGACTGAATAAAGTATTGGAGAACATCCACTAGGGCAAAACTCCCTATATTGGCCAGAGGATGGTTGGTGACAAAAGTGACCTATTTTCAGATTGGATATTTTTATTGGTAAGAGATGCTAGTATACCTGGGAAGGAGAAACCTTTATGTGGGATACATGCATACAGGAAGCTTTGGCTTTTTGCTTATTCATAGATAGTTCCTGATTGATCATCTCGCTTCCAAGAGCTTGTTACGAGTAGATGAGGGCAAAGAAGTGGTTCCTTCAGTGGTACCATTACAGTTACTGGAGCAGCCGAAGTGTATTGTATGATTTTCAGCCATCTAGCATGAATGAAGTGCATGCAAATGTGCTTACGCCTGCCCTCTGTAGTGCAGTCACTACTTAGTCATATCGGCTGCTTTTTTGGAGTTGTTTATTATGGATATATTTAGATCTTCAGGCTCTGGGGAAGGGCCAGTTTAACGTATCTCTGCAAAGCGAAATCTGTATAGAAGTGTTTACTCGCAAATGTTTATTGTGTTAGAATTAAGCATTTCTTTCAAGGCATGCACCATTAGGAGCCGGGTTAAGGAATGGTGGGGGTTTTTTGGCAGATACGTCACACAAAGTGGGAAATTGGCTCGTGGTTGTTTTTGTACTATTGCTGATCCTTGGAAGGAATCTGAAACTAGTAAGAGCTAACAATCATTGCTAAACAATGCAATCGAATTTTACCTTGTGAAACATGTCAAAATGTTTAGTTAAACAGACTAATATGTGCCCCTTTTACTTCTAGTGTATACAACATCCGCATTAGAGGACTTAATGATAAAAGCTAAGCAGGAGAAACTCCAGTCTTGTCTCTTATTTTTCCTGGATATTTTAAATGGCCAGAACAGTGGTAGAATGATGACATGATTTTTCAAATATTTGGAAAGAGAAGCTAACCTGACCGCTGGAGCTTTGCCTGGTAGGCAAGGTAGCATCTAAGACAGCACATTCATCTGGCTCTTTTAAGAGAATCTTTATGATCCACGCTTGAGGCTTTCATGAAAAACAGGGAAAAGGGAAAATTACATCTTAAGTTTACTTACTGTGTTATGGTTTTTGTTTTCATTTTACACAATTGAGAGGCAAGAAAGTACAGTTTGAGTGCTGGACGCTCTACAGGTTACTGCTGTTCCTTGAATCTTCCTGCTATGAGAACCGATATTGCCATGTGGTGTGGGTGGTTGCACTGTAATAAATAAACTGCTTTCTGATTATTTTAAAGAAATAGCATGTTAATGCTATTATGCATGCTAATATGCTGCTGCAGATGTTCTTCTGCTCGCAGTAGTCATCTCGTGCGCTGTTCTGACCGACCTGGTCTCTTCTAACTGCCTTCGAACCATACTCGAGTAATTCTTTTGCAGTCTACACCTTCAGTGTATCATTGTCTCTTTTATCCCACTGGCAACTGTAACGCCAAAGTAGCGCCTTTGTCTTGCTTAGCCTGCCTTGCTTTCAAGGGCACAGTATCCTGGTGCAGCTAGGTTTTTTTCCTCACAATGTGTCTCTTGTGAAATAATGCACTTCTTTTCTTGGATTTTCAAAGTTCTACTGAAATGCTGTAGCTGTAAAACTTAGTGATGAACTTCTGTTCATTCCTACTTAATAGTGTTTCGTGATTATGTCTTAAAATAAGAAACCAATGAAACGTGGTTCAGATCAAGCATATAGGGCTGAACTGCAGTTTATGATGAATATAATAATATTAAATTGCATAAGCTCTTAACTTCAGTAGCCTGTGAGGTTCTGCCCATCTTCTGTGCCACGCTATTTCCAAGCACTTAACTGAAATGCTACAGCTGCTATAATAA
The DNA here is from genome assembly GCA_013398855.1 of Mohoua ochrocephala. Lineage (NCBI taxonomy): Eukaryota > Metazoa > Chordata > Aves > Passeriformes > Acanthizidae > Mohoua > Mohoua ochrocephala. Next base: position 89,128 of record VZTA01008423.1, on the reverse strand, counting down.
TGTAAGTACCTGTTGTTTTAATACACATAACAGTATTATGTAAGAGCTTAAGAGGATTTGAAAAAAACTTACATTTCTTTACAATTCTAGGATAACTCACCCTGGCAGAATTCTAGTACCCATAAGTTGATTGAGTCACCAATGTTAAGAACTTAATGAGAAATAATTATACTCGCAAAGTATAAAACCGAGCATGTTCACTTTCTGAAAAGCTGAATCCCTCTGTTACAGTGATCTTCTACAACAGTGCTGGGACACAAATGTTGCATTGTATTTGACAGCCTGTTTTTTATTCTTTCCTTATGTATCATTGTGGGGTTTTCTGCAGCAGTCTCCTATCTGGTTACTGACTGGACTTAAACCAACTTTACTTGAGAGATGACAGCCTAGACTTCTATAATCTTAGTTCATGTTGAAGCTTGGCAAATTTCAGGTGTCTGGCTGTTCCTAACTCATTTGGGATGCTATAAATGAGAACAAAGTATTGAAACTGAGTAACTGTAAGTTGGAGTCTATCTATTTATCAGGATTTAAGCAGTTTGTATCCTAGGTGGAAAACATCGGTCTTATAGAGGCAACTTAAGTCAATTCAGTACTTGAATTTTATGTTACCAGATGTATTGCTAAACAAATGAAGCTCTCTGACTTTTGACCTTGAAGATATGAAGACATTTAATGGAAATTATTATTGTTTGCAATAGGTACTGAGAGTATGCACACATATTTGCATCTGAATACTTGTGTTTGAGATGGCATGTGATGCTTTTGCCTCCCTTGATATGGAATAAAAATCATGTTTGTGGTTCTGAATTTACACAACAAAGATGGAGGTGTTAAAACCGTGCTAACATTGAAACGCTGTGCCACACTTAAGTGTTCATTGATTAATGGCAGAATGTTTAGAGCTCCTGTTAATGGTCTTGGCTGCACTGCCTGGCATGACAAAATTACGTGGTAATGTTAATAAATAGACATTTGAAAAAGGTGAAACAATTCTGAGAGTTTATGAACATGGAGCAGATGAAGCAGCTCTTCTAAAAGAGTTTAATTTGGTGGAGAAATCTGAGTTGTCTGCTTTCTGCAAAGTTCCTGTTGTAAGTTTCCTAGAAATAAAGATTTAGTGTCTTGTCTAAAAGATGGTGATACCATCATGAATCACCTGATATGCAAAATATTTCTGCATCAGTTTCATGTTCCTTGTTATTTTGGGGGAATAAAAAAGAAGTAAGAAAGGAAAGTGTGATGGGATTTAGAATATTAAAAGTCTTCAAAAATCTACTTGGACACTGTTTATCAAGCTTGGAAAAGTATAATTTTGGGCTAGGGAGTCCAGCTACCATGAGTTCTCTCTGTTGCTTGTACAACTGTTGCCTGAAATACCAGATCACGATTGGTTAGATGTATGAATGTCTGTAACTAAGAAACCCATGCTAATTTTCTATAGTTGAGGAAAAAAAATTCTGTTAGTGGGAACTGCAAAATACGAGAATTTCAATTGAAACGAATTTTTTTTATATATTATGACATCACAGGGTCTGAACAAAGTTTTATCACTGATTTACAGATACAGAAAGACAGTACTAACAGAAATCACAAAACTTGAAGCAAGTCCTTTTAAAAGATGTTATCACCTGCTATTATGCAGAAGATAATTATGGGGATGTGGCTATTTGAGAAGATCTGGTATTTTTCTGTACGATAATACTTTAGGAGCAGCTTCAGAGCTTAAGTGCTGTCTTGCTGAAGCCTCTGCTATGTGAACAGGGTAGTGTCTCTGTACATACTGGCTTTCAAGAGAAGGCATAAGAGGAAAACAGATACATGAGATGAATTGCTTTTGGAGCTTTGGCTGGTGTGAGGACTTTAAATGGCGTAAAGCTATTGCTGAGTTCTTAAATCCATAGGGCAGCTTGTATTTGTCTTGTGTAATACCTCCTCTTAGAAATGGAAAGTACCTTGTGAACTGCAGCGATTATCAGCAAGGTTGTGAAAGTACTTTGGGCTTTTAACATATTTCACAATGGGAACCAGTGCCAGTAACTACCGGTGATGGGTTTGTCAGTGGATCATAGTTCCATCAGACTTAGTGCATCTGTCCTCCTAATAGCTTTGGTTTCTAGCCTGTGATCACAACCTTGCTGTTACTGCTACTGTCTTACTATTGCTTTGCAATCTGTACACCACTGCAGTCTGTATTTTTTCTCATTCGCCTACTTGGAGAGAAGAAGGAAATAGACATTCTTGACTTTTAGAGTGGAGGCCTTGAAGGACGAATTCAGATCCAGTGGCTTCTTTAAGTTGACTGTGTTGAAGATGATTCTCACACAGATACCAACTATCTGGTGGAGTTTCTACAACACAGTTCTCAAATTTTAGTTTGCTCTTTGCTAGTGTTCTGCAGACCACTCACCACAGCTTAGGTGTGTGAAAGAGGAAAGCTTAAAGTGTCTATGCTTGATGTGACTGCACTGATCTTCAAGAAAATAGATGATAGACAGCAATCTGTAGGTCTGAAAGTTTGGGAAGGGCTTACCTAAGAAATAAATGTGTGCTGTAATTGGTGATATCCTGAATCATGCGTTGTATCTTTTAAATTGTCTTTTTCTCGTGCATTGGATCTGCCTCAAAGTGTCTTGCTCTTAGAACTCAGGTCATGCAGGCTCTCATCATTTTCTGTTACAAAATGCTGTTAGTAACTTTTTTCTTCTCAAATCTATAATAGTGCCACCCTCCCCATCCTCCAACATTTTGTTAGTCCAGGAGCAATGTTTTACCAAGTTTATTGACCTGCCAAATATTTCTGCTGCTGGCTGTTCACTGAATAATGGACCTTAGAGTTGAAGAATTCTTGTTACCATTTTGCTTTTATTTCAATTCTAAGAAGAGTTAAGGCTAGACATCAGTAGCTCCAATGCCTGCAATACATTCTAAAATAATGAAACACTAACATTTCACTAGAGATTTCCAAAATGTTTAGAATGGCAAAACTTCATCAGCAATTGCCCCCTCTTATATCTTTTCAGAGCGAAATTCTATAGACTGTTTAAAACTAAAGAATACAATTAAGTTGTGCAGGTTAATTCTTTTTATATTTGGAACACAGCATTACTTAGTAACTCTTCATCACGATATTCATCATTTCAGGAGTAGCCAATGCTGAATGGTAGAGAAGTTTGCTGATATATCTTGACATTTTAGTAACAGTGTGAGCTGGATTCTGACACTGAGGCCTAATGGGAAAATAAAAGAAGTGCATGTACACCTTGAAAAAATCTCCTGTAGTGTTTTAGAGCAGGAGAGTTTATGGGGTTTGTCATCAGTGAAAGGGAAGATATGTGTGTAAGCTGTGGTGCAGTCATGTAAAGTGGAAAATAAAGCTTTAGAGGGCATTGCGTATATAAGGGCTGAGCTGTAACACAGCTGCCACTGTGAATTGTGTCTTCCTCCACCCCTCAGAAATGCTGCATCTACAAAATGTTTGGCTGTAGGGCAGCTATAGATTACCATGATTTCTTTGAGTAACTGTGAATGGTAGTTGTGAAGGCTCAGGCCATAGGAAGGTGGAGGAGGAAGGGCTCTGCTGGACCATGACACCTGTGTATGCAAACAGAAGGAGAATACACTTTCCTGGGATCCTGAGTCCCATATTGTCTTGAATGTTCAAGAAACACTGGGTACTAGGAGCTTAAGAAGTTGGAAATATGCTGGAGGAGGTAAGTTTTCAGAGCATGTCATATGCATTGAGTGTCTGTGTTCTTCACATGTCACTCTGGCAATGCCTTTTACCTGCTTCTGGTGTGCTGGTGCTCGCTTGTACCAAAAGAAAGGTGATAAAAGACCTTCTGGGGGAAAGCAGATTGACACATTAGGGAAGGTATAACAGTGCAAGTAGTGGCTCATACAGTAACAAGATAGGCTGTTTTTAAAGGTTCACGGATCGGCCTGTAAAGATACCTTACATTAGGATGGCAGATAAAAATTGGGAGGAAATGTTGGAAAAAATATGAAAAACTATACTTGCAGTTTGTTTACTGAGTTAATGTGTGTCCTTCAGTTTGCTCTCAGATTCTGATGATTTGCACAAATTCCTTTCAGAGTGAAAAAACAATTGCTTCTGAATCTCCATATTCTGTTTATGTCAAATTTTGGATTTAGTGTTTCTAGGAGCACTAGCAACATAAGTCTTACTCTCAACGTACAATTATGTAGTAAATAAATAATTGGTATAGATGCTGTTACTCATCTGAGACAAAAGAGCAAAAGGAGAAACAGGGTAAAATTTCTTTAATCTATCTGGTGGATGTGTATAATGTGTGCATCCACTGAACTATTCATTCTAAACTGCTGTTACAGCAAATGAAAGCGTGTGCTTTTAAGAAATGATTCATTTGATCTATTTGGCTATCTGCTTTAGGGCGCAATTTGTTTTATCACAGACTCTTATCTGTGTTGACTGAATCTCCATTTATCGTGAAGGGAGACAGGAATGGTTAGCTGTCTGTGGACGGATGAGTCCCAGTGAAGATTACTTCAGCTTTCATGTCTGTTAGCTTGATAATGCAGGGAAGTCTTTGCATTGATAGTTTTTCAACATTTTGTTTAAATGGGACCTTGAAGCTTCATTTTCTAAAGTAAGCTAATACACACATTAGGGTAAGATGGACTAGGCTGGTTTTACATGCAGTATGTGATCTAATGAAACTTTTTGAATAGGGTGAATTGCTTAAAGAAAAACTAGCGTCTCTGAAACATGGTCCTTTTTCTAAACAGATCTATTCATCCATCTTTTGAAGATGGTTGAATCACAGTACTGTTGTTAAGCTTCTTAATAGGATGCATGTGATATTACAAAACAGCTCCTGCAGATCTCCATTAGTGGCTGTTTGCAGTGTTTTGTGGGATAGGTACATGAGCTTCTGTGGAAGGAAGGATCTGTTCTGCATTTATTTACTGGTAAATGTCTACATTGCATAAAATGAGTATCGGGGGCGTAGCTGAGTTCTGGTATAATTAGGGGAAAATGCATTTTTAGAACCATAATTAGCCACATGGATTAAACGCTACTAATGGTTGCTGAACTCACCAACTAGAAAAACCAAACTCTAATGCTGAAAAATGAACTTATCAGGGATTTGAGATAATGTGAATGAAAAGACAGGTAAATATTTTCTGTGATAAAACTGTCTCTTGAATGCTTTTTCTCAGGCTGTCATTTGGCTTGCTGCTAACGTGTGGCTGGTGGAAATTTTGCTTGTCATCTGCTTTAGTCTGTAGCTCCTTCATTTGGTGAAAATGTTCAAGAGGTCACATTGTAAACTGGATCACTGAGATGATCCATCATTAAAAGTAATCCTGTTTTGGAGAGTGATGGCAAAACTAGAGGTTTGGTGGTTTCATCTATAATTAGCCCCAGAAGTTTTACTGTTGTAACTAAGGAGACAAAAACAAAGGAAGGGTCTCAAAGAGGCTCCAGCTTGAAAGTTATGAAAATGTGCTCTTAGTTGATCCTTAAGTACTGTCGAAATTATACTTTCGTACTCTTGAGAGAAACTGAGAAAGAGAAACTGCTCTGAAATGTATTGGTATGGCAACTGTGCTCCTTTAGATAGCTTATTTAAATTGTAACCAAGGCTTGTATCTATATACACTATGACATTTTTGCATCCACTTCCTACTACTGAAGAATTCTAAATTTTGGTATGTTCAAACCATGTGTTGCATCTAAGATCTTTGTATTTAGCTGCGGGAGCTTCATCTATGCAGATTTATTTAAAAACCACAGAGTTCAGGGTTAGTTGGTCTGTTGTTGTGGAGACTTTAAGTTAAACCGTTAATGAATCTGCATTAATTTTATTACGGCTAATGGGGCTGCAACGTTAGTAAACGTAGTTTATCTTCCATTTCTGTAAGCTCTTATCCTATTGATTACTCTGCTATATTTCTCCGTGGCTTAAGCATAACTGTTTTTTGCTGGAATTCTGTTGACAGGTTGATGTTTTCGTGTAATCTGTGATTTAGAGTTAAATCACTTGTTGAGTTTGTACAAGGATGGTTGAGAATGTGCCAAGTGAACAACGTAACGAGCGTAAATCTTTCCCTGCTGCTGAGTGTTGCAGTTAAATTCAGACAAGTTGTCTTTAATTTGTGTGCTCCAGTTTTCCTTTAATTTCTTTAGTCCAGAAGCAGTTAGGAGTCAGATTAGGATGCTGTGGAGACCGCAGTACTGTAAAGCATGTTTGTGTGGGTTTTGTTATTGTTGTTGTTGGGTTTTTTTAAAATGCTGGCAATCTCTTTAGCAGTGAGACTCTGAAGTCGCACAACCATATGGGGCACAGCTGATTAATATATCCCCTATTGCTTCGTACAGGCAAGGATTAGGTGGTTTATGTGTGTGCATGGACTGTTTTTCATTAGTCTTCATTTTGGGGTTATGTCAATATGATGAAACATTATACAACTATACAGTAAAGCATTGCTTGGAAACATTGTCAGAGCGCAGTAGTAGTGAAAAAACCCTCAAACTGGCCTAAGAAAGTAGAATAGAACAAACCAGAAAATGGGTAGAGAAGGGCGAGAGGAATGCTAAAGCCTGTGGAATAACCTCTGCAAAAGGAGTGATAGTCTAAGGACTTGCTCAAGATTGAGCTGAAGCTAGGAAGGGAGGAAACTAATGCTGTGAGTTGCTTGAGGCAAGGTAAATGGAGTATGATAGTTCTTGTTTTGGAACAAACGGTGAATGAGAAGATGCACAAATTATCAGGAGATTAAAAACAAACAAGAGGAAGTGGTTCTTCTCACAGCACATAGTTAAGCTATTCAGCTCTGCTGCTCTGTGTTCTTGATGCTAAAAATTCACATGCTTTAATAAAGCACCTGCCCAGTTTCACAGGGAGGGGCGGGGTGGAATCCATCAAGTCCTATTAAATACTAACCCACTGCTCTCAGATGCAAAGAAGTTTTTGAATCTCTGAAAGATAAGGAGAGTGTTATTGTTTATTGCTGCATTTGCCATTGTATGATGTTGTTCTCTATGCATCCTGTAATAGTTTCTACCAGGTAGGAGAGTGTTTGATGTGGGCATTTGGTTTAACGTAGCATGCTTTAATTCAGTTTTGTGCTTTTTTGAATAAGGATGGGATGGTGTTACATGGGAATAGTAGGGGGAACTCTGTAAGATGAGCAGTATGGGAAGTGTTGGGAAGCAGATATGCCAACCATCTTCTAGTGGAGTGGTTTTTGAAAGAGCATGTGAAGCATAGTGCTTAGTAGCAGAATGAAAGGGCACATACAGCAACACAAAACCCAGTGAAGTTTGTTAAAGCTTGATGACTATCTTTAAAGAAACACAAAACCCCAAACCTCAATGTTTATATTGTTTGTTATTGTATTAATGCTTGTTGTACTTAACCCTGTTCCTTGTCTAGGTTATGAAGTTTTGGAAGTTAATTGATTTCATTTAAATTTTACAGGGATGGAGGTCTCAAACTGAATTCTATGGGTTTTGTGGAAGCAGCCAGCTGGATAGAGAAGAGGTTATACCATGGCTCCAGCTGAGAGAAGCAGTAAGGTGAGCTTGTTAAACATCAGAGAATCCTCATAGGACCCCCAGCGTTGTAATTGAATTCATATGAAACCAGGTTCATTAGTTTCACTGTCTGTGAAATAACTTGTTTAGCAGGGAGTGTTTTTAATCTAAAGCTTACATTTCAACTTGAGAATAACTAATGTAAGGGGCTGTTTGTTTGCCAGCTTCCTTTTCAAAGATTTTCTTTTTGAAGTTCAATTTTGAAACTGAAAATATATTCTAAAGAGCTACGTTTTCTCTATTTTAGAGTTGGCAATGAGCCATCTAATTTTCATACTTCTAACTACATATTTCTATTTTGCACTCAAAGTTGGAGAAGTAGTTAGCTTCTCGATAGCTACAGTTTTTAATTTAAACCTCAATCTAAGTTAACAATGCAGGAAAAGGTTTTGGGAGGTTTTGTATGTGGAAAAAATGAAAATGGGACGTAAGACCTTCAACACTAGTTTTGAATATGAATATTTTATAAGTTGGGTCTTGCTTGCTTGAATGTCAAACACCTAGTAAGCAGGAATTCAGTACACAAAAGCTGAACTCTTGAGTCTTCTCTGCTTCCTTCCCACTCTTCCCCTTCTCCTCACTCATTCCCAGGACTGCTGAACGTATGCAGCCTAACTCCCAACTTTTTCTCACCAGTTTGTATAACTTCAGTCAAAATATTTAACAAGACATTTTATTTGCACTAAGTACATCGAACCCAAATGTTTCATTTCAGCCTTTAAAGCTTTGTTCATTTGCTGTAATTACAGTATTGACTGATAATGCTCAAGCTAATTAGAGTAACAAAATTAAGTATTGTATGTCACTCTGAGCTTTGCTAAACAGAAAGCTGTTAAAAGGGAGGAGGTAGAAGTCCCAAGTCATGCCATCAGGACTTTGCATTAGAGCTGTTTCATGTGCAATATGAAGGGATGCGCCAAAAAAGAGATGTGTTAAGTATGTTCCTTTTGCTGATATTCTGTGCTGCCCAGCTGTTTTATAATGTATTTGGAAAAGTTGCAGATTTCAGCTTTGCCAGTTTTAACAGTCCTTATAACACCAATTTCTTGAAGTGCTGCTTGAAAGGTTTCTGACTCAAGACAATGAAGGCCACTGAATTTGAGACAAATTTTCCTTATTGCAGTGTTGAAACTCATGTTCTTCAAGCATACTGATAATGTGATGTCAGAAATCTGCAAGTTAGCACAGCCTGGCTTATTAAACCCTTTGCAAAAATTCCTGAAGATTACTTCATAAATAATCTGTAGTAATGTGCTCATGTAACTTGGGGTAATTACAGGATAATAATTTTGCTTACTTTTATACAAGTATATAATCTTGTCTCTTTATTTTTAGGTATGCTTGGCAGTGGTTATGGACTATTTATTTGCATCAGATACTCTTATATGAAAATATCACGTTTCCAAAGAGCTTGAATATTATTTCATCTTCTGAAACAGAATGGCAGGCTTCAAACGAGGATACGATGGAAAAATTGCAGGATTGTATGACTTGGATAAAACTTTGGGCAGAGGCCATTTTGCTGTGGTCAAACTTGCTCGGCATGTCTTTACAGGTGAAAAAGTAGCAGTAAAAGTCATTGACAAGACCAAACTGGACACTCTGGCCACTGGGCATCTCTTTCAGGAAGTCAGGTGCATGAAATTAGTGCAGCATCCCAACATAGTGCGGCTGTACGAAGTGATTGACACCCAGACAAAGCTGTATCTCATCCTAGAGCTAGGGGATGGCGGAGATATGTTTGATTACATCATGAAACATGAAGAAGGTCTCAATGAGGATCTGGCAAAAAAATACTTTGCTCAAATAGTTCATGCTATATCCTACTGCCATAAACTGCATGTAGTTCATAGAGACTTAAAACCGGAGAATGTGGTTTTCTTTGAAAAACAAGGACTTGTGAAATTGACTGATTTTGGCTTCAGCAACAAATTTCAGCCTGGAAAGAAGCTCACCACAAGCTGTGGATCTCTTGCCTATTCTGCTCCTGAAATTTTACTTGGGGATGAATATGATGCACCAGCAGTGGGTATGTATGTCCACTTTGAGTTAAACCAGTGATCTACAAACATAAATGCTATGATACTCTACCTCCGTTTTCTGTTTCAAGGTAACGCCATATGTGGAAGCCAGCTAATTGGCAAGAAATAATATAACCTGGATAAGTTACTGCTGGAGCAGCTCTTGTTTGAAGGAGATACTCAAACATTCTCAAAAATGCTTAAAAGTTCTTTTTGTGTGAAGTGATGCAATTGTATGCATTGTGATTATTTTTTTTAATTAATAATAATGTGGATGCAATGGGTATATTTGTAAATACTTTGTTAGAGAGAACCCATCTTCTTTTCGGAAAAGTTGCCTGTTTCACATTTATTTATAACATGACCCCACACTCCGTTGCACCCAACCACCAGTGATTTTCTTTGCTCAATTTAGCCATGTAAGAATAGCATTGTGAGCCCAGACTGCTTACATGTTCTGCTTCAAGGTGGTGGGAAGCCATGTGTACCAAGTACTAACTCAGCTATCAAAGGAGGAGACAGGGAGCTAAAGAAAGCTTCCAACTCCCTCTGCCCCATCTCTGCCCTTTTTTTTTTTTGTCTGAGAACTGAAAGTAGCAGGTGAGTTCCCAGTTGCTCCCGATTGTGTATAAGGTAAAAGAAATGTGTAAATGAGTCTGCATGTTTCTAGCTGCAAAGTGGAGTGTGCAGGGTGGACTACTACGTATAATTCTCTTACTGTCTTTCTTAGGTCTACTGCTTATTCTAGTAGAAGTAATTTAGTCTTTTTAGAATGTCTGTAAACATTGATAGGGTCACTGAATATTGTCCTGTAGTCATACAGGTTGCTTAAATCTCTTAGTTGAGGTACAGCTCACTTCTCCAACAGGTGTAGGTACATATAATTCCAAATGGCCCTTCAGAAATAGCTTCTGGTAGTCAGCATGCCTCTTGTTCTTGTTTGCTCAGGATCTGATACTTTCACGGGTGTTAATCGCACCCATTATGACTCTGTACAGGGCCGTGTGTGTTTTGTTATGTTTTGTAGCAGTGACTGTAGTGATGGTTTAAATTAAGACAGAGTTGTCTGCGTTTTTGCTAATTTACCTGAGGTAAACAATCAGCTAATTTTGTGTGCTGACAGGCACACTGTTGAACTACAATTCTTGCATTGTTTTTAAATACAAATATTTTTAGCTATGAGGTATTATGGTCTTTGCCTAAACATTTGAATAACACTTCATGGCTTCCGACTTTGTATAGGTATTGTACTCTGGGTTTTCTGGACTTGAAAGTACTTTCCTAAGTGTGCTATAATTAAGAATTTTGGATCTCTGTTGTTTCCAGGTTTGCAAATCCATGTTGATGCTACAATGATACTTTACAAAATGATTTCTATTTAGAGTCAGATGTTTTAGATGAGTTTGTTCTGGTTTTATTAGTGGCAAACTAGAGCTCCTAACTCCCGAGTTCTCCTGTGTTCTCCTATGCCTCTTTGAGAATTTCCTGAAGCATGAGTGTAACTGATAGCAGTAGCCTTCAAAACGAGATGGCAAAGTGCATTTGTTAAATATTCCGTACAGTGTCTTATGTGAATTATTTCTTGAAAAATGGAATAGCAGTCAAATTTTGGAAGATGAGCAAAACTTAAGTTAATTGGACATTGCTGCCCAATTGAAGATGCTTGGGAAAAAGGAGGTGTGTGGAGATTAATGGGACAGGGGGAATTAGGAGCATTATGACCAGATGGTCCAAATTGAATTATCTAGTTAACAAAGCATGCTTCAGACCTCTTCATGATAAATGTAATAATGTTTGTTAGAGGACTTTGTAAACAATTAGGGAGGTAAACTTCTGAATAGTACTAAAAGAAAATTTTGGAATGGATTCATAGAGGGGGAGGTCTGGCTAATCTGGAATGGATTGGTGTGAACAGTAGAAAAACTAGGAAAAAATTAAATTCTTTTAACTGGTGTCTTTAGACACCAGTTATCTTCTATTTCTGAGAATATTTAAATACACATCGGGGTTAGTTTTTGGCTTACTTATTCCCCAGGACGCTGTCTCAGCTACTGGATACTTAAAACTTCTATCCTAGTTGACCAATTGCAGTGCTTGCATCCTAACATTTTAGTGGCATATTTTTCATCACTTTGTGATGCACTACAAAATCTCTCTGAAGTACTGGCAGTTACCAGAGTATAAATACCAAAATTTCCTACATTCCAATAAGATGATGACCTTGAAGGGTCTGGATTTTACTTTTCTAGCTATGGGTAAAAAGGTAAGATATAGTATGCAAATTTTCTAAATATGATTTATGTATTTTAAATACAAAGATTATGGGGGGAAGAAAAATAGGGCCGTCTTTAAAGCCTTCTTTCCCCCAAGAGAAATCTTAAATGTAAGTTTAGGAAATTTATCACTAAAAATGTAATTATGTAACTGAGAAATCAGCTTTTGCAAACCTTTCTTAAACTCGAAAGATAAACTTTCATGCTAGGATGAGGTTGTACTTGTGGACTAGGAGTATGTACAAATTCAGAAGTAGAAATTTTCAAGAAAGAAATTGCATCAGTTACATTGTGATGCGAGTAATGTGCAAGGTGTGTATATATAGCTTGAAATAGTGGTGGAGTGCTGTGAACTCATTCAGCTGTCGGCTGAATGGGGCTATTAATATTGCAATAATAGTGACTGACAATGGCAGAGATTTTTCTGCCAGTTAGGATGAAATTACATTACAGCTGAACCAATCTAAAAACTTGTTCCTTAGTAAAAAGGAGGTCATGCTTTCCCCAGTGCAACTACATGGTCGTGCCCCCTAGTGAGCATCTGACCACTTGAAATCCAACTCAGTTCACTAAAATGACAAATTGAAATGGATTCCCCTGCTTACACTCTGTGCGTATTAAGGTACATTTGCATTCACTATATTTTTAAAACCCCACGCCTGTTTTTATGTATGGAAAGTTGTTGCAAAAATTATTGGAAGAAAAATCGATCAGGGTATATGATGGGGTTTTTTTGGCCAAAGACTTGGCCACAAGCATGGCTTTTGGAGCTCTTATGAATAATATCAGAATGAGTATATAAAGGAAGATAATTCACATTTTCTTTCAACAAACAGCTGGAATATTTAGGGCAAATCTTTATTAAGTTATATGTTTAATGAAGATAATAGAAAAGCTTGCTTTATGAAAACATAACTGTTTCAGCTAGTCGAGAGATTAATCTGCCCTTTGTGATGTCACTTGAAAATGTGCACACTTGAAAAGAGCCTAGTTAATTTAGGTCTCTCATTTCCTTTTGTGTTTAAAGCTGTAGTTATAATGATGCAAGAGGAATATTGGGCAATGATATATGTTCCCAGGGCTTTTCAAAAAGCCGAATGAGTTAGATAATGAGAAGTTCTGTTGCTTGTAGTTTCCCATGTTTTTTTCATACTTAATTAAAATTTGTTCTAATCAGAGGAAAGTGGGAGCGCTGTTGTTGGACATAAAGTTCATTTCCTAAATCAAATGGACATGCTACTTTAGATCAGAGTTCTGTCTGGAGCGGTGGTGGGATACTTTGAATTCCATCAGTATTTAAAAGTTGATAACTACAGATGAGAAAGAATAGTGTGCTTCTGGTAGTGCTCTTCCTCTTGCTCTACCAGCATCAACAGAGATTGGATCATTAAATAAATAGAAATCGCCTCTTTCCTAGGTGATGAAATTTAGTTGGAGTTTTTCAGATTAGTTGGCTCTTTCAGCAGAGGGCAAGTTCTATTTTAACTGCCTGGCATCTCTGCAATGTGTGAAGTGCTGTGTAGGCTACAGCAACGCTGGAAGACATAGACACTTGTGATAGGTTTATATTGATGTAGTTGGGGATTTAGCAGATGCATGGAAACATTCACAGAGTAAATTCATTCTTCTGGGGGTGAAAAATGGGCAAATTCAGACTGTAGCACTGGGATTTTGTATATTTAGCACAGTTGAGCACTGGCCTTTAGAAAAGTACTGTAATGCACAACTAACATTGTAGTTACCATCACAGTTACTTAGCATTGCAGTCTGTCATCACAGCAGCACAAAGAGAATGGTGGCAAGATGTTCCTCGTAAAAGGCATGACTAACAAGAATATTGTGGTTACTGTAGCTCAGTGCTATTCAACTGGCACTTTGTAGTCCAGGTCCAACTTGCTGCTGCCCTGGAAGTTGCAGATAACTTCTACTGCTTTAGTAGTTAGATACGGGCTTGCACAACTCAGACCTGGATATCTTCTGTCAATATGGTAAAACTATGTATTCATTATCTAGTCATATGTTTTTGATTACAGAAGGAAAGAGAGGCTCTGTGATACGTTCTGCTTTCCTGGGATGATGATCCACTGCTTTTAGACCCACTTTGTGTCTGTTGGAATGATCCCAAATTCTTTTGTTTTCTTTTTGCATCAAGCATTTGCAAGGGCTTTTTACTTGAATATAGTGTTCCTAGAGTGTGCTCAATGTTTCAAAGCTTCAGCCATATTCACAGGGTGCTTGAGCATAGCCAAGTAGCCCCAGTGAGTGTCTGGCCTGTGTGGAGCTAGTTTGGATGTTTCTGGGTGTGTATAATAACACTTTATTCTCAAACTGAATGACTAATATAAGCCTATGCCCAATGGCTATATACAGTAACCTTTTGCACTAAAAAAATACTGAATATAAGATTTGACTGGTGTTAAAAAAACCCAAGGTTGTAAGATACTTGCAGACCATATTGAATATTGAATAATTGAGCATACCTGGCAGCACTTTAAAGTTTCAGTATGCTCAAAATCAGATTATAGCCAAATTTGACAGAAATGAGAAGCATTTCTCTGCTTATTTTGTTTTGAAAATCTCCCTTTTATTGTTGTTTTGCAACACTTCAGACCATTCAGATACATTATGGAATAAGCTTGAGGCTGGAAGGGTGCAGAAAGCTAAAAGTGTGATACTTAGCTGCTTGCAGGATAAGGTCTGCTTCCCCTTCTGTTTTGCATGCACCAGTGCAGAGCTGCCCCTTCTCCTGTGCTGCACTCCGCTGCATGGCTGGCCACTTGATGAACTGGCTCATCAGCTAACTTGGCAGAAAACTGTTAGCCAAAAACTGACAGAAAACCTGCTCTCTGCAGGCTTAACTTCTGCCAAGTTAGCAGAGCCGTTTGTTCCCTTAGGATTGAGAGGAAGAGCTGGTGCCCAGGAGGTGAAGGGAGCGTGGGGCTTGGAGAAGAGTTCTGGGGGAGAGTGGTAGGACCTGTCTCTTGAGTTAGCAAGTTTAGGTAATACCAGCTCTGCCTGGCTCACTTACCTTCACCTTCTGTGTAAGAGAAACTCCTTCGACTGAAATTCGTCTTCAGTGACAGTGTATTTTTAGGAGAATTGTACACTCTAGTTCTCGGCTTCAAATGGTTTTTGAAGCAAAAGAGAACGAATTGATACGAGGACCAGGTGTGGTTCTGTCCTGCTGTCTTCTCTAGGGTATTTGTGTTAGTGGCCGTGCTTTCCTGCCTTCACATTGCTGTGCTGTGTGTCTCATGCTGCTGAAAAAACTGAGTCAGTTGATAATTGAAAAATTGTCACAAATTAACTTTTTTCTCTTTAGAAGGGGCGAGTGGAAAGAATTGGTTGTAGAACACTTTTAGAAAGTCACAGTCTTGAGGGTAACAAAGAATTTCTATTCTGTGGCAATTTGTATGCAGGTAGTAAAGTTTATTTCTAATGAAAGGAGAGTTCAGTTTTCATGCAGTATGCTATCCTTTGGTTTGTTTTTTTCCCCTCTCAATCTAATTACTGTATTGACAAGAAAATACTTTTAGTGCTTAAAATTGAGGATGTTATGCTGCAGGTATTGTAGCCTTGTATTCAGAAGTGAAGCTTTGATGTGATGGGGCTGCAGTGAACTGTGCGCATCTGTGATCCTGATAACTTCTCAGTAAATCTGAGCAAGCTAATATTTATGAAGTATAATTTATGTTCTGTTCTGGATTACTTTATGCAAAAGTTTTCCTGCGTTCACCAGTAACCTGCTAGATGAAGCAAAGAATAATTTATCCAAGTGAAACTACAGAGAAGAAGCTGTCAATACAGGCTTCAGTTACTGCCATATCAGCTAAACTGTAATTTAGGTATAGGGATAGAGTCACGTTGCTGTGTTCATGGGAGAACTCTTTTCATAGTATTTCAAGCTGCTGTTGTGGAGCAAGGTTTCGTTATGATGAATGCATCTTGACAGCCAGGAAGCTTAATTTCATGTATCTTTCAAACAAGTACTCAGATTAATTCTTTCCAGCCTGTGGCTGACTCATTTGGCAACACAGATCTGGTTAGACCGAAATCAGTGGTGTACTACCTAGTTATAAACCAGATGCCCAAGTTTTGCATTCATGTGTAAATCGTGTATTCAGATGTTAATTTTTTTATAAATAAAGTACAAATTATACATTATACAGCTAAAATGTGTAGGAAAAGATAGTCCATCAGAAAATATGAAGAATTTTTAAGGTACCAGGAACAAATTGTCTTTATATACCAAAAAAAGAACAAAGTCATTTCAATGAAACATGTGCATGTGCTGTATAGACTTTGATATGTCCAGTGATTTTGAGAACGTGTTTTATAAAGAAGAAAACTTCCTTTTATATTCAACTAATTAATATTGGGTTTTATCTTGGCTAATTATTTTCTGGAGCAGTAGTATTGGAATTCATGCAGAAAACATTGGTTTAGTTTGGTTTCTTAATATAGATTCAGTAATTTTTTGTGGCTAAACAACAGATATCAAAGGAGATAGAATATCTTTTTAAATGCAGAATTGATGATTTGGAGGAGTAAAACAGGCTATTTTGGAATTGAAAATCTCCCATGTATTCAGTAAGACCTTTCAGTGGTAGTGTTTTTCTGTTAAAATACCCTTACTGAAATTTGAGATGCATTAGTTACTAAAAAAAAAAAAGGAACAACTGTTTGTATTTTAGTGGTTTTACTCAACTAGCAAAACCCGTGCTATTGACTTCAGGGAAAAATCATGAAGTCATAGAATGGTTTGAGTTGGAAGGGACCTTAAAACCCATGTATTCCCAACCCCCTGCTGTGGCAGGGACACCTCCCACTAGACCGGATTGCTCAGAGCCCCATCCAGCCTGGCCTTGAACGCTGACAGCAAGTGGGGCATCCACAACTTCTCTGGGCAACCTGTTCCAGTGCCTCACCACCTTGACAGCGAAGAATTTCTTCCTAATATCCAATAGAAACCTGCCCTCTTTCAGGTTAAAGCCATCAGCCTTTGTCCTGTCACCACATGCCCTTGTAAAAAGTCCCTCTCCAGCTCTCTTGTAGCCTCCTTTAGGTACAGGAAGGTGCTCTAAGGTCTCCCCAGAACCTTCTCTTTTCCAGGCTAAACTACCCCAGCTCTCTCAGCCTGTCTCCATAGGAGAGGTGCTCCAGCCCTCTGATCACCTTCATGGCCTCCCCACTGCAGCAGGTCCGTGTCCTCCTCATGTTGGGGCGTCCAGAGTACGAGTACTGGTTGCCAGACTGAATGAAAATAGGAATTGTTTCCGAAGATAAGACTTAGTTATTGATGACTGTGTCTTAGTCAAGTGAAATAACTTAGAACAGACTGCTTCACCAGACAGATAAGCTAATTAGGAAAATAATTTGCTAAATGCCATTTGCTATATATGCTCTTTTTTGGAGGGATGGGGGGAAAGGAAAAGATTTCTCCTAATTCTCTTCTCTGCTATGTGTCCTAATAGTAATATTGATTGGATTTATTGTGCTTTAAAACAAAGAAAAACCCCAGTTCTGCATGTTAATTTTGAAAATGTCAGCCTTGATTGTGGATGCTTTCTTCCTCAGCCTTCAGCAAGGGAAAAATAAATTCTATTTTACAAAGACAAAAAAAAGTTGAGTTAACAGATGGTAACATCTCTGAGAACTAGAGAGGTCAGTATACAAGTTCATTCAAAGCCTTTTTCATTAAAAATTAAAGAATGAAAGAATAGTTCAATCAGCTAAAAATTGAGTATCTATGAAAAAGTAATCCTTGTTCTTTACTCTTACACTTGAAATTTTACTGGTCCAGTTTGAGCAGGATCCAGATTTGTCAGTAGTCTTTGTTTGCACATGGCAGTGTAAAAATACTTGTGATATATAGAAATGCTGAAATGTTTTAACACAGTTATTCTCTACCTTCTCACTACTGACTTTTTATGCAAGGGATGCAGCTTCTTTAAAGATTTTTAGCCTCTACAGGAGTGGAAATACTTTTTTTTACTCTCCTTTTGAAGCACAAGTATATCAACAAGCACCATTCAAATGATTCAGTAGTATGATACCAGCTTTTATCTTTTGTACTGTTGTATATAATGTTGCATCACTATTTCTAACAGAAGTCTCATTTTCTGCAGTGTTTCACCTGTCATGTGAATTTTTACTGTTAAATTGTGTTTCGGTTCTTTGGACAATTATGTGAAGCTGTGCTATAGGTTTGAGTGTTCATTCAGTTTCCCTCAGCCTGTGTGTGGGTTCTTAAATTCTAACTTGTAACAAGTATGCTCGCCACTTATCCTCGTGAGCTACTAGCCTGTACCTGCTCCTGAACCCATCAAGGTTCCACCCTTCAATCCAAAAGAAGTCGTTCACGATGGGGTTTTTGTGTCTTAAGTTCAAGAGAGCAGTCTGCAGGTACTGGCCAGTTGCTGCCTGGCCCTGAGCATGCCCCGAGTGCAGAGGTACTGATGATTTTACATAGAGTTTTTCCTATTTAGCTCTGCACACAAGCACTAGGTATTGAAGTGCTGATGTGTTGCATCTCTTCCAAGGCTTGTAGTCAACAGGTTTCTATGGATTGGGCTTTCTTCATCAAATCTGCTCTGAAGAGGTAGCAGCAGCAGCGGTAACATTCTTCAATGTCTTAACAGAGTGTTTAGAGTAACTGCCCATAATCCTGGAAATTTGGGTCCATTTCCACCCTTCATTTATCCACAGTCTGTTGATACCTCTGTAGTGGCAAAATAAACATGTAAACATTTGTCATCTCCATAAAAGTTGGTTTGCTTGCTTTTAGTTTAAGTGGCTCCTAGAAAAAACAACTATTAATGTTAAGCTATTATAGTAAATACTGTGAAGAGAAATTTATAAAACCTGGCTAAATTTACTCAATATTACAAATAATTTTTGAAGAAAGAGACTTTCTGTAAAAAGATCCATCTTAGCAGCTGAGCAATATACACTGTAAACTGTTGAGCAGTTCTAAATTTAAGTTAGGAGGAAAAAAAATTCCACCTTTTTTCCCATCAAGGTCTGAAATAAATAACTTCAGTAAGCAGACTCAATTTACAGTATGTATGTAAATGCAAATATGTCTATTCCAAAATGAATATGGATTTTTAATTGCTTAAAATCACAAGTTCATCTAGCATATACAAAGTGTGACAAATGTCTGGCTTCTGAGGAACGGTAGAAATTTGAGGGAATATGAAGCTATAAGCATCTCGTGTCACTTGAGTTGTAACTTAGTGAAATCCTAGTACTTATTTTAGGAGTATATCATAAACTTCAGAAAGCAGTAAGTGAGTAATGAAATGGTGAAGCAGATGAATATGGATATCCTTTGTGGAGTGTGCAAACTTGAACATGACAGATGTTTGACCACCCTGTGTTTAAGACAGGCGTAGCACAGACAGCTAATGTTGCAATTTGGTTTCTATGGCAGTGACTTCACGTTATGTAAGGAAGTTGCATATACACAGCCCTAGTTGTCATGGTTCATAGTCCCTTTCTGATTATTTAAGGGCTTAAAAACCAAAAAAATATTCTCTACTGCAGGTAGTTACTACTGCTTTTATTCTTATTTTATTCTTGTCATAGCAATGGCAGTTTCAAGTTCCTAGTACCCAATTTAAAGGCTAAATTGTATCTTGAGATCTTCACAGGGCTTTTGAGAGAGACCTTGATTTTGGCTACTGCATTATAGAACTGTGCCTTCCTTTATTCTAATAACTTGAAGTTTTGCAGGTTATAAGAATGCGAAATGCGCGCCGCATGTTGGGCCTAATTTGTGCTTTTCTATCAGTTTTCTAAAGAGAGCAAATTAGATGACCCTTGAAGGACAGAAATAAGCAGTTTCCAAAAAGCCTTCATCTGCTAATTGCTAGTTATTAAGAGTAGGAAAAGAACTTGAAATTGTGAAAAAAATTATTGTTTGAATCTGCATTTTAAAGGTGGTCTCTGTAACCCATCTCTTCCTTGTGTTCCTTCAATTAAGGGTCTCAAATCTAGAACTGGCACTGATTATGACAGGACAAAACTGTGGTAATGAACATTGTTGTGTGTGGCTTTGTAAAATTTGGTAAATATGCATTATAATAAAATAACCTCTGATTCTCCTTTACTAATTCTCTAAGACAACCCTGCTTAAAGATCCTGCATCTTTCAGCCAGATGACACTATTCTGGAATAGAAGAATTCTCCAATATGAACTGTGATTATTATATTAAATGGGTGAACAAAAGTTGTATATTTAGAGAAGAAAGCAGTATATTTAAGTGGTTTTTTGCAATCTGTTTTCTGACTGAAAAATATGCAGTGTTGCATCAGTCATCAGGTTGGTTGGTTTTAGTTGCATGAGGAGTGGCAAACAATCGATGTGATCTGGTTAAACTGTGGCACAGAAAAGGGGCAAGGAATCAACCCCTTGTTTGGAGAGTTTGCATATGAAGGGGCAGGACAGAACTCTTGAATGTGTTCTCTTAGTACACCTGCAGACGTCCAAATGTTTGGCTCTGCTTCCAGAAATGAGAGGCTTGCTATAATGTGATATTGGAGGGCTTGTTGCTAAGATGACATCTGTCTTGTGACATAATAAGGTCTGCTCTAAGCCTCCCAGTGATTTTTCAGTCTTGCATGTAGATTAGACTTTCTCAGGCACACTATTTTCTTGCTTCCTGGTTATTAGTAGGCTTTTAGGTTTTGCTGAGGCTGCCCAGCTCTGTCCATGACACTGCAAGCTGAGTCATTTTAGTCACCTTGGCTGTAGGTGCAACGAAGTTGATCTTTTTCCAGCTACGGCTGTAAAAATAGGCTGAGAATAAAAGCCACGTAATTGTTTCTGTCCACTGTTATTTCTTCGTCAGGTCAGAATAAACGTCTGCTATGCTGGTAGGGTAACAAAATACACCTTTGTCAGAAAAGTGTGATAGGAAGCTGTGCCTGTAGTATATAAGAGTGAGGTAAAGTGCAGTTGTTGCTGCTCTAGTGCTCTTCACTGAGAGGCTAAGAATATCTATGTAATATGCCTAGGTTAAATGGTCTTAAGCACTATTTTTAGTTTCTAAAAAAACTTTTTCTGCATGCACATGATGCTCTTTTAGTGTATATTTTATGCATTAAACAGAATTCGTGATATAACGAAGTACAGTAGCAGTTCAGTGCATGATTTATATTTCATTATTAACAAGAGCGTGTATTCTATTTTTTGTGCAGCTGTGCTAAAATTACTTCATTTTACTATTTGCAGCTCTTCTTATCTGGAAAGACCCATGGGTACAGAGTGCAAAATATAGTAACTAGTGAAAGAAAAATACACAAAACTCTTGTTATGTGCTGGCTAATCAGTACCGTTTTATTTGTCAAAACAGAAAGGTTGATGTCGAATGGACATTGCATAATGGCAAACAATAGTGGTTTGGGGGTTTACTTTGCATTTAGAGAATCGGTTGGATTTTGCTTCTAAAAATTATTTTTTATTTTTATGAAGTAAATGTGCATACATGTTTATCTAAATAACTTTTGCAAAACTAAAACAGTACCTGTTATCACATATCCTTTCAAATTGAAATACAGCCCAGTGTATGTATAGCCCAGAGAAGAAGCCATGTGTGTAAAATAGAAAATAAATTAGGTGTCTGCCTTGTAATGGAAAATACTTAAAATATGTTCAGTATCTGCTCGGTGCAGTTGAAACTTCAAGGCCTGGTAGAATTTCCTGTATATGGTGATTTCATGGAACTTTAATTGTTGTCTTTGATTGCTGTCCTTTTCTCAGGACTGTCTTACTGTTTTTAAGCTTGATTTCTTACACTACTGTCTTTTTCCTTCTGTTTAAACTTTTTATATGCTTACTTTTAACTGCCAGTTTAATTATATTGCTTCCCTCACCAATATTTTTCTCTTTGCCTAAATTTAGCCAGTATTTATTGCTTTATTATAACAAATGTAATTTGTCTGTAATAATGAATACTATGTGGACTCTTGTAAAACACTTCATGCTTAGAGGACAGATGAAGCATTCTGTTCTGTTGTGGGGGAGTGTTGAACAGAATAGTAGGATAGATCAAATCACAACATAGATCTTAGGCAAAGTGAAAAATCTGGGAAGGATATTGATAGCCAAAAGGTGACTGTTGATAGAAATGCATAAATTCATGTGTCTTTTGTGCTTGCAAAAACTTCATGTAATCTGTTGTGTGATGGGCGATAGATAATGCACCAAAACTTTCTGGCTGCTTTGAAACTAAACAGCAGCAGAAAGACAACAAGTAACTTTACAAAATTAAAGGTGAACCTTTTAGGTGCAACTGCCTCTCTGTCTTGTGAGGGCTTTTAAAGTCCTGTATTCCTAAACATTGCCTTTCTGGAATCAAGCTATCGAAGTATTAAAGCACTTATTGAATCTGTAAACACGGTGATAGTCATACTGAATTTGCAGGTATACATGATATGTGTACCAGCCTCAAAATGCTGAGTACCTACAGGATTGAGGCCCTAGTGAGCATAGCAGAAATCCAGTAATTGTCCGAGTTTAATAGCAACACTTACTACAAATTAGAGCTCTGAAGAAAATCATCATGTAGTGTTTCTGTTCCTCTGTCAGCTAAACCATAAGAAGAATAGGTCATAACTAGCAAAATGAGTGATTGTTCTAAGGATGAATCTGTGTGATTTACTTTATTAAATAAAATTGCAGCCGTCCTGCAGCGTGAAATGCATGTCAAGTATTTTGAAGGGGCCACAGAAAGCAAGATGCAGTTGAGTAGGTAACTTATGTGGATCCCTCCTGCAAGCCCTTCCAGGAAAGAGCTGGTGTGCTCTGTGTCGCAGGTCACTGCTGGGTGCTCTCCCCTCTTTCCTTGGGAGGTGCCTGCCTGACCATTTCTCAGCTGTTTGGTTTTCCTGGGTACAGATCCGTAACACGTTAAGGGTTTAACACCCAAAATTGCTGCTGAAATTCCCAGAGCATGGAGTTGTAGCTGAAGTTTAAGATCATGGCAATTTCATGAGCATATATTGGAGTGAGTTATTTATTTTTCTGCAAGATGATGTATTTCTTAATATTTATATTTCCTTTATTGAATGCAGTGACTCTCATGAAATATTTTCTTTTAGGCAGGCTCTTAATAAAGATTTGAGCTAAATATTAACTATTACACTAAGTAGAAACCAACTACAGGGCTTCATGCCCTCAAGTGCTTCTTTTTTATCTTTTGGTATGCCATTTCACTGGGGAACAGGAGAGTTGTTAAATGTTTATTTTACACAAGCAGGAGTTAGAAGGAAACAAGAAGACTCCCAGAGTGTAGTAGAAATCACTGTTAATTGTTATGTTTGGATATTAAAAAAAAAACCAAAACAGCACCCAACCCTACTATTCCACACTTTGTAGTATCATTGGTATGAGAAGCTGGTTTTACATAAACTAATTTAGTTACTACTGGAATTGCCAGATTTTAAAGCAACACAACACCACTGAAGGAAAAACATAGCAAAATCAGTCTTCTTAAAATAAGTGACTTTCTTTGTAATTTCTTACATCATAGAGTAACAATCCAGAGAACAGTTTATGCGACTCCTTCGGAAAGGAATGTACTTTGAATACAAATCTCTTGAATAACCTGTGCCTACCTGTTAACAAAAGGGTAATGAATTCTTGCCTTCTAAGTGACCAGATTATTTTCAGCTTTGTCTAACACTACTGTCAAAAGTGTTAATGCATCTCAAACGGTTATGCCTCCTTGAAGGAATGAATTCTGATTTTTTTTTCCCTTTCAAAAACTGTAAAAGCTGTCAAACAATGGAACTACTGTATTTTGTACTTCAGTGGAATTGCAATTTCCATAAGTAATGCTCATAATGAAGGGTGCAGTAATCACCCCAATATGCATTTTAAGACTGTTTCATGGGTCGGATGGTAATTATGTCTGTATCCTCAACAGTTTGGTTTTTTTAAATATGTACTTTATATTTGCAGATATCTGGAGTTTGGGGGTCATCCTCTTCATGTTGGTCTGTGGACAACCACCGTTTCAAGAAGCCAATGACAGTGAAACTCTGACTATGATAATGGACTGCAAATACACGGTGCCACCTCACGTGTCCAAAGAATGTAAAGAGTAAGTAGAGTACTAAACAACTTGGAAGCATTCACAGAAGTGGATTTTCATTACTTTTGGGAGTTCCCCATACCATATTAGCAATGTGTAGAATATTCCTTGATGCTCTTTCTTTTATGTCTCTCAGTTGTCATGCATTTTATAAAGAATTGAAGAAGTTGCTCAGTACCGATGGGCTTTGGCCAACTCTTTTGCTGGACAAATTACCAGGTGGAGATTATTTTGTGACAAGGGTTAGGAAGATGCTGCTGTTTATCCAATTCTGTCCAAACAAGAACTTATCAAAACCTGTCACACAGCAAGTTTCGCTCATCTCCTACTGAAATTGCAACTCCAAATTAACATCCTAGGCAATCAGGGGAGAAAAATACTTGGTCTGGAAATACCATATCCACTTAGGAATCGTGATTGCTTTTGATGTGTTGTTTTTCTGCAGTGTTCACTGGAGCTTTTTCATTTTTATTGATATGTTCCAGTATTTCCCATGTTGCCCTATTGGTTAATGACCTTCAGTCCTTTAAATATATATCCCAGTTGCATCGCTTAGACTATTTTAAAATGTTTGTCTGGGTTCTTGAATCTGCAGGAGAGTATCTTTCAATTTTCAATACGAAGAACCAGATGCCTTTATAAATGCTTGAGAAATGCATTTGGTTCAGTCAAAAAAACTAGAGCAGCGTCTAGAATTCTGTTATTTGTCAAAGAATGGAATTTCTTACAGCTGTGGTCATAATGACCGTTCCTTTCTTTACCTGTCATCTGTGCAGTCCAGGAGTCTAATGCATGACATGGTGAACAGCATCCTGGCCTGCATCAGCAACAGTGGGGCCAGCAGGACCAGGGCAGGGATCATCCCCCTGTGCTCAGTACTGGTGAGGGCACATCCTGAGTCCTGTGTTCGGTTTTAGGCTCTCAAGAAAGACATTGAGGTGCTGGATTGTGTCCAAAGAAGAGCAGTGAAGCTGGGGAGGAGCTGAGGGAGCTGGGGGTGTTTAGCCTGGAGAAGAGGAGGCTCAGGGAAGACCTTACTACTCTCTACAACCATCTGAAAGGAGGCTGTAGCCAGGTGGGGTCGGTCTCTTCTCCCAGCTAACAAGCAGTAGGATGAGGAAATGACCTCAAGGTTAAGATTGGATACTAGGAAAAATTTCTTGTCAAGCCTTAGAACAGGCCTCCCAGGGAAGTGGTAGAATCACCGTGCCTGGAGGTGATGATGATTCAAAACCATTGTAGATGTGGCGCTTAGAGAGATGGTTTAGTGGCGAGCATGGCGGTGCTATTTTAGTGGTTGGACCTGATGCTCTCAGAAGTCTTTTCCAACCTTAATGATTCTGCAATTCTGTGCCATAGCTGGTGTTCTTGTCTTGTCATTAGCACCCTCCAGTAACATGGAAAAGCTGCCGTGAGCTTGAAGAGCTTCACATACAGGAAGAGGTTTAAAATACAATACAGGAAGAGGTTTAAGAGAGAGCTCTTATCGGTGAATTGTATCAAATCAATCTCCTGAGATGCTGCATGCTGTGCTGAGGCCAGGAAACTTATCTTTTGCAGCCTTTTGCTTAATATATTTGCTAACACTGATTTGCTTCAATGTCCAGATCTGCTTTCTCCATACAAAGCATGAACGATGTGCAACCAGTTACTCAGGTCTTCTATAGGTTAGGTTTTTTTAGGGAAGAGACTCTGGGAATGTTTAAACTTCCTGCTTGGAGTGAAAGCATTTGTGGTTTGAGATGCATAAACAGGCTTCAAGCAGGAGGCACATGTGCTGCATTTGTGTGGTTTTACTACAGGTGTAGTTTAAAAGAAGGTCAAATTATTTATGGAGTTTGTTCTCTTTCTGTCATACTATTAACAAAAGCAAAGAAACTCAAGGCTCTCATGTCTCACCCCGCCTTTCCTCTCGGTAAAGACAGAGACCACAACTGCTAAAAATAAATGTGACTCTTTTTTTTTTATGTAGAATTTTTAAAGAAGGTTGAATTAACCTCCACTTTTAAATCCATTACTCATCTCACACCAAAAAAAAACCCAAACAAAAAACTGCAAAAAAAACCCAAACAAAAAAACCCCATAAAATACCGTGATTACCGTTGTGTTTTGTGTGTGGCCTTGCAGTCAGAAGTTGCTTGGTATAGTATAGTTGGTGCAAGAAAAAGCACTGTATGAGAACTGGAGAATATGTTGAAGCAATACAGTTTCTTTGTAACCTTGGCATTAAAACCATATATCCATATTTATTGAACAAAGCCAAAAATACCTCCCCCAAGAATGTTCCATGTATAGTAAGTGAACAGAGACGTGCTGTGCTAATGAAGTCTTCTTCCTCTGCTTACTTGGGGAATTTATGCACTTTCTTTCCAGCATTTGTAAAATCTCAGTATCACCCCATTAGTAGATTTGTCACTACATCATCCCAGAGAGTGTATTGGTCTGTTAAGGGTAGACAAAATCACAGTTTGTTTTAAGGATACCGAAGACTCAAATGTGTGATAGTTACTTCAGAATAAAATATTTCTGTTTATCTTGCCATTCCATATGCTTGTTGACAGCAATAATAGAAAAAATCACATTTCTATTACTTTGCTGGCTAGCTGCTAGGTCATCTGTGACCTGTAGTTGCCCCATAAGACCTACTAAAAACAAATAAATGAGAAAAATCAGATTCATTATCTAAGTACAGTAAATGAAAACTGCTGTGTTTATGATATTTATAGTTTTAATACATTGTTTGTTTCAGTTCATCAGTATTTGGAATGTCTTTGAGAGTAAATACTTTCCCATCACAATGTTTACTGTGAGACTTCTGAAGATCTGTGTGACCTGACAGCAGAAAATGTCTTCCTAACGTTGCTCTTACAAACAGCTGCTTTTTTAAACACGTGTGTGCATTTTTGTTTAGATTTATTTTTTATTCACAGTCTAATTACACGGATGTTGCAGAGAGACCCGAAGCGAAGGGCATCTTTGGAAGAGATTGAAAACCATGCGTGGCTCCAAGGAGTTGATCCATCTCCTGCAACCAAGTATAATATTCCTCTGGTATCGTACAAAAACCTGTCGGAGGAGGAGCACAACAGTATAATACAGCGCATGGTCCTTGGGGACATCGCAGACCGAGATACCATCGTGGAGTGAGTTGGCACTTTTCTAGATGCACTTTGTTGGTGCATCTCTCGTTTTTGATTCAAGAACATCGTGAGAACCTGGGCACTTTGGGGTTTAAATGTCAGCCCATTCAGTTAACAAACAAAGTATTACAGTCTTGCTCTGTGACGGGATATTGCGGGATCAGAAATACTTGAGTATACCCAAATATAGGAGAAACTTCAAGAAAATGTGTTGGAGCAGTGTTTTGATTCTTGCAGTAGCCATCTTGAGTAAACTTAAATGCTTTGGAATCCATGCTTTTACTTGTTCTTCACCTCTCATGCATATTTGGAAGTGAAAAATTCTAGCGTTTTTCCCTTAGCACATTTCCAGTGTACCCAAATTTTTGTTAATTTAAAACATTATTCCTTTTATCTATGGAATCCATAATAGTCACTGTCACTGAGGGAGCTTGCTAGAAAGCTACATAGATTCTTTTAATAGATTAAAACTGCCACATTTCTAAAATATTCCCCAAACTGAAAGAGGTCTTAAATATTTTTTTCCTTTTTTTATGTGTTTAAGCTGTAAAAAACTGTTGATGGGGAAGGGGAAGCAGCAGTCTCACTTCTTCAGCTTTTAGCTGTGTAACAGGGGCATCCTTTCTGTTACAATGTCTGAGTGACACTTACTGGCTTATGAACTTATTTTTACTATAAACTCAATGTGACAGCCCTAAAATAATGAAAGTTTTCTTCCATTTGTTGCATAACCAAATATTAGTACTTTGTGGTTGTATGTGCCAGTGGGAAAGCCCATCATTGGTGCAGAACATTGGTAAAAAACACTGTTGTCATTTAAAGAATGTAAAATAAAAAAGAATTTCTTACTTCTGTTGGATGATATTCTGAGAATATCTTCTTCAACTATAGTTGAAATTGCTAGACTTGCTGGCTCTTTATTTGTAATAAAATTAAGGCATGCCTGTCAAAAGATTAGAAATGGGCAGCCCTGCTTTCAGGCACTTTTCCTGCTATGGGAAACAAAGCAAGATGTGAGATGCATGTCCAATTCTTAGAAACCACTGATGGATGGGTTATTTTATGTTTTGTACTTTCCTCAGGGCATTGGAGACTAACAAATACAATCACATCACTGCTACTTACTTCTTACTAGCTGAAAGGATCCTGCGAGAAAAACAAGAGAAGGAAATTCAGACCAGATCTGCAAGCCCCAGCAACATCAAAGCTCAGTTCAGGTGAGAATTTAGGAATCTAAATGGCTGGGGGTTTTTTGGTTTGCTTGTTTTTTAAATTATCTTAATGAGAATATTAAATTGCTCAAGTACTGCTTTCTTGAAAACAGTAAAATACTCATTGCAAATTTTAAATGTCTTCAAAGTGCTGTGGAGACTTCAGAAGCTGCTCAGAAATCAGTTGCACATAATATTTTCAATTCCTACCCTTCTCAGGAAATGACAAGGCAGTTTGAAGTCTGTACCTAAAGAGGCAATTTTTCACACCCCTTAGAAAAGGGCTTGTTCATTGACCTTCAGCTCCTCATACTAATTGTGTTATGTAATATCCCTGGAGAAAAATTAGTTGCATAATCCATAAACCTGCTGATATAGAATCAGTTATAAATGAAAAATCACTCTAAATTTGATCTGTAGGTATGTTCTTTTTCATGTCAGTTGCTGTGCCTGTTTTGTAAGCAAAATTGTTGAATTTGCTGTTTTAATCGGTCACTTAAAGACATTGCAATAGATTTTGTTTGTTCAACAAAAACATGAATTAAAAACCCCTTTTAGTAAGAGTCCCTGAGAGTTTCAAAGCTTCAGCTTGTGACACAGTGAAACTAAAAGGGGGGAATTAGGCTTCTGGCATGTAGTTGCTATTGGTATGTTCAAGCAGTTCATTTGCTCTGCAACCAGTTATCAAAGCATCCCATATTTTCAGTTACAGCAGAACATGCTTTAACAGAACCAACCAACCAAAAAAAAGAAAACCAAAACCAAACCAACCAAAAATCCCAACCCAAAAGGCAAATAGTACAATTACCACTTGCACATTGATATTGGAGGATGCAAGTTTTTGAGCAGTTCTTTTTCTTAAACATTGAGGTTTTTCTTTCCTAAGTTAAGTATTTCTTTCCTAAGTTAACTATCACTAGGGATCTGCTGGTATTGGATAAAATATTCATTGGCCCATCTTGACAATTGTTCCAGTGAAGATGGAGGAGGTACTGAGGCATTTCCATTAACTTTCATCCTGCAACCTCCAGTCTTTTCAAAAGTTGCCTATTTAGGTAAAATATTGGTAACTGTTTCTAGCAATAATAACAATTGTTAGTAGATAATTTATTAATGAGAAAAGAATACTAAATGTTTGTGCTGATGTTTAGCGTTGCTAACTCCAGCAACATCTTCAGTGTTGTTTATCTCTGTAGGATTTAGAGAAAAAGACAAAATAACTTGTTCATTCCAAAGGTTTCTTTGTGCAACTTTCATGCAAGGTCACATGTGAAATCATTTAATAGGAATAATCATAAATGCTGGGATGTCCTTCTGGGGCCTAATTGATAAAAGTAAGGTACGACTACTTCAAGTTAAATCTAAAAAAAATGGACACTCGTTATAAATTAAGGACACACACATGGGAAAATAGGTTAAAGTCTCCATTGGTCATCACGTTGGATTTAGGGTTGAGATTTTAGAGGCATCTCTCCTGAATACCATTCTGTGTCCCTGAATCATGAGTTGATGCTCTATAAATGTTAGAGTGTTTTCAGTATCTTTGTCATCTCCAGGTGGGACTGCACCCTGCACTGTGTACATTTAAAGATCATTCACTCAGTGGTCACTGATGTAGGAAATTTTATCTTAGGTGGTTACAGGTGCTTTGGAGGAATTATTGTTGCAGGCATCTAAGGGTTGCCTACAGAACCAGAATGGTCTGGAGCTTGGTGTTAGAGAGCTCACCTCTCTTCAAGGGCAATACTGTAACTTTGACTCAGCAGTTCTCTCATGATGGATCATCCTCTTATTTTTATGTCAACTTCTTTGAAAAAAGAAATCCCATCAAATATGCCTAATACTAAGTATTACTTATACAACAAATTACTTTAGAGGAAAACCTGGAGTTCACCTTCAAACAGAAATTCTAAAACTATAAAGTCGGCTTTTGAATTGTTTGGGGTTTTTTTCCTCAGTGTCAGTGTCACTCTTTCAGTAAAGTGCAACTCTATTTATATAAGAAACTGGAACAAAAAGTTCAGTGAATCTAAATCTTTATATGAATTTGTAAAATTGGAGTAGCTGTAGTGGGCCCTGTGAGTATGAATTTTCATAACAGGGACATCTGCACAAACTCAGGAACCCTTGCTCCAGTGGTCCCGGTGCCTGTTCTTTGCCTCTGTGATGGTTCTAAATTCCAGGTGTTTCTGTAGAATGACCTCATGGAAAAGACAACAAAGTAGTGCATTACTTTGATTTTGAGACCTCAGAAGATAAAAAAACCCAAAACAATTTAACTTGCAACCTGGAGCTTCTGTTCTGTCCCACTCTCCCCTCAGGCCCACTGGGAATAAAGGGAGAGGCAGAAGGGAAGGGAGGCAAACATGCGCTGCTATGAGAGATAAACATACTGTAGTGAGGCGGTTTATTGCCTGGCAACTACAGTACTGTAAGGTGCTATATTTGCTCTTTATTGTGACAACCACAGAACTCTTCCTATTTTTGCTGACAAACCAGTCTGTTCTTTAAGCATGGCAAGTTCCTGAAGGATTTAGATCTTCATTTTCTGTCGTGTTTGTAGTTATGTCTCCAGTGTATTTAAGTCCTGTTTTTTAATTACAGGCAATTGTTTGTGTTTAAAATACACAGCAGAGCACAAGTCATCAGCAAACTGGGTCAGTGTTTCCCAGCGTTTCTGGAGTCAGCCGGGGCCTAAGGGAGGGTGCCAGAGTCAAAGCAAGGAAGACCACAGCCCAGGCTTCACTTCCTGTCGGTGCAGCTTGGCTCAGAGCTGCTGGTTGTGTTGCCTCCCTCCAGGTAGAGCTCCCCACTGGAGGGAGGCTGGTTGGGAGGCCTCCAGCAGCTCCCAGTGAGACAGGCAGGACCCTGCATGGCTCCACTCAAGGAATGCACTACACAGGCTCAGGTGGAGTGTGGGCAACCAGGCCCTGCTGTTAGAGGGTCCTGGGGGGTGTTTCTGGCACCAGTTGGTTGAGCAAGACCAACGCGAGTGCTTCAAAGCAAAGTCTGCAGCAAGGCTTGGTGAGTTTATTGCTGGCTTTTATAAAGCCTCCTCCTCAAAGTTGGTACAGCTGGGGAGAGTTGTCAGGAGACAACCTGGTGTAGACCAGTATCTCACACCTCAGGGTCCTTTTCCGTGCAGCCTTCAGCAAGTGCAGTCCTACTGCAGCAAAGAGTTGTTTGTTTGAGCCTTCCCTCCTCCTTCAGCTTGACCTCCTACCATGGCAGAGAGGAGGAAACTGATGTGATCCTTGTGTCTTTGTATGCAGTCTGTCAGGCAGATACCTGGGGTCACACTTGGTGTGAAACATTCTCTGCTGTCCTCCTCCTCTTGCTTCTCAACTGGGCTACAAAGTCATGCAGCCCTTTCTTTTGGCACACGCAAAATATGGTTGGAAATGTCTTGTAATGTGCTGTCCATATGTGAACAGAGGCCTCTACTACAGCCTTTCATGCAGTATGCCAGAGTATTTTTGGTTTGTAAAGTTAAATGATTGGCAAACTTTTTAAAATGAAAGACAAAAAATGTGGGGCTTATGCTGAGTGAAGACATCGAAGAATCCTTCAGTGTTAAACCAACATCTACAGACCAACACCTTTTCGGATTAGGCTTTCAAAATAGAGTAAAGACTGACTGGTTTTGTTCTTAATTTATTCTGTGTGCATTATGGGAAGATTAGAATATATGTTAAGATTTAAAGTCAAATACAAATCATTAGAGATACTGGAGATAAGACATCAGCTGCTACTTGTAAAACTGATGCACACTCATGTTACTTTTGATTTGAGCTAATGCTATTACAGACTCAGACATTTTCAACTTGGATTTACAGTTTATCCACGTGTCATATTCTTAAGCAGCTTGAGTTCTGAATTCATGCAGTGGTATTATTCAGATGCTCAGCTAAGGACAAATAAATGTATGATCTCAGTGCATGTGCTTAAAATTAAAGGGGACTTTGTAGAATAGAGCTTGGTGAGAATGAGAAACTGTTTTGTCTGACTCACCTTTTCAGTCTCACTCATGTTAATTCTAACCTAATTTTTATATTAAGAATACTGGGGGACAGAAACCCAGAAGCTTTATATTAAAAGTAGTTTGCAATGCTATCTTATTTAAGTTGTGCTTGAATAGGCTTGTACCTTCCTCTAGGTACTGGTGGTTCTGTACCAATCTCAGATTATTTTCTTTGAGGCGCAATTATTTCAAGTTCTTTGATTGCTTAATTAATTTTCTGAGAGCAGTGAAATCTTAAACTTTGATTTGACAGTAGCCAACATAATTTCCAAACTATGTTCTTGTATAGATGGTGTTCCCTTCAAAGAGCAGCATTTCTAAAGGAATGCACATTCTGAGAACACTTCCTTGTGCTCAGTCGCTCACTGCTGCTGTTTACAGACGTGCCACTCAGCACCCCAACTCGTGTGTCAGTACTTGAGCTTCTCTGGTGCAGATCTCACACTTCCCTGTAAGTTCTGAAATGCTTGCCATGATGTAACTTCCTGTTTATCTTCTCTATTTATGCAGGCAGTCATGGCCGACAAAAATTGATGTCCCCCAGGACCTGGAGGATGACCTTACGGCAACCCCTCTCTCCCACGCCACTGTTCCTCAGTCGCCGGCTCGCACGGCCGAGAACGTTCTCAACGGGCACCGGAGCAAAGCCCTTGGGGATGCGGCAAAGAAGGAGGAGATCCCGGAGCTGGCCGGGCCGGCACTTTCAGCAGTTCCGTCGGTGAGCTTAAAACCCACTACAAGTGGCCGGAAGTGCTTGTTCAGAGTAGAAGAAGATGAAGAGGAGGATGAGGAAGATAAAAAACCTATTTCTCTTTCTACTCAAGTTGTTCTGCGTCGTAAGCCTTCGGTTACAAATCGTCTTACTTCGAGAAAGAGCGCACCAGTCCTCAACCAGATCTTCGAGGAGGGCGAGTCCGATGACGAGTTTGACATGGACGAGAACTTGCCCCCAAAGCTCAGCAGGTTAAAGATGAACATCGCCTCGCCCAGCACGGTGCACAAACGCTACCACCGGAGGAAAAGCCAGGGACGGGGCTCCAGCTGCAGCAGCTCTGAAACCAGCGACGACGACTCAGAAAGCAGGAGGCGTCTGGACAAGGACAGCGGGTTTACTTACTCCTGGCACAGACGGGATAGCAGCGAAGGGCCGCCTGGCAGCCAGGGGGATGGTGGTGGACAGAGCAAGCCGAGCAATGGAAACGGAGGGGTGGACAAAACGAGCCCGGGCGATAACAACAAAGGTGGGGGGAGTCCTTCCGGGAGCTCTGGCGGGAGCACCAACACCACCTCGGGTTCCACTCGGAGATGCGCCGGGTCTGGAAACTCGATGCAGCTGTCATCCAGAAGCGCAGGGGAACTGGTTGAAAGCCTGAAGCTAATGAGCCTTTGCCTAGGTTCACAGATTCACGGCAGCACGAAATACATTATTGATCCTCAAAACAATCTGTCCTTTTCCAGTGTAAAAGTGCAGGAGAAATCATCGTGGAAAATGTGTATAAGCTCCAGCGGAAGCGCAAACCAGGCTTCATCGTTGGGCAGCCTAAAATTTTTTTCCGACCAAATGTCAGACACAACAAACGAATTGGAACGGCTAAAGAACAGGAACTTGAAAAACAATGTGCTACAACTACCTCTCTGTGAAAAGATGATATCTGTGAATATTCAGCGGAACCCAAAGGAGGGGCTGCTGTGTACCTCCAGTCAAACCAGTTGCTGTCATGTCATTTGACGATGACCTGACTTGAACAGCTCGATCTGCTTGACAGCGTCATTCTTCCTGGTCAGAGCTGTGACCACCTTGTCACGGACCCCCTTTTGTTGTCTTACGATTTTTAAGTGGGCTTCAAGCAGTTATTTATTATACTTTAATTTTGTGTTTGCTTGATGGTATGACAATGCATGGTCTTTGCATGCTGCTAGCAGATATGTTTTTCTTTTTCGACAAAACAGAATATTTTATTGTGTAATTTTTACATTTATAATTTTACTATGTAAGATCTGGATTAAATTAAAATAAATATCTGGATCCTAATGTAAATGAAGCACTTAGAAGTTTCATGTTCTGCACTTAAACTAGAGAGAGAAGCTTTTGTTTGCTCGTGAAATGTTAATTCTTGTTCTGACCTTCTGTGAAAACTAAAAATATGTGATATGTGGCATACTTCTACGTGTCTGAAACAGAACCAAAGCAATAATGTTTTGATGCTGAAAACTCTTCAGGGAGCTTTCAGATGTTCCAAGGCTTGTACAAAGCAAAGATGCACTGAAAATTAGTGATCTTGAAATATGATTTTAAACCCACACCTATTTGTCTTAAGCTATGATATGGATAAAGTTGTGGCTCAAAAATGAAACCGAAACGATCTTGTTTTGCTAGAGGCAGTTTTCTTTTAAAAAAAAAAAAAAAAAAAGGCAAGTAGATTTGTAAGGCAGCTTTCTCCCATAGAAATATGTTAATATTACAAGCAGACAATCTTTTTTAATATAAAAAAGGTAAATTATTAAGTCTACTTCTGAGTTTTTACATGCTAACGGATAATAAAGTATTTGTATGAATTACTTTTGTTAGTAGTGTATCATGACACTTAGTATTTTAGGTTTTTACCTCGTAAACCCTCTCTGCTGTTCTCTCTTCCCTTCCCTGAGATTCCAGAAGGCAATAAGGGATGGAAAACCTTTAGGTAATTGGATTCGCATTGAAATTATTGTCATTTACATTTTTGTTATGATTACTCTTTTTAAGACTTAAAATACTGCTGTTCCCCACGTGTACACCACTTATTTTCCCTCAAGAATATGCTTTTTCATAAAGTCCATTTAAAATAGCCTGTAGGAAAGGGTTTCTTTCCCAGCTCTCAGCCTTCCTGTCAGGTTTCCCATTGCCATGGCAAGGTCTCGATTTAGACTATTTCTGTACAAAAAGGATACTTTTGACCAGATGAATTAACTTTGTGGAATTTTATTACCTAGAATAAAATATATTGCAGATTCCTAGTTTTGGGAAGGGCAAGAATGTTTTATTTTTTCATGCTGTGCACTGGGTCTTCTAAGCAATGCTAGTGAAACTGGGGGTACTATGTAGCAGCGCCCTGGGCAGACCCTGGGCGTCCCAGAGGAGTTTGACACTGTTGAGCATCTTGTAACACTTGCAGAACGGTCAATGCAGCGCCTTTTGTGTCCGCTGTGGAGGGAGCAGAGCACCAAAGAACGGCTGGGCCAGGACGGCCCCAGCTCACGACAGCTCTTGTGATTCCTGCAAGACTTCAGAGAGCCTGGAGTGCGTGGGGTGTCCTTCCTGGCGAGCCGAGCCGGGGGCTCTGCTTCCGGAACAAGGCGAAGGATAAGTGTTTCGCTTCTTTCAGTTTTAATCTCTAGGTGCAGTTTAGTTAAAAGCTACAAGCGTAGATGTGTGGGTGAAGCCATAGAACATAATTGCTTGAAATTTTTGAGCAGGGATCTTACCAAGGGCCAGAAACGAGATGTGTGGTTCACAGAGAGTGAGCGTAACATCCACATAGGAGACAAGTTTATAAAGGGCATTGGCAATAAACTTTATTTGTTGCAGCTTTTTTCCAAGTATTGTAAATACTCTTTCCTGATATGTACAGCCTTGGAATGGCACCTTTTAACTAACCCCGGGTGTATTTTGTTTCCAATGTTTTTATATACGACTGTATATATGGTGCTCACTTTAGAACAGCAGTGTTGACCATTTATGCTGCATAGTTGTATTATAGCCTTATAGTTGTGTGTGGCTGGTTGGACCTCTGGGTGTACAGATGTGTTAGTCTGAGTGCTGTCCTCTCCCCTCTGTTGATAGGTGAATGATTGTGCATGTGGTGTACGTCGTGTTATGTCGTCACGTAAAAGGAAGGGCGAGAATAACCACTACATTAAGATAATATTGGACCAAACTATTTAGAGCAAGTAAACAGTTTCTTGTACCCCTTAACGTGTCTTTAAGAGTTGCATATAGTTACAGTAGTGTATAAAGTAAATATTGTGGAAAAACAGTTAGTCTTGTATTTTTCTGTATGTGTGTATATAAAAATATATAAAAAATAATGTACCTCTAGCAACTTAATCTGTATTTAAGATGTGACAATCTTGACACAGAATTTTAAGAGTAGCAATCTAAATAAGCAGAATTAATGAGCAGAAGTATAAAAATTTCTCACCAAGAAAGAATCCATGTGTGTTAAGAGGGTACAGAAATATCAACTGATCTTATTGCTTCTGGCAACGTTTGGCTTTTTCACTGTATAAACATTCATGGTGTGCGACAGAAATGGAAAATCCAGTTAATAAAAGTGATATCCTGATTGATGCATAAGCGGTGACTTGCATGTGGATGCGCTTTGTTTCTCCTGGCGTTGGACGTGTGAGGGCGGCACAGCCTCCGGGCACCCCCCACGCTGCAGCACCTGGGGAGAGCGAGGGGCCTTGCATGGCGAGAGCCCAGCTGTGTGTGTGGATGGACATTGGTTTGTGAACTTCCAGTTCTTCCCCTGCATTGAACAAACGCATTCATTTGAGTTTAACAGTTGTCACAGTTCTCATCCTCTAAGAGGTTTTGTCTCAAGGCTGAGGTAGCTGTTCCCCAGGTAGAACTTCAGGCTGGTTTAAATGGTTTACTAAACCTGGCACACTGCTGCTCAGCAAGGGGACACGTGTGCTGCCCCTGTGCAGCTTAAACCCTCTTAGCAGCTCCACAGCACTGGACACTGGGCCTCCTAAAGTCTCAGCTAAAACGTTTGCTGTCATCAGGCAGATGGCTCATCTCAGCCACACGCATCCACCGCAGTCCCAGGAGGGCGGGGACACCTCTCCCAGCCCTGGCCTCACTCGTGGGGGAAGGAAGTTGCTTCAGTGCTCTGGGGCTGACCACGATAGATGAAGGGATGGGCTGGATGCCAGATCTGCGCAGTTGTGGTGCACTAGTACTTGTCTTCTTGTGAAGGTGTGAGTCTTGCGAAGTTCCAGCAGTACAGATGGAATGTTTGTAATCCAAACCTAACCCAGTACCATTGTTCTTTACAAATAAGGTGTGTAATAGTAAAAGCAGGGGAGGGCAGCAGTGCCAGCACACTTTGCCCCACCAGCACGGGCTGCAGTGAGATGCACAGGGCTGCCTGGGAGCAGGGTGGCTTCTGGCATCTCACCATTCAGAGGTGGCTGTAGTGGCCTGCGGCTGGAGCAGCTCAGCACAACCTGCGCTGCTGCAGTGATTTAACTGCTCCTGCAGCACAAACTGCAACCAGCCAGGGAGGGTATGGACACAGGGATCGAGGGCATGGAACAGGTTATGTGAATACCTGCCCTTAAGTGACCACTGCTTTAGGCTGGGACACTTGTGCACAGCTGTGCCCGCAGGCTTGGGCAGCTGGGAGCTCGCCCCTGCTGAGGAGCTTCCCAGCTCTGGTCACTACAAAACGGGGTGGAGGCAGTAGCAGGAAAGGAGTGGCCAAGGAACTTGCAGGGCTGTGGCTGTGACCGAGACAGGAAAGGCGTAACACATCTCGTCGTGCAAGGCCAAGCAATAACATCGCAGTAGCTGTAGGTGCAGGTCAGACACTTTTCATGTCAGATTTTTTTAAAGGATTTTTTCATTAGCAAATGAAATCCTAATGCAGTTGGCTGGCAATGAACAGGGAACAGGGGCAAGCTGGCATGTTCCAATCAGAGACAACTCAGCCACCCCGTTAGCCTTTCCCATGGTTAAGTTTATGTGAATGAATCAGAACTGATTTGTTTGTCCTTCATTCCACATGATGACTTGCTTTCAGTACAAGGTGTTTGAGCAATAACACCTCGATGTGACTGTGCTTGGGAAAGTGCAGCAATGACTCACTTGTTGCATTGCTGACTGGATGTAGCCAGCCAGGCTCCCTCACTGAAGTCACATCCATACATGTTTTGAGGGACTGCGGGATTGCCCTTCTCCAGAGCAGTGTCTCTGCAGCTGTCTTAGCCTGCTCCCTCCCTGACCCACAGGCTCTGGCTAGTTGTTTATTTTTTTAATTTTAAATTGTAATTGTGAGATGACTCAGTTTGGCCTATCTGCTTGTATTACAAATGACATCAATTTCTGGAAGTCAAGAACCCTGTGTTAGTGAGAGAGTAAAGTCTTATTACAGAGAGGTCATCCCTTTCTTTACCCCTGTTTTCCCATATGGTGGAAGAATTATGTTGTATGAAAAATGCAAGTGTAGCACCTGAGAAGCCCAGAGAGGTAACACAGACTTGATCAGGCTCTCAGATGTGTCACGTCAGACCTTAGCAATTCATTTCACCAAGCCTTTGTGTAACATCCTCCTGTTTCCTCCCTCTCACTGCTCTCTCTTGAGAAATACAGAGCTGGGGAGGCAGGATCTGGTTTTCTCTCTGGGCTGTGGTGTGCCACGTGCCCTCGGCCTGGGACAGGCTCCTCTCAGCACTGGGACAGAGGAGCTGCTCTTAGAGCAGGCCCAGCGTTGCCCTCATGATGCCAGTGCTGACAGAGGCCATCACCACCGTGCTTTGTAGGGAGCACTGGGGTGCAGAGAGATGCTCCTCTCTCAGCACCAGGCTCCAGGGCTGGCACTGAGTCACCAGGCCCGGCTGTCAGCCCTGGCCTGACACTGGCATTCGCCCCTCCGGCTCTTGGGTGAGGCAGGGCAGAGCTTTCCTGAAGAAAGCACATCGCAGTAGTAGGCATTGCTCCCATGGGCTGTGCTTACATGAATAAGGAAGTAAACTCAAATTTCTCTGAATGACATTCAAGATCAATTCCCTCAGGTCCAGGTAGGCTGAAGTATCCATAACTGCTTGCCTGCTTACAGAGGAACCTTTCCATGTAATGAGTGCTTTCCTCTTCTGTTGTTCTCAGGTTCGTGGGAGGTGAACAGTAGATGGCTTGAGTCAGCAGATCCCTCTGGGCCACGCAGTTAGACCTGTGCTCACAACCTACCTGATGAGAGAACTTTTGTATCACTGGCAAGTGATTTATGAGTGCCCTTCTAAAAAACAGCTTTCTTGGGTTGTTATTGTTGCTGCTAAGGAGATGTGTAAAATCCAAGCCTTAACAGACAGAGACGGGCTACTCCCACACAGTCATCTTCCCAAACAGGATGCTCCCAGCCTCATCCTTGGTTTTTCCCTGAAGCTTGAGACCAGAGATGAACTTATTTTATTGCTTAGACCCAGGTACTGGCA
The DNA here is from genome assembly GCA_013398855.1 of Mohoua ochrocephala. Taxonomy (NCBI): domain Eukaryota; kingdom Metazoa; phylum Chordata; class Aves; order Passeriformes; family Acanthizidae; genus Mohoua; species Mohoua ochrocephala. The sequence continues at coordinate 49,582 of VZTA01008423.1, read as the reverse complement.
GAACTGCCTCGCACCCTGTCTGTTGGCCGTGGCTGTAGAGGTGTGAGGCTCTCTCAGCTGGGTAAGGGACACCCTGCCATGGACACTGGGAGCAGACATTCAGATTCCATGTCCTGTGAATGGCAGCTACTGATAAATATCTTATTCTTTCTGATATTTTCACCTGACAACTGATTTTGGTCAATGAGTTTCATCCCTGGCATCCCGCAATTTTTACAGCTGCACCTACAGCAGAAAGGAAACAACACATTCAGGAGCACAGACAGAAACATTTTCTTCTCCCAAATGAGAAATGAAAATAGATGCCATCATGAATGTAAAAAAACCCCAAAAGACAAAACCCAGTACCAAAGAGTATGAAGCACAGCAACTCCTCCCCAGTGAAAGGACAAAGAGCTGCATACAGAGGAATAGGAACTAAATTTCAGTTCAGTGACAAAATACTACTTGGCACTATGAGGGAACATTTCTCAGCAAGTTCAAGTGTGCACTTTTAGGACAGAAACAGTCTCTGTCATGACCATGGAGCATCTGTGATGCTAAAACAAGAGTTCTCCCAGTATGTGGAACAAACTTAAAATCCCTATGAAACAAAGGAGTCTCATACTTCTCACTCGCTCACACCGTGGAAGGGCAGAATTCCTCCATACCTACTCGCTTCAGGTGGAGAATGCACCTAAGATAAGCATTATCCCTGTTTATAGGTAAGGAAACTAAGCAGAAGTGAAGGGATTTGCCCAAGGCAAAGGCAACAGCCAACATTACTGATGTCGCCGGGTACTTACACCTCACTGGAGATTTTCCTGCTAATCCACAAAACCCAGAAGGAATGGACCCCATAACGAAAACCACAAAGTCAGTTTTGCAGAAGGTGACTTACTTGTTTCACATGATCACAGCTGACAAAGGGCTTGATTCCTTTTCTAACCCATCTTAGGAAGCTATTCCAGACATGTGATACAGCTGCCATCAGCAAAACACACACGCTTCATGCTCCCAGACCACCATCAATTAGCAGACCAGCAGAATCGCTTCAAAATGGCTACAAGGCCCCAAGAACATGCTCCATCAGGAACCCATCCCATGGATTTTTCTTCTCTGGAACTGCTCACTCAAAAACACTGACCAGGCAGTTAAAACTTGAAGAAACACGAGCTACTTCAGATCCAAGTGGGCAGGAGACTGCAAAGATGGGGAATTTTCATGGAGAACACACTGGTCCCCTCCTAAAAAACCATTTGGTTTTGGGATCTCCACAGCACTACAGGAAGGGTGACACACTTCCCTCAGAGATCTTCAGGGCAGAGCTTGTGCAGCACAGCCCTGCCACTGCTTCAGGAACAGGCTGTGACAGCAGCAGCCCATGAGACACCCCTGAAATAGCAGCATTGTGGGGGACTCACAGTGGGAGAAGCAAGAACAGAGCAGCCGTAGCACAGGTTTGCTCCTCTTCCCAGGGGAACAGTCATTTCTTACTGGGTCACACCTGCAGAGCCTGAGAAATCCTAATTTTTCCTTCCAGACAAAATACATTATTTTGGCTTAGTTATATTGCTCTGCTGTGGGGGCCCTGTGGCAGAAATCTGAAATGTGCAAAGCAGGCAAACACCTTCATGATGGCAGCAGCAGATTTTTGCAAACAAAAGTCCAGCAAGTACCACATACAGTTACATCTACCAAAACTGAACATCACAGCAGCCGAAAATAAACTGTCTCAAGGTCACAGGAGCAAACACTGTAGATTTCGGTCCTACTACTGTCAGTAAACAACGATACATTAGGACAACTACCTTTTTGTGAAATGCAAGGAGAAACAAATCAGACACTCACTACAAACACGAGTACTGGTGTATCAAGTATCAAGTTTAATTGATCTGTTACTTGTTAGTTCATTTAACCAGAAGATCCATCCATACAATGCTGCAGTTCAGAATCCAAGGGAGCGATACCATAATCCAACACAAATTAGAAAATAAATATGCTTCACAAGTCACTGATCAGCAATCTATTTCCTACTAAATTTTTTTTACCTGGCTTTTGAAAAAAAGATTTTAGCTGGGACCTATTTAGAGAAGTAGCAAACAGGAGTATATAATGCATACTCTATAAATATTTATGTTCAACTGTTTCTCAGATCACATAATAAAATACATTGTTGTTCCCTATGAAATCTATAACATACTTAAATTAATTTGCTGTGGACAAGCAGTAGCTAATAAGCAAATCTTTGAAATAATACAGGATTGATTAGCTGCTGTAATGAAGGAACAAAAGGGGCAATAACCATAAAGGGACAGTACACTGTGAATTAAATAATAGTCTACTTTTTTTTTNTTTTTAACCCTCTAGAAAGTTGCAGCTGAAAATTCTAGTTAGCTTCTGGATGCTTCCTCACAGGATCTGTTTTCAATCACTCAAAGCACAGGGAGTCTGGCAGATTTCATCCAGACCTGGCAGAAGCTGGAGTGCTTTATTTGGTGTTACCTTCATAAGCAATTGCATATGAGAAACAAAGAGAGCAGGAGAAAATACATTTTTTTTTACAGTGTCAGGCAAAGATTATTTACCAAGTTCCATAAAAGCAGGTGCCACCTACTCAGTAGATGGTGCAGGGTGCACTCTGAGCGCCGCACATGACCGCAAACCCTGGCTCCGCCCCGCATGTGACCGCCTTAGTCATCCTCATTCCTCCGTGTTTACTCCTTCAGGGACTCCGCCGCCAGCTTCATTTGCTGCCAGAGGAGAGAAGAGCGGAGAGAGACGCTGAGTACAGCGGCGGCAGGAGGAACTACACAAACCAGGCAGAGCCCAAAGCAGGACGCTGAGTAATAAAACCACACCAAAAAAACAGAGCTTGAGCATTTAAAAACAAAAAACACAAGTCTGTCATGCCTGATTTTTACAAAACACACAGTTTTAACAGAGGCATTGCTTTTGTCCACCAAAACACTCATCAAATGGCAATGCAATCTGTATGTTAATTAATCAATTAGTTAATTTGTTTTGTGATGAATAATGCCTTACATGAAAGTCATTTAGGCTTTTATGCTGATCTCAAAAGGTCAGTGAACTACTGACAAACTGCTGCCCCCGCTTCCCACCGCAACAATCTGTCAACTGTTATCCAGTGTTTCTTTTGCTGCTGTTGTTGAATTGAATAAGAACATCCTGGGATATAAGAAGGAGGTATCAGACTGCTACGGTGATATGTGTTATTTCCAATCCCGCTGATAACCAGTTTTGTTTTCATTATCTTAGGATGTCACCAGAGAGATCTCCATGTGAAACCAGGATAACAATCCCAGGTGTCGAAAATATCTGCTGAGCAAGAGGAAACGGAGCCACTCTGTGAAGCTTCTTGTTAAAGAGGATGTTTCATAACACAGAGCTTAGAGAGGCAACAAGAAAGAGTTTAAATTGTGCCCAAGGCACCTCTCACACATCGCCTGGGGGTTGTCAGCCAAGGGCCCCGCAATGTCTGCAAGGCTGGAGCCACCCCGATATACCAAGAAAGAGTCATGGTGCCTTAAGCCCCCGAAGAAAAAAGACAGAGGTAAGAGTCACAGGAAGGAGACGAGAGGGAGACCAGCCCAAAGGACAGGGCAAGGAGCAGGGGCAAGGAGATGCACAGCACTGCTGGAAGTCACTCATGCCCAGCACTGCTGCCTCCTCAGAGGCAATTCAGCAGGCAAGGAAAGGAAAAGGCTGGACGTGAAAAAATGTGAGTGATCATATAAAAAACCAATTTAAGCAGCTTTCAACTCCTAAGCAGCTGTGAGGGCTCTGTATCATTCCCCCAGTGGAGGATGGACATGTGCTGCTGAAGTTCTTTCCTTTACATTTATATTTGATTTCATAGAAATGGCCCGTGACATATGAACTATTAGAAAGAGAAATATCGAATAATGCTATAACAAAACTGGAACAGACGAAACTGCAAATAAAGTGGGCACTATCATTCAGTTTCTATCCTACAACATGGGATACAAAGATGTCAGATGCTTTAACACAGCACCTTCAACCTTTGCTTTGCTGCTAGTCTGGGCCTGAACCCATTCCAAAACACTATTCTGCACGATAAAACACACCTACAGCAACTTTCCTTTACCATTTTTATCTGTATTTCCATGCCATCTATAAGTGAAGTAAAATTAGTTTGTGATACAAATATTTATATGCTTCTCCATAGCAACAGTGTAGGGAAAAAAGCCATAGCTAAAGGCTGGAATACAGATTCCTCTTCCACATCCTGATTCATTTATTTAAATAAATGTCTGAATAAAACTACAGCATCTTTAATTAAAGTGACTTTTCCTCCCATTGCAAAAACATAGAAAATACACAGAAGACAGCAACTTCGTTCAGTTCCCGATTCATCAAATTCCAACCTAATTCTCTTATTTTAGAATTATTTTCTTAAATTCTGAGCGGTGGTGTAATTATACGGGGACTGATGAGGAACGCAGAAAACTGGGAAGGTATTTTTATTCTCTGATCTCTGCAGGGCTTGCCAAAGTCTGGAAAAAACCCAAGCACATGACTGCTAATGATGGCTACATGTAATCTGTCCAAAAACTCTGTACGAGCTGGACCGCTCTCATTTATTTTTGAAGGCACTCCTAATTTTAACTGAGCTAATCTTAAACTAGGATTCTCTTGTGCTGGCAATCTTATGCTATCATATTTAAAAGATACGATATGAACAAACAAATATCCCAGCTTCTTGAGTGGGCCACTGAGCAGAAAAACCTCTTAAAATAGCTTCACATGCTGCCATGGCACACAAGGCCTGGGCAGAAGGAGTCCAAAAGCAGTCACTCACATATTTCAGGAAATGAATCATATGCCACGTGAGAACCCCAAGAGCTGCGTATTTCATTTCTTCTTTATAGTTTCTAATACCAAAATGTATTTGGCAGTACCTGGCAGCGGCAGGCTCTCCCCTAAGAGCTATCACTTGGGCAAGCAACATGTGGTGGCACCTTTAAACAGAGAAATTCTTTGCCAAGTTCAGGCTGAAGAATTTTTAAATTTTCTTTTACTGTATAAATAAATGTTCCATTTCAATGGGAAAATATTTCTCTAAGACAACATATGGGAAACTGAGTGTATTTTTAATTTTTTATTGCTGAGAGAGGGAACTAACGAGGTACCTTCTAAGATCACTTTCCCCCTGGCGGCCCCAACAGGTTCACTGACAAACCTGAGAGGCTGAGTTAACTACTCTTCCATCAAAAAAACATTTATTCATAAGCTTTAAGTAGTATTTTAAAAATATAGAAAAGAGGTATTAAAAACATCTCGATCTACTTGTCAAGCCTACAAGATACATAATGACAAACAAAGCTCATGTGAGGGGTATTAAAAGCCTCTGTGAACTAATCAGAGGCACAGCTCAGAAATGAGTTGGGTCAAGAAGCTCTTCTTCATTTATTATCAGCTGAGAGTTACCAGTGAAAGGTTTATATTAATGCTCTGTTTTATGCAGCACCCTTAGCAACAGCAGCCTGTGCGTGCAACACGAGTGAAACGTGTTTCAACTAGTATTGATTTTAGTGGGGCCTCAGTGTTGTTTATTCTAAAACTCTACTATTAGGAAATGCTCTTAATGTTTATCTGCTGTAATTCAATAGATTTGCTATTTCCATTTTATTAAGTTTAAATTTCTTTGTAAAGCACATGTAATATAATTAGACAGTACTTCCAGGAGAAAGAGCAAAAACCCTTCAATGTGGTTTACAAAGAGGCTTTACCAATTACTTAGATTTCCCTACATTTCAGCTTTAAATTTTCTGAAAGGACTTTATTTCACACCACAAATAGAGCTGCATACCAAGCACGGAAATCGGGCCACTTCCTCCGTGGGCTCACTCACAACCAGAAACACCAACTGGGTATGGCTGTGGTAGCTCTCCAGCTAGAGGGTCTGTGGAACTCTAAACATGTGATTTAGTGCTGCCAACAGCACCAAAATACAAAATTAAACAGCTACAAATGTGAAATGACAGAAATACACAGCAGCACCAGAGACCTCAACTACAGCAAAACCCGAGGAGCTGCCAAGGGATTTAGCAGTAGCGGTGCCAGGGCTTGGTTCAAGCCCCAGCCTCACTGGGAATGCGGGATGTTTCTGCACGGCACGAGGAGGACCGTGGCCCACCCTGTTTTCCAAGCCCTGTGCCCAGGGCTGAGGAGCTGCTTTCCCCTCGCTCTGCACGGCAGGGCTGCTTTGGGCCAGGACTCTGCGTGTCCCAGCCCGTGGCTTCCTTCTGCCCCTGGGCTGCTGCCCCTCACACCCCCACCTTGCCAATCCATCTGTGACCTTCCTTCTGCACCAGGGGATGACAGAGATAACCCAGCACTCCTGCTGTCCCAGTGCTGGTTTCACACACACTCATAACCTAATCAAACACTCTCACCTTTCCTTTATGGTTTCTGGGGGACAGCCAACATTTAACAGGCACTAACAGTCTTTGCCGGTTTAATGCTGATTTACTGCCCTTGCTGAGCTGTGTGTCAAATGCTTACAACACTGTCATTTTCCAGTTATGCTCAGTCCTGGTAAGCCAGCCTCGAACTGCTCTTAATTTCACCACCGCGTGTGTTAATGCCAACTGACAATTCAACCACAACCTGGGGAAAACTATTTAAAAAATAGAAAGCATGTAAAAGTGAAAACCAAAGAAACCAGGATCTAATGACTCACTGGTTTGGTGCTTTTTCATAGGTAAACTAAATGTACACACAGGTTTGTACATATGAAGAACAGACATGTCAACAGTCTATACTAAATACAAGAAGACATGAAGGCAGATGGTTTTTATCAGCAATTCCATCCTCCGGTTTTCCAGAAGATGTATACACCCTGTAGAACAGCTCATGAGCAGTTAGAAAGAGCAGTGGTACATGATATCTTTCCCACTTTCTAACATTAATTACAGTATGAAAACATGACAGATATATATTAAATTCCTCTTTTCTAATGGTGTCCAATCACAACAAAAGTAGTTTCTCGGCTCTTGAGCTGTCTCAAGAACTGCATCAGCTTAATCTGTAAGTACCAACCAGTTACAGAAGAGGCAAATTAACACCCACTTCAAAACTCAGTAAGCCTCTTCCACATGTAGTATTTTGTTCTGTGTAAGGGTTTAAAAGCTTATTTAATGGAAATTTGTTCTCACTGATTATAATGGTGTAAAGTTACGGTAACTTCCTATCTAGAATCACAAACTTTCCCTCAAGGGTTCTGTCTATGGCACTGAACACTCTGCAGGGAACGGCGCTTAAGGACTCCAGGCTTGGGGATATTTTTAAGCTGCATTTCTGACTCTGACCAGTTTTCCAGCAACCTGTTTGTTTCCTTAGCTGCAGATGGTAACTGATGCTTCTTGATAGCAGTAATAACCATTCCCTATCCTAGCTCATTCCTGTTTATAAATCCCAGGACCACACAGCCACGATATAACACTGAAAGCTTATTTTCAGTTAAGTCATCCTGCACAACCCTTCATTCTTCTTGAAAGCTATTGATTTCCGGAACACAGTTTCTCCCCTACTTCAGTAGTATGATAAAAGACTTGTGGGAACAATTTCACAACTTCCTTGTTTCCCAGAGCCAAGACCAATGGCCCTGTGATGGTGCAACCCAGTGGAAACAACCCCCTACAAAGGAAAGCCACACACGAGCATTAAACAGTCAAATGAAGATTTTTCATAAGGAAGTGAGAAGAATTTTAAACTGAAGATAACAAAGAAACAGATTCTGAATTACCACTCTCACAAGAGCCGTAAGCAATTATAGTAATTTAACTTTTTGGGGAATATTTACTAATCTCCTTACTTCTAGGTTGCACCTGAAAGTTTATATCTAGGTTTGGGCCCTCCAGTGTAAGATGGATACTGATCAACCCTGCCAAGTCTAACTATGGAATCCAAGATGGGCAGGGAGGTGGGCACATGCCCTGAGACACCTGCCAGTATCTACAAGGAGGTCAGCAAGAAGACGGAATCAGGGTCTTGGCCAGGGTGCACAGCCAGGGAACAAAAAATGAAGTGGTCATTAAAAAATAAGCCAAGAAGGCCCCAACAGAAAACATTTCACTACAAGGATAACTAAGCACTGCAGCAGGGGCCCAGGGAGGTTTTGGAGTCTCTGTCCTCAAAAGACCCAACAGGAAAACCCCCACAACAGCACTGGGGTCTAAATTTGGTGCCGATGCTATCCTGAGCAGGAAGAAGGACTACTGACCTTCTGAGGCCCCTCCCAGGTTGAGAGATTTTTATAGTTGTTTCTACAGGAATTGTGACAGGAAGTTTGCCTGGACTCCACAGACCCAGAGTGGGAATCTGCTACAAGAAACAGAAAGTAACGGGAAAGAGCAAAAAAGTCATTCTCTTCTTTCCTTTCTTGTATGCCTAACTCAAGATAGAATACCAAGTACAAAGCCAGCGTTAATGAAACAATAGGTTTGCAAAATTAGTAAGTGCAGAGTCAGGAAAACTTGCAGAATCACATAATTTGTGCCTTGGAGTATTGTGCCTGATTAATAGCGCTGTGAGGAATAGGAGACAAAGCAACCCCATTTGTAGTACATTTTTTTCCTAAGATTTTTTTTCTGATCTACTTCAGATTGTCTCTGATTTAAATTGCAAAGTATTAATTAATACTCATTACAATATCCTTACAGTATTAGTCACCCTTTGCTGAACCTTATTTTAGTTCAGTAGACAGTACAAGAATGAAGAATAGTGGAAGTCAGACAGTCTAATAGTATTTTCTTCAGAAGTATAGCTTATGCATTCTGTCCCTCAAAATATTTACATTACTTTTGTCTTTGTGTAGCTCATGTTTCATAACTTTTTTTCACCATAACTGCCCATGTAGTTTCCAAGTGACAGATAAATACACCACGTTAAAGAACATGTCTGAATGCCTGATGAGGAGCGTGTGCCGAAACCACCCTCGCAGGATGCCAGCCCAGCCCAAGGGATGCTCTCCCCTTCAGCTCATGCAATTACCTCTCACCCAATCAGAAGCCGGTCAATAGATTTTGGAGTCAGAAACTATTGACTGGCTATGAAAGCAATGATGCAAAAATGTGCAATGTGACATGACCTTGGTGACATCTCAAAGTGGAGGGACGGACTGTGCAGTCCCACACACACTTCTGTGGTTTTGTGCCTGTCACTCACACATTTCTTCAATTTTGTGCCCTGGGTCAAAGAGATATAACTACAGTTTAAAGGTGCAGTTAGTCCCTAGGTTAACAGCACATCAACGATGCTTTACTGGTTTCAGGGTGAGCTACAATACAATTTATTTTCTCAGGGGTTTTGGAGGATGTGTTAATTACCTGCTTGCAATTACTAGTTACAATCAAGAGAAAATGAGTAAAGCAAACTATTCTGCCTCTCTGAAGTTTAACAAGCTTATTCACTAAGCAGGGTGCCCCTGAGCAGGCACATAGCCTTTGGAAGAGAAACACCCACCCCTGTGAGAGTTTAACTAGCCTTCTGGACACAAATTCCTAATATATGGATATGGCTGACATTGGAGCTTAACTGCAGACATAGCTGTGTTAGCTTTACAGCAACTGTAATCTCCTTCCCTGGAGATACTCAAAAGCCATCTGGACACAGTCCTAAGCAGCATGCTCTGGGGGTCCCTGCCTGAGCAGGAAGGTTGGACTAGCTGATCTCCAGAGGTTTCTTCCAACCTGACCCATTCTGTGGTTCTGTGACAGCCTGGCTAACAACCAGGCTGCTCGGTATGCACTGATTTACCACTTAAGCTCACATGCCTCGCACTCACTCTGCCTCATGATTGAGGAGGCACAGCTGAAAGCCGTCAAACAGCCTCTGAAGCAACACCAGCAGCGGTGGCGAAGGGCTTGAAGGCGGTCGGTGGCACTGCAGGGGACAGTGACGGTCCTTCCTCCTCGCACTGCTTGAGTGGCCAAGTGCTTGGGTGATGGAGAAAACGCACAGCTCACTCCGGCTTCTGCAGAAGACATGTTTCAGACTAACAAGCAAAGCCATGTGAGCTCTGTGCTTCCATTTTCTCCAGCTTAAGGCGGGAAGGAACCTGCTGGGTTACAGACACAAGCCTCCCTCGAGTGCATAAACCCACGTCACAGAGGTTTAGCCAGGAGAGACCACACAGCATCAATTCCGGTATTGCACAAGCCAAAATCCACACAGTTTTTGCCAACATCCTTTAGCAAATCTGTTGTACAAAAGGCAAGAGACCAGTTTAAACTATTTAATGCCACAAAATGAGCAGAGGAAAAACTCAAAGAGCATGAATGTGTCTCCTCGTAATCCATGCAACAGCAGGGAACAGACTGTGTGAAAAACAGAGATGGTCTCTCAAAATGAATTATGCCCAACCCTCAGAAGACAAAAAAAATATATTCCACTACTTTCTGGACACAAATTTGGCCATCCCTGGAACCCAGGCACACAAACCCCAACACCTAAGCACCCAAAGCACTACGAAAGTCCTACCCACCCTCTGCTCTGCCAGTGGACACAAAGGCATCCCCAGCCCCAGCCCCAGCCCGAGACCAGCTGGTTTCAGTTTTACCCTGGGTTCCCATTTCTCTCCAAATTTGCTAATTTGTGGAGTCATACAGAACCCAGCTTGGTTTCAAATAAAACAAGTAACAAGATAAAACATTTACTCCTCTCTGCAGGAAATTCACTGGGCAATCTAGATCGGACTCCAGATGTGAAACAAAGAACCCAATTTCAGGCACTGCTTTTGGAAATTACCATCCGTGACATAAATCTGACATAAACAAGCAGACAAATGTGCAGGGGGCATGGCTGTCCTCTGTCCTGCTACCACACAGCAGCCACAATGCTGCCAAGTACAAAATTCCCATGTCTTTGTGGCAGGCAAGAAACTTCAGCCTCACAAATACGACAGAAAATGCCAGAGAAATCAAATGTCTGAAAAATATAAGTAGAAATATTAATAATATATCTGAAATAAAAGTTACATTTGAGAAATCAGACTTCAACGCTGGGCAGACACATAGGAAAAGCAACCATTGTTGTGAAGGGAGTTCTTTCTAAGAGGGAATTTGCCTCTCTGTTTATCTGTTGTATCAGCATGAAAAGTAAGTTGAATTCTAAAGTAACTGTTACCACAGTATTAAAAAAAAATTTTAATGCAGTAAAGTAGGAAAAACTAGTCACTGTTTAATTTATTTGGTGAAGAACTATTCCCAGTTCCGCTCAAGAGTTTATTAGGCAAGGAGTTCAAGGCCAGCAATGAAGGGACCTACCAGGCCATCTTATTTGTTTTTCTCCCCTGCAGAGGCTCTCCTGACCCCAATATATTACAATATAATTTTGAGTAATAGTTTCATTCTTGCTTTTATCTTCAAAGACAAGATCTCTTCTACTTCCTGTGAGGGCTCTACTATTGCCTATTTACAGCCTAGTGAAAAATAATCAACACAGAGCTGGTAAACAATTGCTAGTTACAGTAATTTTATAAATATTCTGAAGCTATCAACTCCATGAATTTTGAAGTGTGTCAAATATCTCTTTAAATACTTCCAAAATGGCAATGGAACCACTGAGAGAATTTCTTCCTTCACCAAAGGCACCTGCGACATGGCAAATTCCCTTCTGCCAAGTTCCCAGCTCCTTGGGAAGACTATGCACCCATGGAAAGAGACAAATTGTTTTCCCTTAAACACTGGGCCAAACATAGGTATCGGTATATTACAGGCTATTGATTTGCTCTTAAATCTATATCTAAGTCGATACATGTCTGATCAGATAAAGCCGGCTACTCAAATTAGTCACGGTGGATGTATGGTTTGATCTGGCTCAGGAAGTTCTTGAACTAAGCACAGGCAGAGGATGGGGAGATAGATGTTATTCCTGCTTTTCACTCCATCCCAGACACCTGTGTATCGTCACTTTGGAGGCTGTGGTACCAGTATGCAAATACACACGTACACAAAGGACACAGCTTACTACATGTGCCAACTTCACTGAAGTGGCACAACTGGACACAAAGCATTACTCTCACTGCACTACAAAAGACTGTCTAATAAGCAGGTAGGAAATTAAAAGGTTGGTTTGGTAGTTTATAACTGCATTTCTTCAAAATGAGTAAAGTTGGAACAGCTGACACAGTCCTAAATTATAGGTATGGCAGTATTTATAAATTTATAATCTTTATAAATTGCTCTGCTAAGCCTGTTGCAATTTTAAATAACCTAGCAAAGGGTAAAGGTCTGGTTTCCGTGAAGGCAATGGCAAAGTTCTCATTTATTTCAGTGAAACCAGACTTTCTCTTTATAAGCTTCCTGTGTTACGAGTGAACAAAATGCTTTCTCCCTTTTTCCAAGGCATTAGCGGGAAGAAAACCTCTTTGCTGCAGGCGGCTCACCACCTTTGTTTTGAAGTGATGTAGTGGCCCCCGTTCAGAGCTACCTGCACTGTCTCAGAGACCCTCACAAAATTCTGTGCCTTTCTGCCTCTAATACCATCAGCAATTTCTTTGCAAAGCTTTATGAAATTCTTTTGCAACAAAGAGCAAATTAAAGCTGTATAAGAGCTACTATTTTCAGTCTGATGAGAGATGGTATTTTAAGCAGCTCTGTAATACGAAGACAAACAATGACCTGTACTTATGTTGAGTATTAGCGTTTACTCTCTTTCTGAAATCTGCTTTAGTGCCTTTGAACACCCTAAGCTATGTAACTGAGAAACTACAGAAAAATATTTTGGGATGAGGTTTAAATTAAAAAAAAATGGATGAATGATTTCTGATGATTTAGTTTTATTATTTTCATGCCTTGCCAACCTTATAATCCCCGTTTCTTTCTGTTAATTTAAATTTCGTGCAATACAACACATAAAGGCAGAGTACATGTATTATATAAAATGCATCTACATTTCTAAGAATTTCTTTTAATAACATTGTGGTTTTTAGGTTTAGAATTCATGTTAAAATTGTTACCTTCTAAAAAAAACTTGAACGATTACAAAAATGGTCATGCACATTGCAGTTATTCTTTTACGTTGTCAACATGAACCTTGTGTCTACGCAGGCTTTCCATGCTCAGAGTAAGTCAATTTTCATATGCCTTGGTAACACTCCTCCTTATTTTTTCTGCTTTTTAATTTCCTTAAAGTATTTTTGCTTTATTAAAGCATTTTACTCCCTTTCCCTATTTATTCCTTGCTGATTCCCCACTCTCTGTTCTACTGTCCTAGTTGTACCCTCTCCCTTTTATTTTTCACTTTCAATTCCTTCGAAATGAGAAATCTTTCCCTTCTGCTTCTAAATTCACAGGTGGGCAAGGGTCAGATTTGCTGGCAGAAGAACTGCTGAGAAGACTGGCCCTGGAGGCTGGCAGCTTCCCGGTGGGAAGAGAGCCACACTCCTCCTCCCACTGCCTTCATCGTGCTCTGCCTTTCAGGAGCAGTTTCTGGGAACCAAAGGAAGGACAAAGTGCCGCTAGCACGGCCCTACTTTGGGGCTCTGCTCTGAGGGGCTGGATAAAGCCGGACAATAAACTGAAGCCTAGAAATAAATGTGTGGAACAGATATATGCAGCTCCAATCCAGCTGCTGTTCTAGACTGGCCTCCTTCTTTTGCTTCAATGGAAATTAGAGCTAATGGTGCCAGCTCCAGCATACACTGAGGGATTAACTATTGTGATTCATGTTAAATTGCCACACTAATTTAATTCTGTCAGACCTCAAGGCTTGGCTTTGGAATGTTTGTTACCCATTGCAAAGTGCTTTTACTGGATACCCTGGGTTACCAGTACCATCACACTCCTATTCCTCAACTTTAATCTATCACAACAAATATATTATCTAGCATGCAACCACAAATATCTAAAATAATTTCTCTTCAACGTATCAGCTGTAGCACATCGAAACTGTCCGATTGCTATAGAAACACTGTACAACATTACCATTTGTGAGAAAATATGTTGTCTTGTAAATTTTATAGTAAGACCTTTATAAAACAGGTTGTTACATCTGTCAAACCAACCATATTTTAACAAACATGCCAGTAAGTGCTGTGAAAAGACTCTAAATAAATGCTGAAAACATCATATGATTTTGCATCAGTAAAGTGAGTCAATACTATCCAGTGAGTCACCTAGCTAATTCACTGCAAATTTATGTGATGGTATAAGATGGAAGGTGAACACACATTTCCACAGATCCTTCAGGGCAAATCAAATATGCAAGCTAGGGCAGGACAAATAATTGCAAAATATTAACAAGCTGCAGAAATCCATTTTCTGCACTTTGCGCTTGATAATATGTCAGTGCTCACATGCTCCCGCTTCCTTCTTGGCACTGGAAACAGCCAGAAAGTAAAGGCACACCATTACAGGACCAACAGAACTGCAAGAACCATGGCCGTTAGTTACATCCTTTTCTAAAATAATAACATTTCACAACCACAGCAAAAGACTTCTTCAATAAACTAAAGCAAATATCTCTTGCATATTAAAATGAGAGCACATCATTTCCACTATTAATACAAAATTATAATAATTATTAGTGGTGTAAGGAAATACAGCCAAGGCTGTGGCTTACAGTAAGCCAGTGTGGGAATGTGTCCACAAAGGACCTGAATAGCATCCACACACCCAGATTCTCATTCTCTCTCTCTCTCTCTCTGTACCTGTATACTGCACCTACTTATTTATTTATCTAAAAAATAAAAAAAATGCATTCATAAAGAAGACTTTAACAATGTTTGTATTTAAAGGAGCATTACCCACAATATTAATGGGAGGCTGTTAGGTTTTGGTTTCCATGTGTTGGTTTTTGTTACCCGGAAAATTCTCCTCCCAAAGCCTTCCTCATCTGTAACTGTGAAATTTGGGAATTGGCCAATATTGCTACCAGAATGTTATAGGGAATTCACACTTCAGTTCAGCAAAGGAGTTTTTCAGCAGGCAGTATATACGAAAGGCTAATTAGCACTGAGCACTAATTTAAAATACATATTATATATGTTACTCTATATTACCCGGTATGAATCTCATATAAATAACCTTCAAGTAATTATATTAGAATTTTGCCGTCTTATTAACTTTTGATCAAAGAAACGTATCCCATTGAAATTGCCATCTGCTGAACTTGCTTCTTGACTTTGTTTCATCTTTCTGTGACATGGGAATAATCACCAATACTATCGGGAAAAAATATATAAATAACACCTTAAATAAGTTTTCTCTCTTCTGAAATCTGCAGGGGTTTGACTTAAAAGAAGAAAAGAGGTTTTTGTCCTGTGTTAGTGAATGGCTGAATCTCCTTTCATGATTTCTGCTGATCAGTGAAAAAAGAGAAAAGAAAATACAGCTCAGAATCACTCAGATCCATATAAATGCTCTTGTATTAGATGCTTATGCAACAAACTGGAAGATTCACAGTGGCATTAAATAATCTCATTTGTGAAGCAGATATGAAAATTCTTCCCATTGATGCGATAAGCTTAAAACTAATTAATACAGCCAGTAAGCAACTGCTCCCATTAATTGTTGTTCCGAAGTTTTAATTGTTCACTACACTTTCATAGACTTCTCATGGAAACAACAGGACAGCTCACTCCCAGAGAAGTAACTGGATAAACTAATTAATGGTAATTTCAACATCACCATGTTAAAAACAGGTAAGGGAAGCTCTAGGTGTGTCCCACCTGCAGAAGAAAGGTGTCTTCTTGCCACACGCGAGTCTAATTTAGCCACTTAAGAGTTTCCCAACCTGGCAGACCAGTTACATTCTGGGTTTACTCAACAGTACTTCCACCAACCCAAACTCATGTGTCTTTCACTTCATTAAGAATCTGTTAGCTAGAATGTGTTAAGAACAGACCTTTGCATCTCCCCAAAGAGGAAAAAGACAGACTGATCAATTTGATAGCGTTTCTCAAGTCAGACACAGGAAGGACCAAGAGTCACAAGAACCTTATCTATTTAGCAGACTTACTACTCTTTTATATGTAAAAGTAATCTTAGCTTTTGAAAAAAATCTACCAGCTCAAGAAGATGCTGATAACAACCCCCACCCTCTTTCACAGAAACAGACCTCCTTAGTTATTCAATTTATTTCAAACTATTCAAACACAGAACTTCTCTTCAACAAATATCCAGCAATCCTTGCTGTGTTTTGGGCAGTCCTGCTCTTCCAACAGCATGTACAATTCTCCTTAAACATTTAAGGCTGTGATGCTGCCCCAACATTTTCAAGTCTTCTTTTTTCTTCCTAGGTAACCAAAAGCAATGCACGAAGCAGAATTGTACAAAGCTTTTGAAACTTGCATGGGCAAGCAGATGGTGACCTGTACCTGCAGCACAGACACCCAAAAAACCTCTGGGGCAGGAACTTAACACTTGTGCATTTTTGCAGAGAGCTAAGGCAACAGAAGTCCTAATGTGGTTAAGCCCTCTAAGTGCTACAACTAAATAAACACTGCAGAATAAAGAGTTACCTAACACACAATTCTTTTGCCTCAGAGTCTGACCTGAATATTAAAAACCTGGGCTTGGTGACCCATTCTAGCAGATGTACCATATCCTATATGAGGATTACCAAAATAATTACAAAAACTTTTTAAATCCTTCAACTTTTCCCTAATTATTTCCTATCGAAAGCTATGGAGTCGTCATGCCCGCACGTGTCTGCTAAACTGGCAAAATACTTTCTCTGCATTGAAATTTAAACTTTTAACATGTCTTTGAAGGAACTCTAATTGGTCACATCCCTGAAAGTCTGATCAACCGATCTGGACACCATTAGAACAATATTGCTCAAAATGGAAGGAACCTCAAAGATCACCCAGTTCCAATTTCCCTGCCATGGGCAGGGACGCCTTTCACTAGACCAGGTTGCTCAGGGCCCCATCCAACCTGGACTTTACTTCCAGAGATGGGGCATCCACAATTTCCCTGGGCAACCTGTTCCAGTGCCTCACCATCCTCACAGTAAAGAATTTCTTCCTAATATCTAATCAAAACCTACTCTCTTTCAGTGTGAAACTATCACCTCTTGTCCTATCACTACATGTAAACAGTCTCTCTCCATCTTTCCTGTAGGCTCCCTTCAGGTACTGGAAGGCCACAATTACGTCATCCAGAGCCGTCTTTTTTCCAGGAGGAAAACAGCACTTGCTCTAGTATCAAAAAGTGGTTTTCATCTTTGAAAAGTCGTTGCTTTATCATGTCGAACATCTTTGTTGCTTTTTCCTGGGGTTTTAGAGTTGTTGGCTTTTTCCTTCCTTTTTTTTTTCTCCTAAGAAGAGATAATTATTCTCCTCACCTCTCCATCCTTTCTGCTCAACTGCCCCATTAATTCATTCCAGAATTTTATCTGGGAGATGGTCCTTTCTGGCTTGTATTTTTCTTTCATAATAAGCCAATACCCTACCAAACATTCAGTGTCTGACAAGGTAACAATTTCTGGCCCAACAAGATGTGTTTTGAGTGTTCCCTCCTCTGCTCTGAGGGACCAAGGAGAGGTCACAGAACAGCAGCAGACTCCTGAATTGAGATGTGCATTGCTGCAGTATATATTGCTCTGGGACAGCTTTGCTCCGAGATAACAAGGCAGATAGCACAGGCTATGGCTCATTTCTCTACACACATTCCCCATTCTTCTGACTT
This sequence comes from Mohoua ochrocephala, assembly GCA_013398855.1. Lineage (NCBI taxonomy): Eukaryota > Metazoa > Chordata > Aves > Passeriformes > Acanthizidae > Mohoua > Mohoua ochrocephala. The sequence goes on along the minus strand of VZTA01008423.1, from coordinate 31,922 downwards.
CTGGAAGTTCTGTAATTTATTCCACACGAAACAAAAATTGAGACAGAGAAAAAAAAACCCCTGGAATATGAATGATACTATTATGATCTGAGGAAACAGATAAAAAGAACAAAAAAAGATTCTCCTAAGAAAAGAAGGTAATCAGACAAAAAAATCATAGGTTGGCTATGCAGCCCTAATAAAGACTCAAAAACTAAAGCACTCTCAAAAAAAAAAAAAAAAGTCAGCAAAGCCTGTAAATGAGGACGAAAAACCAACCAACCAATCCAAAACCAAACAGAGCAACTAAACTAATAAACTTCAGATTCTCCAAATGTTTCTCAGAAAAGCAAATCTTTCTGTTTTCAATCTATTTCAGAGGATATATAGCCATAAGTAGAGCACATTGTTCCTATTACTGGGTGAATAACCTAGCAAACTACAGAGGCACAATTGCTCTGAAATGCTAGCTGAAGTTTTACTTGTTGTCAATAGAAAAGAAATGAAAAAGAAAGAAAAAGAGTATTATAGTACCTTAACTTATAAAATGTTCTATTTGATTCTAGTCATGCTTTTCCATTTAATTTTCATTTATTTGACTAAAACTTTAAAATACAATAAAGCTTTAAAAAGTATCTGTCTGAATTTAGTTCTTTTGGCAGATATTTTCCTCCTGGCTTCTCTTAATCCGTTTTATATGAGCTGGCATCTTAAAAAGCATGCTTTAGTATGCAGAGCCTAACAGTACCATTGAAACCTCCTGACAGCCTCCTTCTCAGAAGCAGAAAAGACATTATCTCCCCAAAAGACCTGCTCTAAACAGTGCTCTCTTTTGCACATGAGCTACCTGTCACCCCATGCCCTGTTACTTGTTATTCTTGGAGCTGCACATCAAAGAGAACCAATCCTGAGAGCACACACAGGAAAACTCACTCTTTTGGTTAAGCACAGCTATTTATACAATGGTGTGTTGCTTTCCATGTATGTAAATGAATTTGGTTTTTATGAAAATTCCCTCTGAATATTGGAGATTTCAGTCTCTTATTAAATAAACACAGAACAGCAACATAATATTGCTTCTGTAACAGAGCAACACTGAGACTGATACACAGGCAATGATGTTTATATGCTTGTCTATAGAAAGCTGCAGTACGTGCCCCAAGATTTCAGAAAGTTCTTAGCAGAATGTTACACTAAGCTGACAAAAATGTAGAATGTCAGTCACCTCAGTTTAATATTTATTTCAGGAAAAGAAGGTGAAAGGAACTCCACTGTTGTCTGCTTGCTAAATTACCCCAGAATGCATTTTAGTACTTTATAATCTGTTATATACAACATTCAATATCCTACTCTCTGTATGAATAATAAAAAATGTTATTTTCAGCTTGTCAAAAGAAATATTTCAGTTTTTACAGCATAGTGTGTAATGAATTAATTACACACTAGGCAATTAAAATCTAAAATACTCACCATGCTAACTTAAAAGGATGCTGAATACTAATTAAAGACTGACATGCTCTTTGACCCTAACCAGCTTGCTTTCAACACAAAACCTCTTGAATTTCTCAAATGTCAAGCCTTGCTGCTTTTCCATAGAAGTGCATGAGACTTCAAATGCAGCAGAAATCCTGTCTTTATGATGCTCTGCAGAACAATGGAAAAACAGGCAATGCTTGTATGTTGACTGTTGCAGACATTCAGGTTAAAGCCCCCCTACAGCCTTCATGAACACATCTTGCTCCACTTACTTGCTTACTTGCTCCACTTAATGTGCTCCCTATTTTGCTTGCATATTGAAAACCCCCTCATATTACTGTGACTAACCTTCTTATATTAATTTTTCTCTGTTTAATCACTTCACAATTCAACCATTTCATAGTTCAGCTGCTGTTTCAATGGGATGGTCTCTAACAGATTTGTTGGCAGTCTGAACTACATGTAGGTTCTGGCCAGAATGGCATTTTCCACAATCTTGTGCTAGAAACAAATTTGATTTAAGGAGAAAATGCAATGGTAATGAATCCATTTCCAGTACTTTATGATGTATAATCCCACTCAGAGTTTCTCAATTCTCTAAATATCTCCCTTCCCCTGAGGTTTTGTGCACACACCAAATCTCCTCTCCCAGGAAGACTAACACATGCCATCCACACACAGTTTCCTACTGTGGGTGCATATTCATAACAAAGTGCAGACTGAATACTTTATTGCTTATCCAGTACCTGAAGAGTTTACATATGCTGTGTCCCCTCATGCTAAACTAAAAAGGACTTGGAAGTAGGCAAATGGTAGATTTGCATATCCACAAAACACTTCTGACAACTCCAGTTATTAATGGGTAGCTTCCCTTCCTCCCCACAATGCCTGTCCACATGATCATTCACACTGTCACTGATTCAAAGCAGTATCCTCCCACATATTCACAGTTGATTAGGAGTTAGATTTGAGAGTCTTTCAGCTGCACAGCTGACACAGGACCGCCAAGAACAGCTTTGCTTCTGGATGTCTCTGGAAGGGCAGAGCTTGGTAACAGGGTAGCAAACAAAGGGGATACTTTTCAGATGTCAGGACCACAGAATTTCCTGTGAGCTCAGCACTCAATCCAACACTGATAGGTGTATCTGGGTAAGTAAATGCAGGCAAGTATCTCATTGCAAACTCTGATGACTTGTTATCCTGTTAGTCTCCTTAGTGATAGGCTTATATTGAATATGATTATTGTGAGTGACCAAAACACCAAAGTTAAATTAAAAAAAAAAAATTCTGATGCTGAAGTGCTCAAAGCACATGGTCATCCAAATTGTAACAGGCATCTGGACAAGCAAGTAACATAATCACATACCTTGAACTGATTGCATGCATTACTACAGAATAATTATTAAATAATAACAACTCTAACATTCAAGCAAGTCTCTGAATTTCAGTGGTGGCCAACAACTGTCTCCTAAAATCTGCAGTTTTCACAGGGACAGTATGCCCCTTTAAAATCACCTGAATCAGATGTCTAAAGGGCCAGGGCCATGGAGCAAGGGACCACAAAGTAACTTTCCAGCCACCAGCCAATTTCAAGAGAAGTCATTACTTTGCAGAGGTCTCAAGGATGCCACGTTTCTCTTCACCGTACGAAAATCAGTAGCTGTGTATGAAGGGAAATCCAAACCAACAGCCTATCACTGAAAACAGAATTGTAGCTCAGAGTAGCTGCCACTTGTTTAATGAGGATATGTGCACAGCTGCCTATAGGCTCAGGAAAGACAGGACATAAATCCCGAGGAAATCAGGCTTCATTAGTTCTGCAGCCTATAAGCAGATTGCAGTGGGAGAACATGCAAATGGAAAAGTTTACTGTATAAGAAATCAGTCCAATCTCCTTCACGGTATCTGTCCCTGTACAGTCTTGATAAAAGCACAGTCTTGATTTTCATTCCCTTCCCTGTTTACAACCTGCATTTATCAGAGTTCTGCCATTTTCACTAGTCTCTCATACAGGTACCCAATTATTTGATTTCTTTTTATTCTTATCTAAAATAGACTGCAGGACTCTGCGTTCAAAACACCTTTTTGCCCTTTTTTGTCTCTAAATGAAAGTTATTGTTCTATTTGAGAGAGCAAGCAGGTAAAAAGAAATTTTACAACATTTTAAAAAAATAAAATTAACGCAAGCATATGACAGAAGGAAACTGTCAACGGCAACAAAAATCAGAGTAACTACAACTTACTGCTTTGATAAACTTGAAAACACTCATAGTTTATAGAAACGTAGCTCTCCAAGGAGCCAGGAGAATAATATCTGCCATGGCAACCAAACAGAGCAGTCTTCTGGCACTTTCTGAATGAGCATTTAGGAGGAGATTAATTCAATACTCTGCATGATGAAAGGGCTCTTGAGATCCATAACTGTCTCCCACAAATTACCCTTATTGTACAACTGGATGTTTAGAACAGATTGCACATTATCTATATTGAACTAGAGCTTTCACAGCAAATTTATACGAAACAGATTAAGCCCACATGATGTGTCACACTATTTTTCACCCACTCATTTCAGGGCATTTATAAAAATGGGCATTTTATTAAATGGATCATTGCAGTTTTGCAGGATTTATTTTTAAGCTTATTTATATTTAGAAGTACTGTAAAGCCTTTTTACTATGAAACTTTGAAATTTCTGAAACTCGTAAAAGCATGAGAAGATACTACAGAATTTACAGTATAGTATGTAAACAGACAGCAGAAACACTGCCACGTAAGTCAGCATTATAGGCTTCGTCATGCACTTCACACTACTTTGAATTTACAGTAAATTCAAGTGATGACATACCTCAATAAATAATTATGTCTTCTTATTTATATACACCAAACCGTATTTTTCAGCAAATGCAGCACCTGACGAGCACCAGACAGCTCAATGAAAGCAAGTGTCTTATAGAATGCAGTTTAGAAGAGTGTGTTAAACCTCTAGCTGCTTCATCAGAAGCTAAATCACTATGGAATCTTGCCTCCCAGGACAAAAATGATTTGGTATTTTGTTTACTGATTTCCTTATATTGCATCCAATCATACTGTACAACATAAAAAACAGCAGAAACTTGGAATAAAACAAGATCTAGAGTGCAAGCACATTTAGAAATGATTGCAGGATAGAAGAGGCAGTCAGCTGCTCTTAGGAAACAGGAAACATGTCTTGTCTCTTCCGAGGCTACTGAAAACTCCTCTCTGCAGCCCAGCAAAGCTCAAGATGAAGTATTTCAGTGCTGGATTAAGTGAAGGGCTTTCCAGTTGTTTGCAGTTATGAGTAACACCTCAATCGCACAAACTGTTCTGGAGGATGCACACCCAAAAAAGTAGTCTTAGCCAGTCTGATGAAACTTACTTGAGAGGTTGAAGATTATAAATAGCTTTGATTTAGTTTTGTATTTGGCAACTGCAATGAATGAAAGGTGAACTTTAAAAAAAAATTTCTAAAGGCCACATATAATTTGTGGTGATAGACAGTGGAAATTAGACACTTAATCCACCAGCATTTCTGAAAATCTCACCTTGGCTTTGATTACATTATCATACATTATTTCTGAAAAATCCCTATCTTCTTTACAACTAGGAATACATTAGGCAGGCAACAAGAAAAACAAAAAAGTAGTGAGTGCAATTACAATTTTGAAGATCCAAGACTTACGTAGAGCTACCATTTATTTGCAAATGAGACAATTCTGAATCTACACCGCTGAAGTATAGATTGTACTCTGTGCTGTGTGCTGTGGAACTGCGTACCCTGAATAATAAACACCATGTAAATCAAGGAACAGCACTTAGGTTCTAAGGAGAGAAACAAAAGTATTTACCTTGCCATTAAAGAGTGAAAATAAAAATAAATTCAGGTAAAGCAACCTCACTCACTGAACATCATGCAACTTAGACTGAGGAACAAATACTGGGTGGAATAAAAATCCGGAGCACAAGGAGCAAAGCTGTGGTTTGGCAAGTTCCCTTCAATTTACTACTTCTCACTTCAGTCCCATTTTATAATTATATCATTAACAAACCATCGGTCCTCACTTTGGTGCTGATAATTAATGCTGTTATAAGTTTTAGAAGGTCTTTAAAAACATTAGGCATTTTCAGCATTCAAACATCACCAAAAAAAAAATCCCTCTGGGCTGGAGAGTGAGAGGCTCCCAAACCTAATGGAGCTGGGCTGACTATTCTGGATAAAGACTTTCGTGTTTCTTTACTCTTTTAAAACCAATGAAGTGAAACAGATTTGTACACTTCACCATTTAAACTCTACAGGAAAGCTGTATTTAATACCTGTATTTTAGAAAACAGTTGAGGCTTTTCAAACCATTATAATGATACCTCTCCCAGAAGTATATTTGTTGATTAACAAACCTCCAAAACAAATCTTTCCTGTATAAAGAAAATTAAATATGTTACAATTTCAAGTCAATGTATTTCCAAGGAATTAGAAATGGTAATTTGAGAACTGTCTCAAAGATTTGCAGAAGTACTTACATGATCAAGTAAATTGCTTCTCCCCAATACTACTGCCTCGAGATCATTATTTTCCAAAGCTACTCTTCACAAACAAGCTAGACAAATCTACAAAATGTGGTAAGAATTTGAATCTGCAATTCATGAAAGAAAATATGTAACCAGAGAGCAAAGACTCATTCACAGATATGAAAAAACCAAAAACTATCCCAAAACCAAATTCCTCTGTCTCCATGTCAGCTGAACCTGAGACTTTATGCCTGCACTCTTCCATCCCTCTCTTCCATAAAAAACCCCAACAACCACAAATGTCATTTAAAAAACTGTCTTTCTGATCTGTGCCTTTAACTTTATCACCACTCTCTTCAGCCTACTGTTCCTCTGCATGAAACTAAATTCTTCTGACTTGTGGAAGTTTTGTAATCTGTTCTGCATCCACTTGCTCCATTCTGACACAGAGAACTAACTCTTCTCATGGCTTTGCCAAAGAACTAATTCCTTGCTATCATGCTTCTCCCTCAAAATCATTGTTCTTTCATGCTGCCACACAAGTATGGAAAAGCTCTCCATGAGCATTCATAAAAAGTATCCTGGAAAAAATCACTTTTAATGTATAAAGAACAGTTCATAAAACTCTGATCAGGTGTTTATTAGTTATTTATCATGAACTTGTTTTCCTGGGGGAGCTAAGAGCTCTTCATTAGATCTGATTAGATGTGCCAAAATAGCTGATTGGTTTTTTTTACCATGTTCTCCAGAACCTATTTTTGCTATAGTTCTAATATTGTAGTTTAATGTAATAGCAAGTATTATCTAATCTTAGCTATAGATATCACTACTTGTCTCCCATAATAGTAACGGTGAGAAACTGGAAATGTAGCATGACCTGTAACACATTTAGAGTATAGTATTGGGAAGGGATTATATTTTGTAGGAGTGAGTTCTTTTCATGACTGAGTAAAGACATAATGAGAGCTGTACTTCACATTATGCAAGTTTTATAGTTCCAGATATTCTGAATGAATGTAAAATTTAAATTTAGTAAGATATGTTCTGAAGACAACCTTGTCATTTAAACACCTTTTGAGTCCTCAGGAACAGGGCTGATTGTTGCCTTGGAAACAAAGACTGCTCTAGTGTGTTCATTTCAAGGGATTCAGTCAATTTGAAGTCAAATTTCCAATTGCTAATTTTATAGACAGTGCAGGTGCAAAAGTTTTTAAGATCAGAACAGAAACTGTTTGCAATGCTGTTCCCTGACAACAGTGTTTATTAATTTATTTATTTATTTTGCACTGCCCTTGGCAAATGATGGTATTCTTGCACAACACTCTCCAGGAAACTCAATTGTGTACTGTCCCTCTGCATAAGAGGGTGATTATGATAATGGAGGAAACAAACCTGAAAGTGCAAATGCAAAGACCTTCAGGCATAAACAAACAAACATGTAATTTTGGTCCTAGTGTTCTTTAAACTGATCTAGGATATTTATGAAAAAATGAACAGGATAACAAGCAAAAAACCACCCAACGCTCTACTTCTACGCATATATTCTTTTTTCTATGGATCTATGTTTAGACAAAGTATTTGTAAAAATGAGGACTAACATTTAAAAAGACATTCCATTCATTATTTCAGTGAAGCCACTTTGTTTAAATAAAGCACAAAAAAGGACAGGACAGGAAGAGACACTACCAAGCAGGACCTTTGATAGGGGATGACACTCATATTTTCTGAAGCTCAAATTCAGTCTTGTATTAATGGGGCCCATTATTCACCCTCAAGTAAATCATGACATATCTAACTTCGTCCCTTTCTTGGTCAAAATATAAACACTTCCATCTTCAAAGAGGATTTCAATTATGGACCAAGTTCTTAGCTTGTATCTACCCATGAAAATATCCACACTTCACCCTGAGGGAGACTTGTCCCAAGATGCTCAATGTACAGATAACAGAGAGGAGTAGGTTCCTTCACAGATTGCTCATAACTCAAAGTCAGATTCCTGTTCTGAGGAACCTCTTTCTCTGCCTTTCTTCAAGGAATGGGGGAGACTGGCCTATCTAAAGCAAGTTTTCCCAATATGTCTACACAATATTCAGTGTAGGTATTTTAATAGTCCTAGCTATGATTGCAAAATGCCAGTACTACACAAATACCTCCCATCAGCTATAGGAGTTTTATGCTGTTAAAACTATTTTTTCTTCCTCACACGCACAGGGCTCCTTAACTTCTATTATCTCACATTGTCAGAAAGTTACAAAGCACATCCTCAGAGCATTCATTCACCAATCCAGTTTGCAGAAACTATTGTTTACACTCAGCTGTAAATGAATCACTCATTTGCCCATCTTAAATCTGCATTCTCCATTCCTGCTGGTGAAATTCAACCACACTCTTTTTTATTCCAGGATTTAATACATCTAAAAATTTCTCATGACTGGCCTTGCCTTTCTAATCAAACTGCAGAACCCCTATCTCAAAAGACTGATGAAAATGGAAGTTATTTTACAAGAGAAGGAACAGTTCATACGGAAAATTTTATTGCCACAGAAGCATATGCAGGATAGGGGCCATAAGCAGCACATACACCCAGAGGGGGAAAAAACCCCAAACCTTTAAAAACCCCTGAAATAATAAACAAAATTTAAATGAAGCAGCTACTGAATGATTCAGCGTTTAAAAATTGTCATGGACAAGTTGATTCAGTATTACCGAAAACCAATAAGGCTATGTACAGACCCAGAGGCACATGCAGGTGTATTAAGATGTGTATATATGCACAGGAGTTAGTGTGTTATGAAAATAAAAATGTACTTCAAATAGAATGAGAGAACTCATGGTTAACACACATTTCAACATGATAATGAAGGCAGGAATTGCTCATTATTTTTACTACTGTGAAGAAAACAAAATTGCTTGATTTTGGTATCAATGCGAAGCTAAAAAGCAAATGAAGGAACAAGATCTTCTAAGTGGGCCATGTGCAACTACCTTTCCTGTCACTCCTCCACCTTCCTCAACTTTCAATTTCAGGTTTCAGTATTCAGGTTTTTTTGCACCAGGCTTTCTTTGGAAACCATCACATTCTGTTATCACTGAAATGAAGGCCTTCAAGAACTGAGTATTTTGAGTGTTATAACAAAAATGTGTGCATAATGAGGGTAAATTAAATGCAATTTAATCTCGTTGAGAGGCTGGGAGATTTTGTTCAAATACTGAATATTGTGATGAGTGAACAGAACAATTCAGAATCGACTCTTTTCTTTTGTAGTTCTTTGTTTGTGTACTAATAAAATCAATGTAAACAAACTGCCTAGCAGAGCAAGGCTGGCATGGGTACTTAAATGACTTTTTTCAGCTCGTTTCTTTTCCTGGATTAATTCCATTGTCACTTTGTGTAGAGCTGTGGAACACTCATAGTGGCAAATAAATGGATGTTTACAAAATACTCACTGTACAGGGACTTTAAAACGCCTAACAGCTGATTAGAGTCCAGGGTGAACTGCAACGAGTTATGAAATCAGGTTCAGGAAACTCACTGCATGACAACCTAGCAATATCTCTCCCACAGAGGCAAGAAATATTAAGATAAGTAAAACAAAGAAATGCTAAACTGGGAAGATTAAAAGAGTCTACACACCAAAATGAATAAAGACTAAAACCCTTTCAGAACAAAACACAATGGACAGAATACAAAAAGCGGGTATGAAATTTGAGAGAATAGGGCAGGAAGGGGAGGAGACTATTTTTATACCAAACAATTCCGTAAACCACATTTATATCATACTCAGGGACACTTTGTGTCAGATAAAGGTTACCATCCGGCTGCAGACTGATGTATAGAACTAACTCATTGGAGGAACAATGAGCTAACTTGTTTGCCCCTTGTTTACCTAAAAACTCAATGCTAAAGAAACACTATTTTACCTTATAAGTCATATTGTATGGATTTGCTTCACTTCACACCCATGACTGCTGTGGACTGCCAGTCCTGAAATCCAGACTAGAGAAGAAACAACCAGCTTCCCATTTTTTTATAGATAAGGAACCAGTAAGAAATAAACTCTGCTGAGGCAAAATATTACAGTGCAGCATGATGAACACAGGCTATACATACTGCATATACATACTTACCTCAACGTGTAAATAATTGTATTACATAATTTTATTACATAAAAACTGCCTACAGAGACCTTGTTCCCAGTAACTAGTAATGAGTTACACGTGGACAGGATGTTTGTGTGAAATGTTCTACTTAAACAGAACATGAACTGCAGGATGGCTCCATGGGGCTGTCTTCTTAGACAAGGGAAATAAGGACAGAGATCTTCCTCAAGGAAAAGACACAAAACTCAGTTTGCACTAACAAAGCAAAAAGCAGTTGCTCACAAACTAGACACTGAGATCCCAGCAACTGAGAGGTGACAAAACGTGTTTCATGGCACTGATGTAGGAAAACAGGCTGCAGTAACTTCTGCCAAATGTGTCTCGTAGAGTTCACGGGAGGCTGCGATTACTACAGGACCAGCAAAAAGACTGAAACAGCAGAAAGCTTTCTGCAGGTTAGTGATTAACTTTAGACTGGCAATGGACAGAATATCCTTCGTTTTACTTAGCAAGTGAGTCTCCATTAGATTTTGTTGTTTCTTGGGGGGGAAGGTCTGACGTACAGCCAAAGTGCCCCTCGCTCTGGCAGTGAATCGCACCAACAGCTCTGTAACACGCCAGGGGCAGCAGTGCTGGACATGAACGCAGACCCCAGCTGCAGTTCTGAGAAGCACCATCAGGCACAAGAGGTAACTGGGCTATAGGCTGGACTTACAAATTAGCAGTCTCTAATAACAAATGTGTTCAGTTTAGTTCAATGTTGGCCAGGTACAGAGGCTTCAGCTTAATGGTGACTATCCCGCGACCAAAGCAAACTGTTTCTGGACAGAGTGGAACTAATACTGCTCCTGTTTTGTTTGAACAGTGACCATTGTAACACTCTGTCAGCATTTGGCTTCTGGACATGTCATCTGTGTTCCACAACATCTGGATGAGTAGTAGTTCCTTGCAAACTCTCCACACCATCTGCATGAAGGCATTGTGCTGCCTTTCCCACCTCCGAGCGAGTTTTTGAGCAGAGACTGAGGGATGAAAAATAATACTCCTTTGCAAAGCTGAATTCAATTTCCCAATAACTTAAGAAGAGAATGTCTTATAGAGCTCTCATCTGTTATCTGTTACAGTTACTACAGTGATTTCAACCATTTAACCTGTAATATAAATTAAATCTGGCACGCGGTCAGGAAGGAGCTGTAGCTATCTGACCGAAGCATGAAGAATTGAGCTCTTACTGCCACCATTAAAATGTGCTGCAGAGGTTGCAAAAGGTTCATCATCAAGCACCTTTCGATCTTGATCTTAAACTGTGATGGATTAAAGAAGCCTCAGAAGATCTTCCCCCATGAGAAATATCCCTGCTTCTATTTGCAGGAGAACTGCAGTTAAATGTGCAGAAGATTTTACTAGCAATAACAAAATAACTAGCAAAAAAACTGCTGAGCTGCAATTCTCTTTTCCAAATGCAAAGAAATGCTTATTCAGACTGTACATAAACAGCAGGCCCTTCCTGCTGGGCCTAAAAACTCCCCACCATCTCAGAGCATTGAAACGTACTCCACTGCAATACAAGTTGCTGTATGTGATTTGCTCTTTTATACTGATACTCAGTTTAAAAAAAAAAAAAATTTAAAAAAAAAAATTCTCAGGGACACTTGATTCCGTTCTTCTTACAAATCATTGTATTACTTTTGAATATCTTAATGCGTGCGTTTCACGCAGTCATGCTGCCACTGCTGCAGAAATAACAGAGGTGCCTGTTTTCCAAGAGTGCTGCCTGTGTTTCCGGGCTGGTTTCAGGCGGGTGGTGGTGAGTTTTGGAAGAGCAGCCGGTGACCTGGAGCATGGGGGAGCTCTTATATAATATGCTTATACACCTTACGTAACTTTCATATACCGTGACAGCCAAGCCATCTCCCAGATATTTGACTATCTGACAGCTCTCCCTCTCTAACTCTCTCACTATCCGGCTTTTAAGAAGATATTTTAAAAAACTCCTAACAATCCTCCCGCACTTCCCCCGCCTGCCGAGCTCCCTAGATTACAGACACTAATGGCATCATGCTAGCTACCAGCAGGAACAGATGAGGTCTCTGCTTTTTGGACATTTTCACATCTATCCCCTGCCAGTAAACCTAACTTTAGAAAAATCACATTTTGCACACACTACAGCCACGGTTTCACAGCAGGAGAAACCTGTGTTTTTACAAGTGCTTTTTCTTCTCAGTCCCCAGTAATTTAATCTCTAGCTGAGTGGATGGCAAATATTAACCAAGGGCATTCACTGAGGAGGAAGGGAAAGAAAATTTCTTGTGCAGTAGTCAAGTATTTAACAAAGCTACAACTTTGGAACATGTCCTGTGAAAAAACAGTTCTTACCAACTGGTATCTGAGATCTTGGCTGATACCAATGCAAAAACTAAGGCATTTTAAGAAAATTACTTCTATTTGCCTTTTCTAGGATAGTTACACAATACATATTGCTTTTTTTTGGTTTTTTACATGTTTGTTTCTAATATTCTATAGCTTGCAGAAAACAGTATTTGTAAAATAAAGTCTTTCCAGAAACTCTTAAGTATAAATAATGAACTCATACATTCTTGGTCAACAAAAAGTTTAACTCCCAGCACATTGTTGTAGCCCAACAGCCTCATTTTGCACCAGTATTATGATGACACTGGCAGAATACAAAAAGCAGAGATGTTACTGTAAGTCTGGAACAACCAGCATCCTCCTTAAGTGCCAGCTCTAAGGAAGTAGAACCAGTCTGGTTTTCTTGCCATTGAAGTTGGGACTTTAATTGTGAGATACCCTCTCTTTAACCTTGTCAACAAAAATGGAACACAGAATCTGAATTTAAAAAGTAGCATTTAGCAGTAGCATGTTTAGAAACACAGCCAGAGGATACAAGATAATATGACCTAAAAAAGCTAAGAGGCTTTGGGCATTAAAGCAGACTCTCAAATGTTTATCTTAGCGCAACAGTTTTGCCCTCAAAGCTACCGGGTATGATTAATGTTTGCTGGAAAACATTATGGACACACAATACCTAAGCAGAAAGACAGTAACTTCTAAATGCATATTCTCCAGGGAAAGCAGTTGCTGATATTCAGCTGAACTTTTAAAAACCTGCTTATTGTGACTATAAAGATGCCTTTAAGAAAATAAATAAAGTAAATCAGTAGTTACAAAGGAAAGATGTAACTCAACTGGTAGACAGAAAGCAGGGGCTGCTGGAATTTGGCTACACATTCTGGAGGTGCTGGCCAGAACTCCCTAAGAAAAACGTCCCCCTAGAAACACAGGAGACCCCAAACAGCAGAAAGATTCAACCTCTTTGTATTTCTAAACACACCTAGCATGAAACAAACTCTTGACCCTTCTGCACATAAATGCCTCTCATAAGAAAGCTAATTACTAATGGAATGTTTAATTTATTATTAAATAAAACTTTCAGATGCACAATAGAACTTTTATATAAGAGTCACACATGTAAATAACCCAATATATTCAAGAAGAAAAACCTATTCCTCATCAGTGCAGTATTTTCTTCTTCCACAAAGTTAACAGAGTTTGAAAGACTGGACTTTTAAGTGTGCCAGTCCAAAGTGACAGAAACGATCTTAGCTATTTAAACAAAATAAACAATATTGTGGCACTGTTGTGTTGTGGTGTAACTGCCCAACATACTTCAAAAACACAACAGGCCATGAGATCAACCAAGTCATGACATCTTGTCTAATGACAACTACCAAACTGACCGTATTCAAGACTGTTCATGTTTTGGCAGATTAAGCAATCTTCCATGAAAAAAACCCAGGAAAGTACCCTTAGCACCTAATATCCCCACTATGGTGGAAAGGAACAGATTAGGTAAATCAATTCAGGTACTGTAATGGGGTGGAAGAAAAGAAACGACAGGAATCTTGCCAACTTGAATTTTCCCAAATTTGGTAATCGGTTGGGCTTTCACTGTGTTAGCAAAATGTTAACCTGGCCTCCAAGAAAGAGGACTCTTTGCACCAATGCACATTATTTGACCATCTATACACAAACAGAGGAAAAAAGGAGTCAGCTAAAGCCCTGAAGCATGTGATTTGATTATACTAATTGTCTTAAAGCAAATTTGCAAGCATCATTAACAAGCTAAAAGCAAATCAGGCCATCATGTTTTCCATAAAGCCCATAAAACAAAGTTACAGAAACTCAAATTCACATATTACAGAAGCCAAAAGGACCTCCATGACAATTTAGCCAAATACCTCCTCTCATATGTAAAAGCTGAAGACTTTTTCCCACCAAACCCAATGAAAATATATTAAAACATCTGCAAATAACCAACCTATGTCCTTGGCACCAAGAATAATGAATTGTGGCACATCTTGCTGAGGGATACTGTGGATCCTAAAGCTAAAAATGCTTCAAAAGAGAACAGAACACTACCGTGGAAGAGAAAGTAACTGAAGATTACTAAATACAAAGCTACTGCATGTGTCTTAGAAAAATCAAGAGCTAGAAATGACTGGTAATTAGGAGAGTTTTAGGAGGAAGCACACCACCTAGTTGCCACATTTCCCTGCTCTTTTCTAGACATCTGTTTGTGGATGCTGGCAGACATGGCATACTATCCTTGATAAAAGTTCTTTTTGTCCCTGATAGGCTTCTTTTCTAGTCTGGACCAACGTTCACCTATTTTCACAGACACAAAATCATGCCTCCTCTATGTAATGTCTGATTTCAGACACTGGGCCACATGACTTTTTTATCAAGAAGTCAAAAAGGTCTCCCACTACACTTCCACGCACTAGCAAATGCATACCTACATAACTTACATAACAACATCTCTCACCCTTTTCTTGACAAGCTAAATAAATTGTCCCTAAATAATCTCCCCTGCATTATGGCAGCAAAGGTTACAAACTGCTGGTTCAGGCTGTCACATAATTTATGAGAATCACTTGTACACGTATTAAAAAGAACTGCTGATACTGGAACAAAAGGCTTATAAATGTCCCTGCGGTAGACAGAGACTTCTCACACATGCATCTTAAATGTGCATTAGCCGGAAAAAGTATCGCAGCTTAATCTCTGCAGACTTTCCTATCATCATCTCCTGCATTCTTGGTATGCTATCAGAGCTCCTTTCTGATTCCCTAATCATAGATACCCATTAAGAAATGCCAAACCTAAGTTCCTTTGATAACACACGTGCTACCAGTCTCCTCGTAAGGAAGCTAGCAGGTTGCAGGAAATGAAGAAGAAAGCAAGTTAGAACTTCTTTCTGGTTGATACCTCACACCTGCTTCTAGAAAAGTGACTCAACACAGGGTCCTGGTTTGGTTGCCTGAGCTGGCACAGGGAGAAAAAGGGACTCTCAATCTCCCTTCCCCTTCACACACAGAGTTTCTGCGTCTTCCTCAGACACTGGACATCCTGTCATGCCCTGTTAAGGGATCAAATCTTCTGCAGTTCCTCATCATTGACCAGTTTCATTTCAATCAAGCAGTGTCCACCACTGAACAGTGTCTCTCTACCACAGTTACACAATCATTAGTGCAAATATTACTTCCCTCACCATATCTGTGAAACACATACACTAAATTTTGCTGGTGCTGTCCTGCCACACATGCATACTCGGAGTTAGAGTGCTTACATCTCTACTAGTGACAGAGATGGGGCTTTTTGTTTTGACACATGCACGGCACGTTTTCACAAAGCAAATCTCTCATCCAGTTCAAAGTGTTCCAGAAAAAAAAGATGGATTTTATTTTAATCACCCAAAGCAAATAGGAGAAAACTCCAAAAACCTCTCTGACAAAATGTCGCTCTGCAGGAAGTGTTTATTTTAAAAATATGACCTTTCCTAGTTCACAAGGAGCTTCAGTTATACCAACCAGCTCAACATGGGGATGTGGGCTGGACGACTTCTAGCTGTCCCTTCAAAACTACACCAGTCTATAATTCTGTGAAATCACAAACCCTTAAAGATCATGTTTAAATATAGTCTAGATATCAGTCTGGATACTGGTAAAGGACAAAATTATTTAGACATTATACCAAAACTCCTTATATCACGGATACAGCAAGTCTTAGATAAGAGGTTCTGACACAGAACACACACTTGCTAATTATCTATGAAAAGCGGGTGGTGTCTATCCTGATACAACAGAGATACCTACATCAGACAGCTGACATGGATGAGCATATGTAGAGTATGCAGAAGCCTTCTAATACACTGGAGTTAAAACAAATAAAACCACCTTTGTTGGACCAAGCTGCTTCACACCCGTCTGTTCGCTTGGAAGGTTTTCCTCAGCACAAATTAGACTAGATTCAAATTTTGAATTATCACAAATTTTGAGAAGCAGCAAAAAGCACAAGTAGACAAAAGTGAGTTGCCAAATAATATGCATAAATTACAAGACTATAAATGAAATATGAATTGGTAATTTGTTCTAAAAAATTATGAATGGCAGAAAAACCCCAAGCCAAAATTCAAATGTTGCCATATGTTGTCCAGCTTTTGGGAACTCAGTGACTCCTAGGGAGCGGCAATTTGACTAAGAGTCAATCACTTGCACTACCTGCCAGGCAGGTGTCCCCAGCAAGACACCTCAAGAGACAGAGGCATTCAAAGACTGAAACCTCCTGCAATGCAGTCTTTGCCCAGCTTTGGAGAAGGAAGAGCAACCATTCCATCCATCCTGAACTCCAACTAGATGAGAGGGTGAGGGAGAGGAAAGTTAACGCTTTAAGATAGGTTTGTAGAAAAAAAACCCCCATCTTAATGGATATTACTGGTACAGAGCACTAGTTGGGAGAGCTACTCACAAATTGTCACTGCTTGTGTGACAGGGACCCAAGCCATGCAGGACAGGGTCCACTCTGTGACAGTCAAAGGAACAGTCTTTGCAGTAAGAGATCCCTTATGAGATTAAATCTCAAGCCACAGCTGCAGCAGAAAGTATCAGGAAAGATGGTGCTGGGCATGGATTCAGTAAGGGACAGATCAAAGTGCCTGAAGCGTGTCTCCTCCCTTACTTTGCAACACAGTCCTTGACTGGACGGAGGGATTTTGCTGTCTCTTGTGAATCAAATGAAATGTTCTCTATCTATATACACTGCTGACGCTGTTTATGCCTGGTTTACCTGCACACACCTGTGATTATAAAATAATCTGTGGTCTGCCCATTAAAATAATGCCTCTAACTTACATGTTCAGGTCAACACCACAGATTGAAAAATAGGGAAAATAATACACAATGGAGATAACAAGTGCCCATTTTTACCTTTTGAAAATCACCCTCTCAATACATTCTGAACTATATCAGCTCTTTAGATGCTGGGAGAAGGTACAGAATTACACACTTGAAAGTGCCAGAAGCAGCAGTCCATGAAACCCCCTTTACAAAGTCCTCTATGATGAAAGTTTGAAAAACATTTGCACAAGGACTACTCTAACAGACCAAAAGCATATGCTAAAGACATGTATATATAACATAATTAAGTAGTAATACACACTATCAAATTTAAACAAAAGGTACACACATTAACTACTTATTTTTCTTTTTATGTTATCCAGACAAGCAATTACATCTCATTTCAGAACAAAAATCAATATGGCAAGAACTTGACTACTTGCCAGAAGTTTTACTGAAATGCCAGATATATTTCCCATACCACAGAAAGTATGAGTATTCAAGGCAGCACCAGGAAGCATAGAGATTTTTTTCAAAATCAAAAATTAACAAAACCCCAGTGGCTGGGTAGGCAACATATCATACTGAAGAGTTGTTCTTAGAATCACCATTATCGGGCTGCACAGCATGTGCAAAGACTCGGTCATGGTACAAGTGTCATCACCAGCAACATGCAGACGTGAACCCACTTTTAAAGTTTTTCCTCTTTTTCAGGAATTCTGTGGGTTCCTGCTCCTTGGTCTCCAGTTACGTCTCAGAAAGAGCTCTTCCTGTAGATAGGATGACAGAGATTTTCTTGGGAGGAGGGGTGGTAGTGGTATAATCAGTAACAGTTAAATATCTAAAATTTGGCTGAAATCATCATCTCCAAAAAGTTGAGATGTATCCTACTTACTGTCTTCCTGCTAAGAGAGAAAGCTTTCCAGAGTCACATTTAATTATTTCAAATAAACTAGCACTTCCTTTTAAAGTCCATTGTTTTCACTAGGATCTTTTGAGGTGGCATAGGGAAAAGGATATTTAAAATGCAAGAGGTGTGTAGGAGTCCACAGCTGCTTGCAACAAATACTGTATTTTTTATCATCAAGTTCTATTCAGTTCCATAAAGACAATCTCATTATCAAAGCATGGTAAGTGCAACCCTGTGGGATTCTTTTCTTTTGAAGGAATTTTAACATGAGAAGAGATTTAATTTTTACTCCTCACTCTAGTCCTTCACCTTCTCAGTAACAGGTACAAACACATTTAGAAGTCTGTAACTACAGACACACGGATGCCCTGTAAAAAGCTCGTTACCAGAGTTCTTGAAATCAAATCTCACGGTGCACTTTACTGTCATTTTTATGGGAAGTGGAATAGCCTCTTCCCTTGTATTCAAACCAGTACACACATAATTGGCATCTCCTCTGGGTTCTGAAACTATGAAAGCCTCATGTAGCTGGAGCAGTCTTACAGTAGGAACAATTTTAACCTAGTTTTTATCCTATCTCCTTACTCCGAGTTTCCTTGTTGAGATCACGTCTTGCCAATGAGCTGGGACAGCAGGCAAAAAGAGAGTACTGAACTGACTGATGTTCATTCCACCATCAGACTCGAAGTCAGGATTTGAAAAAAGGTAAAATGGGTAATCTTTCCAGAGAGACTCCGCTGTTATGGAAACATTACTTGATGCACAATTTTACCCCTAGCAACAGCCACAGAAAACAAATGGGTTGTTGAAAAAGAAAATTACACCTGCTGGGAAGTTGGTGCAGTACTTGTTTCTGTTCCCATTAAGAGCATGCAAAAGTATCATCTACCATCACATTATGCCTATTTAAAAGTTTATACTGTTAGCTCTCAAGGGTCCCATAGTTAAAAGTTTAGCTTATTCTCAACCAGACAGACTTGTTGTCATGTCACCTTCAGCTGAAAAGTCGCAAATGGGGAGACACAAATCTTCTTCCCAAACTTGATTTTACTTTTATTTTCTTAAGGGACCACAACTCATTTTTGTTTTGCTAACACTTTTCTATTGAAAGAAATTTTCATTAACATACTCTCAAGCAAGCTCCAGGATTAAAGGCATTCGTGTTTAAAATACCCTGGCAAAACTATGCTTGAGCACAATCTGTTCTATGACTGGGTGCAAGTCTTCCTATGCTTAAAACACTGTTATGAAAATATAATGAATCTTACTTGCATTATATATCCTCCTGCTACCAAACATATGCAAATGTTATATTGACATGTCTGAAAGTGTTCTGCCTATTCACTAGGAAAAACTGCATTTGTGAAATCGAAGTAACAGGTTTGGCCTCTTAAAGAAAACTACAGCAAACAACAATGATTAGCAACGGTTCTATTTTAACATCAGCTGTGAGTTATGTCTGATTACACAAATCAGTAGAGCCTATCAAAAAAAGTGCAGCCACATATTTTTTCAGAAAAAAATGAGGCTTTGTTAAAATTTTTTTTTTCTTTAGAAACAATGCTATTTTTAAGGATTTTGGCAGGGGATAAGGGGGGTGTCAAAACATAAAGCAAACGGTTTATTTGCTCACCTTCTGTTTTAACCTCAATTCAATGTTTGAGCTCAAGTTTCATCAGCCTTTCCTACAGTTTTTTTTGCAAATCTTTGATTATTTGAATGAAATCTTTTCATGTCAGCTACTTGCCCTCCTGTCTGACTGCAGCCTTGTGTTTGTTCAGCATTGCCAGCAAGCATGGAACAAGCCTCAGTGGTGTTTTGAGGGCAGTCCTGAAACTACAGGTCCCTCTAAATTCTGGTAATTATAGCAGCAAATAAGGCAGAAATCCACTGAGTTTGTTTCTCAGACTCACAAAACTGTCTTCAGTTCCCATTTTGCATGATAAATAAACAGGATGTTAAGAAATAATGACTTAGGCTGTTCCACTAATAAATGGTTAAAAACAAAGATCCTGTCCTCTTCCTTCCCCCACGAAGAGAGAAGGGTCATTTCTGAGGCTCACTGACAATTCAAGCAGCTCTACTGGCCCATCACATCCACAGTCATATTTTGAGATACACGGTGTGTTGGTACATAGAAGATCTCTGCAAGAACAACAGCTTGAAGAGGTGCCAGGAGAAGGCACAAATGTCACACAGTACAGAAGACCCTTAAGTTAGTGATATTTCTGTTTTGATCTGAGCTAAAGAAAGCTGTTCTCAGAGAGGCTACACACTCTAACAGGCCAGCATCGTGTATTCCTTCTGGAAAGGATGTGATTAGCGCTAGTGGGTACTGTTCCCAGGGGAAATGGCAAGGTTCAGCAATTGCAGTCAGAAACCAGAAAGCCTTGCCTTTATTAAAGCTGCTGCAGTGTAGTGAATAGCAATGATAAGGCACTGAAATTACTTGAATCAGAAGGTTTTCACTGAGGGAACAGCAACTTTTGCATACCAAAATACCTGCAGAAGGAGGGAAGAAGGGTTTAAACTTTCTGTATGACTGCACCTAGGTGAAGAGACACCTGGCTCTTTCTGTCATTGTCTCACTATCCTTTTCAAAAAGAAGCTTGTTAATACACTCTCATGTTTTGAAGAAGCCTCTGGTCAATGACGATGATGCAGAAATCAATCACAGCATTCTTAATTTCCTGCATTTCCTTGAGAGGGAACTGAGACACAAGACTCATTTTCAGGAAACGGCTGACATTGCTGGAGAAATCCTAGGGAATGCTGCACCTACTGCTGCTTCAAAAAACTTGTTATTCTGCTGGAAATCATTAGGAAGGAGCACTGCTGACTTACAAACACCTAGGCATCACTCCAAAGCAAATGAAGCAATTGTTTACGGATAGCCAGGCTATACCACTGCCATTAAGCAATTGCATATGGATGGTACATCTGCCAAGGGAGATACTCTATGAAAGAGCAAAAGGTCTTAACTGCATTGCTTTATCACTCTCTGAGCAGAAATACACCAGGAAGGATAAAGGAGGCACGTTTTCATGGCTGGTGCTCACTAAGCCTGACCCTTTTCATTACTGCCAGTTGAGGAAGGGTGACAGCTGTCAATCAGCTGACTGGGCCCTTTACTCATGAGCCTGTTATCTGTCTGGAGTCGCTTTCTGGTGGAATATTTACAGATGGACACCAAATACCTAACAGATGGACGCGCTTCTTCAGAGGAAGCACTGAAAGGCTTCACATATCAGAAGGAAAAGGCATTCCTGTTAAAAGATACTGCCCACTGATGGCCAGAACACTAAGGAAGGAAGCAAGAGCACAGGGATGACAAGATGTTTATAACTTAGGTCCCCTTGGAGGTAAGGGATGGGGACGAAAATGGGAAGGGATGCACAGAGCAAAAAATCCTCTGCATCTGCATTTCTGCTCCAGCTTAAGGACAGTTTTTCTCCTCTGTAGTTACTCTGAAAAAGCCAGCTCTTGCACGAAAATGCATTTCTCTACTGTTGCCATCAGGGCTATGTTTATTTTGCTGAGAGAGTGGTGAAGGAGATGTTATAAGGAAAAACATCCTTACCCAATTTAGATAATTCAGATGTTTTAATGCAAAAGTACCATAAAAAACCACAAGCATTTTCATATCAACGAGCTTTTTTTTTTTGTGTTTTCAGAGCCAGTATTGATGCTGTGTAAGTAGTTGCACTTTGTGAAAAGATAGGCCATTCTCCATCATTAACACTCTATCCTTCCTTGAAACATATCTACTAGTTATACATCATCTTGGAGTTGTTACGATCTGTATTTCATGATCAGAAAATAATTGCATGAATAATCATTTTTCCCTAACTGGGCTACCATTTCCCTGGGTCTTGTTTCAGCGCAGAAAAATGATATTTATTTGATGTTTGCCTCAGTTGGAGGCAGTAATACTGGGGAGATCTCCTGATACCTGAAAACATGACTGTAATCTGGTCCATAAAATGAAAATTATGCTGTTTAATCTGTGGCTGTCTTGTGTTTCTGGAACTTAGACCTTTTTTAAGGATATATGGCTCACCCATCTCCAGCCATGAGGGCTTCTTGTCTATTCATTAGGCTTTGATCTGTCCAGAAGCTGAAGTGCTTATCAGCAAAGTGTTCACTGTCACTGCCCTGAAAATGCTGGATAGTGACCTCACACAAGTTCCACATCATTATTTCCATGTGCAATGTATGCAGTGGTAATTCTTGAACCACTGGAGAATTAACTGACTGTTCCCATGATGCCTGCAGGCACATCTATACTTAGTCTTCCCTAAAATAGGAACTGGACCGAAGAGCATGGCATGCTTCTGCACTTGCAGCAAGTCCTGCAACAGAGCAGAGCACTGCAAAGATGCAAGGAGAGTCTCGGGCACCTCACTCCACTTTACCAAGTGGCTACTTCCCCAGGAAGGATCCTGATGCTCACCAGAAAAGGGCCCATCACCCTGGCAGCAGATAATGCTCACTTCTAGTTGCTCATTATCCAGGCTTCCTTCCAGGCAACAAAGAACTTGACAAAACTTTAGAGCATGTGAAAGGAATCGCTCCTGCTCCTCTTCCAAGAATCTTGATCCATAATGTCATTAGTCTTCTATGGTAACATTCACATTAATTCATTCTCTGCCCCAGCTCCCCCTCAAAATAAAGTCTTACCAGCCTCCTCTATCATTCTTTGCATTGAAGGATACCAGGAAAATTTGAAGCAAAATCTACAGCTGGAGCACATCCCTCAATTTGGATTCAGAAAGATTAATGTACTTTGTCTTGAGTTACATTAACAAACTTTGTTGTGATACTAGGACTGCATCATAACAAAGTATTTTCAAAATAGATCACATTATTCAATCCATTCAACAGTCTACTCCTTTTCAACGGTCTTAACACAAACTGCGTAAAGAAATGTTTCAAAGAAACATTTCAGGAGTTCCTAAGAACCTTTCCTAAAGTTTGAGAACTTCAAAACAAGACTGACACTCCAATATAAAATGACTTCCTTTTTTTTTTTTAATGGCATTTTTCACCATATAGAAGGGGTTTTTTAACAAGCTCTAATGATGACTATTCATCTCTATTAGAGAGCTGAGACACTCTATTCCCTAAAACCCCTTTCAAATAGACACTCGAGTCTTCAAATGGATTTGAACACAGAATAGTTACAGTCCCACTGCACCATGTTAAAAAGCAATTAGCTTAGCATTAATGAAAATGTAAAGGTAACCCCGTTGCCTAAAGTTAAGGATCTCAAGTATAATCAATACAACTGTTCAAGGCAGCCGTATTAGGAGATCTTCTCTCCATGCACTGTATGCAGAGCCTAATCATCTATTTTGGCATCTCAGAGGTTTACAGTGTGGCATTGTTAATACCCTTCTAATAGCTACGTCCCAAGATAGCAGTACTCTAAAAGATTATATGGTAAAACACACTGGAATGCATGTCTGGATAGCATCAAGAAAGGAATGTGATGCATACTTGCACAAAAGTATACAAACCAGTTTCTCCATATCATTTGGTCCCACAACATATTTGCCCCAGATATTTATGCCTGTTGTTTTAAATACATGTTTTGGGGGGTTTTGTTGTTCTCCTTTTTTGCTTGAAAGTAAAATATACAGCATAAATTACCATGCTGACTCTCAGTAACAAGAGGAAGGAATAGAAAATGTGCTTCTAAAATAAATGCTTCGGTATCTTTTTGCAGTGCCAATGTACTACTTTTAAATGCAGATATTTTTCACCCAAAAAACCACTAAGGAACAAGAAAAAAAGCCCAAATATCTACATGTCTGTGGCATACATAGCACAGTATCAATCAGAGGAAATCTAAAAAGGCAATGGCATATACTTGTGTTTAAACTACTTATCAAGGCACTTGAAACACAGCCAATACTCTTCCTAGATCCTTTAGGAAGTCTGAAAGTATAGGTGAGAACTAGGCCAGGCTTCTGGTTCTTGCTGAAATTCAGACTAACTTTTCGCTGCTGAATTAAGGAAACAACCTTGAAAAACTGGGAACCAGGCACATATTATTGTAGGAATGCAGAGATGCTGGGATAGGAGATGAAGACCTAACTGCTGACATGGACACTCTTATTGAAAGAGACACTGTATATATTCCAGCTGGAACGCTGTGACCAAAGGTGACCATATTCGCTTGACCTTAACGTTCCAGTGGGTGACCTAGTTTTGCCTGTCTACAAAATGAAAACAGAGAAAGAACAGCTGAAATAGAAATGTAGGCCTGTTCCTTTGAATATTTTCTAAAATCCCCATTAGATCCCTGGCCAGCTCCTGGTAACTTCACATCAACCTACTAGAGGCAAAGCAAAACAAAACTATCAGGCATTAGATACGACTGTAATTTGGATTCTGTTTGTTATGGCTGATTAAGAAAGACAGCACTGACCTCAATAGTGATGTTCTAGTATCACACAAAACGGTGGGATTTTAACTAGAAAAGGCAGTGTATTGTTTACAGACTCAGTTTGTTCAGAATCAAGAGATCATTTTGTCACATGCTTTAAAAAGTAATCTTCCATTTTACGCACATAATAAATAGTAGAGAGGAGTTTACACACGAGCATGTGGAGCACACAAAGAACATATTCATGTAAAACCAGTGCGAAAATCTCTGAAATAACAATAAATAGGGAAACCAGTCTCTGCAGCTCAGTTGCTGGAGTTTTTATTCTTAGCTTGTTTTCTGGTATGTAAAATAGCTTAGAAATCCCACCTAGCATTGTACAGTCAGAAACTCCTCAAGAATGCCACCATTGCAAAAACAGCTCTGTAGAATCTCTGCATCCTACTGAAGCTAATCCCATGCAATTCTTCATCTCTCGTGATCTCCATCACTGACTCTAAGGAATCCTTTGTTAAAACAGAAATTTTCAGTGAAAAAATCTAGTTCCTCATTTTCCTAAATTGTTTTGGAATGCTTGTTAAGTATATTGTAGAACATACCTCTTTACACAATAAAATTGGAATACTGTATGGATAGTAAAATAAGGCAACATCACTATTTCCTCACATGTATATACTTCTCAACACAATTATTTCAAACATGTTCAGCCTGTTTACAATTTCTGATTAATGCTAGAGCCAAGTTGACTGTTTACTTGTGATGGTATTTCAGAAATGACAGAAATTCTAGTGTTGCAATAACAAACCGCTCCAGAGGATGAAATGAGGTTTCGTAGAGACCAATGTCCTTTAAAAGTGACAATATCAACAAAGAATGTTTGCACACAGAAGGACAACAGACATTCTAAGGGGCTACATTACCAGCCACACCAGGAATTTCAAGCTGTCTGAAAGGGAAGATCATTTTCCTGGTGTTGATTTGCACGCATTGGTGGGTTGAAAGGACAGATGAATAGGTTAGAACTCTCTGCTCCACTTCTTAAGCAATGATGGATTAAGAGAAAGTGAAGCCGCATCTGAAATGCTCTTACCTGCTGTTTGAGAGCCTCTAAAGATTCAAATTCCAATTTGGCGAGTTTCACCTGGATATCTCTTGGTTTATCAGGAATTACAAAAGCCATGATAAACTTTATTGCTAGTAGCAAGTGCTGTGAAAAAAAAAGGAAAAAGAAAAGTGTTATTTTATAGAGTCTGAAGCATGGAGAAAACAGCATAATATTTCTAAATTTTAGTAAAAGAGGTATAAACAATGATTTCTTGTGACACGTACAACACAGCTTACTATAACCACGTTAGGCCTCAGCTACTCCGTATTTTTTCTGCTTGCAGTCATTCATAATTTGAATCTAAACACACACAGTCTGCTGATTTTCATAATAATCCTATTTTCACTGTATACTATACCATCCTAATTGAATTTTGTATTTGTGATTCCAGATAAAATAACAGCTTTTAAAACATATTATTGGTGTATAGGAATTGAATTATGGCACCCAGTTTCAGAGTGAATTTTTTACATGTGTGTATATATACATATATATAAAAAAAATATATATCTGATACAAATACGTATCAGATGAAATTATAACAACATACATATGTGCATATACACATGTATGTATGTTATGATACAAATGAAACAAGATATTGTAAAAGGTATGAACAAACACTTCTTTTGCATTAGAGAAGTTACTAAAAGATAAAAGCATTCCTGAGAGCATCAGAAGAGAACAAAACTAAGTAAAATATAATCCTAAGTGACACACTCATGAACAGAAACTTTTCAGGAAATGGAGAAACATTCCATATATAAGACGTCATAATTAGTCATAATTTATTGCAAAACTTCATAATCTTATTTAAGAGAAGACAGTCATGAAGTTCTGTTGAACCTAGTCACTGAGCAGTCTTTAAATTTCACTTAAATAGGCACTAACTCACAAAAAATAAATGCCAAACTGTCAAATCAGTGGTTTTGTTTCTTCATTTATGTCAACTACAATCTAAATAATAAATCTTCTTCTGTCAAGGCCTGAGCTGACAGTATGCTGCAGGTTTGTAAGCAGGAACTTGCTCCTGGCTGAGAAAACCCCGACCAAGATAAGGCAACACTCAAATATATGTGCTGAAGTTCAAGCACGTGCCCACACTGTAATGGTGGCACTCACGGAGGTGCTTAATTAGGTAGCACATCCAAGCTACTTTGCAAACTCCCGTTATCTTTTAATATAAAATGGAGCAGAGCAGTGCTCCTCCCTGAAATACCATTTTGCTGAACTGCATGATCTTGATGGACTTGGGCACACGAATAACAACGTAACAGACCAAAAATCCCTCAGATTCTGGTATTACACAAGCAAGAAGCTAACGAAAACACCACAGACTTCACAGGAGCTGCAGTGAAACTCCAAACGAGCCAATATATAAGAGTTAAAGTAAAAAGTCAGATTATGGTAACAAGAGAACAATGACAAAGAGCCATACGTTAAAATATTTCTGAAAATGTATTACAGAAACATAGTAGGTCTAGGAAACAAACAGTACAAGGAATAATACTTTCTGTAAAGAGGTGAAAGGAAGGCTGAAAATAGATACAATGAAAACACAAAGAGGTTAATGAATCAATTGGCATGTCTGCTGTCTAATGCAACGGTTAATATGGCATTATTAAAAAAAATTATGTCAACAGTAAAACATTCTCTCACTCATTTAGATTTTCTTTTCCCCCTCTACTTAATACTGTCAGCTACTAAGAAACTTTTCTTCCCAAAAAAATGACAGCAAACAATGATAGTTTATGCTAGAAGCGCACAGCAATAAAACACGTATCAAAGTCAGCTTTGGATGAATATCTTAAATGAAAAAAGGTAAAATGTTGAGGACAATAATTGAACAAGACAAACAATACTCCTATACAGAATACAGTCATACGTACTCGGAGATCGAAGGGGAATAACTAATCTACAGAAAAAATTTTGGTGTGGCAATGTGAAAATAAAGAGATCAAATTGGGAATAACTGAAAACAAAATAACAGGACTGGGTTAAAATCTTACACTTAAGGCAGAACGAGCAAAAATTGAGGTATTCTAAGAGGGATATTTATCTGAAAAGTTACAATGGACAGTTAAAAAAAGACTCAGCATCACACAATGTCACTTCTAGATGCACAAAGTCCTTTGGGTTGGGGTTCATCTCACACTGCTCAACAAAATAAAAATTGTATTTTTAAAATTATATTAAGGAGTGAAAATCAAATTTTGCAACTGTAATTATTCAAGCACTGCCTTCTTGAGGAGTTTTGAAAACATAAACCAAGCAAGTCATTTTACACAGAGCCTTCAAAGTAGCTCCAAATTCAAACGGCTTTTAAGAAAATAAAACACACAACTTCAAGGAAATGTAAATAA
Organism: Mohoua ochrocephala; assembly: GCA_013398855.1. Classification (NCBI taxonomy): domain Eukaryota; kingdom Metazoa; phylum Chordata; class Aves; order Passeriformes; family Acanthizidae; genus Mohoua; species Mohoua ochrocephala. The sequence goes on along the minus strand of VZTA01008423.1, from coordinate 3,877 downwards.
TATTATGGAGGATAAAGGGTGACTAAGTTTTTCCCATTTTCATACAGGTGAGGAAGGAATAGAAGAGACATCTAGGGAAACCAGAACTAAACCCAACAAAAATACTGCAGTTAATCCCAGAAAACATTGTATCTTTTCAAATAAATTTAGAAGGACAACATCTTTTAATTAGTTCACCACGTGAAGAGTTTTATTATGGTATTAACTAACTAGCTGCTTGTCAGAAATTAGTTTTCATGCTAACACAAATCAGGCAACAAACACAAGGATACAGTCTTAAACATGAAGGCAGAACCTCTGACTCAGTCTTCAAGCCAGAGTGGGATCAAAAGTTGAAGTACGGATGTGGGAAGTCACTACTTTTGCCTGCCCCACTGTCATGTCTTTCCTAGGCATCCACTAAGGGCCATTGTTTGAATAAAAAAAAAAAAAATAATTACAGGGTTAGGTAGACCTTTGGTTTACTCCTCTGAATGGCTTTTAATGTTCTTTTTCCCTCCCATGAAAACAAAGCTTTACCAGTCATAAAGCGCCCAGACTGTGTGTGGGATGTCCCTCTGTGCAAGCCTTCTGACTTCAGAAAACACATTGGACCTAACAGACTGCAAGCCGAGTTCAAGCCCACCTCATAACTCTCATGAACCTGAAAAAAGACACCAGATAAACAGCCTCCCTCGGATAACTTTTCCAGCTCTTCTTATTTGCAAATTTGGAGTAGTATTAATAAAACTATCAAGGTAATTGTCAAGGCAAAAATTATGAATCTGGGTCACGTGATCCAGTGCACCTCTTGAAAAGAAATGGATCTGTTTTATTAACAGTTTATATTTCATTTTGAAATTGTAACTTGACAAAGGAAATGTAAGTAGTTATTCAAGAGAAACTGAAGGAAAAAGTAGGGAGTCGAGTAGTTGAGTTCATTGTATCAGTCACATTCCCATACTGATTTCTTAATCTTGTTTAGTATAACTCCTGCAAGCCAGATCCACAAAAAGCAGACATCTGCTTTCAAAAAAGAAATGTCTCAGGAGTATAGTATAAATCACTGGAAGACAACAAGACTTTCTTTCATTACATTAACACCAGTATGAATATGTTATAAAACCAAAATACTGAAGTTTATCCAAATTTGCTATACTAGCGTAAATGCACTTGTTCGATACTAATATTTCTTCATAGAGCTGGGTTTTGGTTTGGTTTATTTTTGTTTGGTTTGATTTTTTTGTTGAAACCAGGTTACGAACCCAACCGTTATTTCTAGCTGCAACCACTAAAAAGCAGTGTTGTTTCCAAGAAGATGCCCCTCAGGATTACAAGAGGACTATTCCACTGTGAGCAAAACCCGGGGTTACATTCCCACAAGCTGTAAGCTCTCCAATGCCAACAGCAAAGTCCCCTCTTATTTTGCAGCGTGCCAAGCGAGCACAGAAACAGCTCTGAGTCTCTTCCCCCTGATAAATGCAGTGCCATCAAACTCTTGTGGTCCTGTGCCAGGTGCTTGGCGAGCCAGAAGAACTATTCTGTTCTGCAAAGCCCCCGACAAGAGCAGAAGCGGCAGCTGTGTTTTGCAGCAGTGGGTCCCCAACCTTGCCTCTTCCAAAACAGAAATTGCAAATTAGGGTTAAATTCCTGGAATTATGAACAGCTAATTGGACTTCTATAGTGGTTTTACCACAGCAATTCCTGACAAAATCTACTCAACTGAAGAAAAAAAAGAAAGAAAAGAACATAAGCAGTAGTTGTGTTGCTGGTTAGCTGATAAAGTGCATGGCAAACGTCAGCATGGGGAGACATTAATAATATTTTGCATCAAAATCCCATTCTATAATCTACTATTTACAGAAACTTTCAATTAAAATCAGAAATCTGGACCTAGACCAGCCTAGAACCGGTCCATACTCTGAAGCAAGGTAGTTTCTGGTTACTAACTCTGCACAGGTGAGGAACCCTAGACAAAAGCCAACATCTGAGAATGGCACCTCACTTGGAACCTCTGTCCTCTGCTGGCCTTTGCCAAAGGACAGCATCACTGCAGAGTCATGTTGCTGTCAGAGCAGAAGGCAGGGAGATCATTAGCTTCCTTGCTAGGACTCCAGATCACAGTATTCTGACATTAAAATAAGCAAAGTTCAAACACTAAGAACAGACAAAAAAACCCCCAAAAAAACCACCAAACCATGTTGTCTTTTTGTGGCAACAGTTTTAGCTTTGTGGGTCTTGCATCATTCTGAGAGGAGAAAAAGAGGCGGGAGGAAAGTGAAAAATAATTCTGTCAAGGGAGCAATACAAGCAAAGAAAAATTTTCATAAAGTTCAGGAAGTTCAATTAAATTAAACTGTCTTTAATAGACAGCAATAAATTTATGAGCAAATATTTCTACCATATACATAAGAAGAAAGCATGACCAAACCTTCCTTCCCTCCTGTAGACTGAACTGGCTTCAATAGAGAGTCTTGCTAATGGAGCAGAATTATCACAGCTGAGGGACTTTATAAAGGGCCTTTCTTCTGCTACTCCGATAAATGCTGCTTTTAAAATCACATATCTCATATATTATTATGGAATTTTTCTTTCAAAATTTTATTTTATCCATAGACATGTCCAAAATCCTGGGGGGGCTGGGGAGGGAGTGTGGAATGACAAAAAAGTTATTACATGTTGGGTCTATTTCATGGCTTCTTCACCTCTCCCATTAATCTTCTCTTCCACAAACATCCACAGGCACACACTCACAATCCGAACACTCGCCACAATCTGTAAACTCCATCCACCCTATTTATTTATTCCCAAAGCAGCATAGGCCGTTTCTCCCTCATTTCAGCCTCCTCCCTGCTGAAACTCCAGGGAAACACTAGGACTGAAGTGCAGTCTTCCTGCCTCAGATCCAATGCCTCTTGCCACCCCAGCACAGTAAAATGTGTCTCAGTTCTCAACTGGAATATGCTCAGTACGGATGGAAAGTTCATGCACTTACACACCTGATGTGCTTCTTTAAGACACTGCAAAGCACATAAACCAGAGATGTTTCAGAAGCTTGCAGCTTTACCAAGGTGGGACAGTTTTCTAATAGGAGCATCCTAAAGCACATTCTTTAGGTCAGAGTGAAACTTCTGTCAGCCTTCGCACTGCTACTTCAGAGCACAGATACAATGCCTCAACATAACAATCTCATTTTTAGATATTTATAAATAGCCTATATTTATTTCTTTACTTATAGATCTTCAACTTTCATACAAGGTGGAAGGCCTTTATGTTAAATACAAAACCTCAAAACTCCAAACTTAAAAGAACCCGTCCAGCAGGGAGACTTTCAGCCTGTCCCATTAAAATGTGGCTGAGGTAGATGCAAGTGAGCAGAAGCTTATTGCAAAACGTGTCGGGGAGCGTGAGCAGAGAGGGCATTATCCGGTCCATTTATCATCTGTAACAGAACATCCGTTTCCTCCTCTTAGATCCTGAGCACACACACACACAAAGGCTGCCCAAGGAAACCTGGCAGCTCCATTTCTGCCAGAACGTTTCGTGGACTGTCGGGAGGGCAGGAGCAGATCACCCATCTTCTACTGACTGCACCAGCATGCTTGAAGCCTAGACCCGCTCAAAGGAGTACTTAAGCTCATGTTTAGTTTTAAGCATATCTATGAATATTTTTAGGTTCAGAAGAACATTTATGCCTGATAATGCTCAAGTCATTTGCTGAATCTCGATCTTAAAATTCAATGTCTGAATCATAATGCTTTTTTTTTTTCCTAGAGGTGGTTGAATGTGACGTACTAAATTCACGAGTTTGAGAGGAAGAATGCCAGCTTGCACAGTGCCTCCTTGCATTCGCACTTCTGCAACTGTTTTAGGTAGTGCAGAAGTCTTGGTCTGTATT
>VZTA01008421.1:28147-72102 GCA_013398855.1 Mohoua ochrocephala | reverse complement strand
AAAAAAGAATAAAATATTTTATCTTCAAAATTAATCAAAACATAATTATTAAGAAAATGATAGGAAGAGTGCAATTCTCATCTGAAAACGTGTGCTGACATTAGGAGAATAAATAAAACTAGATGAAATTAGGAGAATAAATAAAATCTCTGGAGAAATGTTAGACCTGCTTTCAATGTGTCGGTGCAGCCCTACTCACAGAGACACTTTCCATGTTTTCATAATGTGCCAATCAATGATCAAAAGTAGACCTATTTGTTTTTATTCTTGAAGAGAGATATGCAAAACAATTCTGAAGTCCTATTTTACTAATATAAGGTAATGAAAATGAAATATTAATAATATAGTAAACTCTGCTATAGATATGAAAAGCAGTGGATACCTAAAACTTGTGCCTATAGTACTCTTTTAACAGTAATATTATTGCATGTAGCTTTTGGCAACTACATTTGTTATTTTTCAGGGAAAGCTGGCATCAACTCAAAGGCATGGAAACATTGGGCAAACTCCAGCAGCCCTTTCTTAGGCAAGATGTCTATTTAAATGAAAGATTTAACCTACCTTTTAATAGGATAAAAATTAATTACGAATAGAGTATCTTAAACTTACTACAAAATATGATGGTCTTCTTGCTTGCACTATTTAATGTTTTGATTTCCCATTCATTGTTGAGGCTGTAACAAGCATCAGTTATTACATGGTGGCTCAGTTCCAACATAAATCATTTAACCTCCTCCTCTTTATTGATTTATATTAGCATTTATAGATGGCACTCATTGTCTTTATAGTGCCTGAGATCTCACATTAATTAAGTTCAAATTAAAATAAACAATGAAATGTTGAAATATCCTGCGAGGTTTCTTGCCTAATGCCTACATTCAGTTTAGACCTCATATCATTGTCATTCTAGAAATTCTAACACTACAAACCAAATTAAACCAAACAAATAAACACAGCAAAAAAACAAGAGCAGTGAAGGCATGTACTCAGTCTTGAAATTACTATTGAATGGGTTTATCAAATTATAACGTCAATATTGTATCAGATGTCAGTCTATTTTTTGGAGTAGTATTATATGTCACCCTATATATCTCAGTGGTATCTTTCATATAAAAATATTTTAATCATTGCTGGAGAACATTACATTGTATTTCCCCATCTCCAAGAACTTCAGTGTTCTTGGATGCACAGTAAGTTGCTCTTTTTTTCCCTCTTAGAAGACAAATTTATACCTTATAGTATAGTCATGTAATTCTCAATCAATTCTGTTGATTTAATCCCATAACTATATTTAAGAGTAAATGGTAAGCATTCTGAACAGTAGCATAGGACTGCTACAAGAAATTTTTTCCAAGCCAAGAATGGCAATCTTCAATCTTTCATAACAACTAGAATATTACAGAAGTATTATAAATATTATTATAAAAATGGTCCTCAAGAGCGTTTTTCTAACTCACATAGAACATTCAAAATTTAATTCAAATTGGAAGCTCTCACATCACTGAAGCCTTTCAATGGACAATTTCTATTAATTTAAACTGAAAACCTCACCCAGATGTATTCTGACAGTTTTAAGAAATGTAGGAAGCAGCCACTAACTGTGCAGCTAAGCCTTAGAACACTCGTTTAAAAAAATATATCTGACTTTCTGGCCATAAATCTAGCCCTTGTGCTAAATCTGGGCAGAGATTTCTGCCAAGAGACATGCTGAAGCCATCGTTGGAAATAGTAGGTGGCAGAGAGTTCTCATATAAGCCTCAGTGCTGCTATGGCTTGGCCAGCTCTTTGCAACACCACTCATTTCATGGGTCTCATATCTTTCGCTCCTCCTATAGCCTAACCCTAAGTGTGGGTGGACGCTTCTGTAGTGGGACATGCAGAAGCCCCTTGTGAAAAAGATGCAATTGGGAGAACTCTCACAGAAGCCCCCACTTTACTTCTTCAATCTTTTCACCCTTCCTATGGGTCTCATGTGTCTCTCAGGGAAAAATAAAGGCAGTTGCTCCTTAGCAGGGAAAAGAGAATTTGGAAGCCAAGTATGACAGCATGGCAGGCAGAAGCTAGGGCCTCACCCACAAAAGGGCTTAGTCCTGTCAGGAAGTCAGAAGTCATCCCATGGGTCAGATCAACACAGTCCAGATCAACAGGGTGCAATCACAGGCACTGGCATGGCTGCAGAGGAGCTCAATGCAGTCCTGGATTGAGCCAAATGTAAGAGATTGAGCCAAATGTGAGAGCCTCTACTTAATACAGCTGCCAGTGAGGGAGGTGGAAACCCCTCCTGCAGCTTCTTCCAGCTCTTCCTCAAATAACTGCAAGGTCAGTTGAGGCTTCTCAAACAGGTCTCACCTGTCAGAGATATCCTCCCAAGAGGAAGGAGGATAGTTCTCCTAATTGATCCTAAGCCTTGAAGGAAAATTCTGCCACAGGATATATATTGAAGCCCCAGGGGAAAGTCTGAGTTGGAAAGATATCTCATAGCAGCCCTTTCTGAGGTCACTGGCTTTCTCCCTCTCCCTAACATAAACCTAGTCTTAATACTAACCTGGCCTCAGAGGTTTTAGTAAACTTTTCATTAAGTATTCATGCTAGTCCTTGAAAAGTAACTATTCTTTTAAAAAACCCAACTAAATAAAAGACTGCAGATTTCCTTACCTACATGATCTTTAATTATTGTTTTAAATGAAACATAATCTGTGTATATGGTTTCTGTCATGGGTGGTCTTTATTTTCTGCTAGGTTACGGTGTACTTACATCATTGTTTTTCCCTCAAAGTGATCTGTACAGTGTTATTTATGAGATCTCAGTTTTCAGAATAACACAAATTTCCTGCTGTGATTCAGCAGTTTCTTGTAAAGACCATAATATTGATCTTTCTGCACAGGTGAGTTAGGTAGTTAGGGTAAAATAGTTGTATAATTTGTTTATAATTTGGATTTTGAAACCTCTGTTTAAATTTCTTTTATGTTTACATGCCTGTCTTTATCATGATGCTTCTTTAATCAGTTATTCTAATTATCTTACTTACCATTGTAAATAACTTCCAACCAGTAAGTTATTCCGACTTTACTCCAGAAAGAAAGGACATATTAAATCTGATTGAAAGGAATGGAAGTTAAACCAAAAATCAAGCAATAGGACCAATTAGAAATTCTCATTTTACTTTGCCACTTTTTCTGCAATGCTGCAAAATCATTCTCTTGGACATTTTGTTACTCCATGTGAATGAATTGAATTGTGGTGTCTAATTGCTGTTGGTTTACTAAGTGACAAGGCATTGTGTCAGTGACAAATATTCTGATAGAATAAAACTGTTAACACATTATACAAATACTTCTCTGAATTTTATATTTAGTTTCAGCAAACATTAATGCCAGTGAAGCTTGATTGCCTCAGTATCTGCAGAAATGAAAACAAAGGAACTGTGAAGATTTCTGAATCCAGCTCATTTTAAATCTAGCACGATGAAAGTAGAGACAGCTTTTTGTACTACTGATCAACTCTAAATATTGTGATTTTTTTTCTCAATGAGAACTGACACACGGTTACAGATTTACAGCCTCAAGAAATATAGCTTCTATTTTGAAATCCTGGTTAAACACTTTAAACACCTGAGTACTCTTACTCAGACTGATAATTGAACAGACTTCACTTTGAACTCAGGACTACCCTTCCGAGTAATGTTGCGCACACACAAGCACTTGCAAGACTGAATGTTGTATTTGTGGTTCTGAAACAGTTCAATACCTAGTTTTACCTTTTCCTAAAGGAAAATTTAGTGAAGAGTATTAATTTTCAATCACAAGATTAAGAAGATTGTTTTGTTTTCTGTCTGAACAAATTGATGCATTTTATAACACATCTATTCTGGACTTCTGTAAAGATTTTGGCGCAGTCCCCCACAACATCTTTCTCACTAAATTGGAGAGACATGGATTCATTGGGTGAACTGTTAGATGGATGAGGAATTGGTTGGATGGTCACATCCAGAGGGTAATGGTCAATGGCTCATAGTCCTGATGGACATCAGTGACAAGTGGTATCCCTCAGGGGTCTGTTATGGACGACTGTTATTTAATTTCTCCATTAATGCGATAGACTAAACAATCGAATGCAACCTCAGGAGGTTTGCAGATGAAACTAAGTTGAGTAGTGTGGTTGACACACCTGAAAGATGGGATCCATCCAGAGGGACCTGGACAAGCTCAAGGAGCAGGCTCATGGGAATCTCATGTGGTTTAACAAGATCAAGTGCAAGGTGCTGCACCTGGGTTGGGACAACGCCTGGTACCAACACAGGCTGGGGATGAACAGATGGAGAGCAGCCCTGCCCAGAAGGACTTGGGGGTGCTGCTGGATGAGAGGCTGGACATGACCCAGCCATGAGCACTCCCAGCCCAGAGAGCCAAGTGTGTCCTGGGCTGCATCCAAAGCAGCGTGGGCAGCAGGGCGAGGGAGGGGATTCTGCCCCACTGCTCTGCTCTGCTCTGGTGAGACCCCACCTGCAGTGCTGCATCCAGCTCTGGGGTGCCAGCACAGGAAGGACATGGACCTGATGGAGCAAGTGCAGAGAAGGGCCATCAAGATGATCAGAGGGCTGGAGCACCTCTGCTACAATGAAAAGCTGAGACAATCAGGCTTGTTCAGCCTGAAAAAGAGAAGGCTTTGGGGTGACCTAATTGCAGCCTTCCAGCACCTGAAGGGACCCTGCAAGAAAGATGGACAGGGACTTTTTACAAGGGCATGTAGTGATAGGACAAGGGGGAATGGCTTCAAACTGAAAGAGAGTAGTTTAGATTAGATCTTAGGGTGAAATTCTTTACTGTGAGTGTGGTGAGGCACTGGAACAGGTTGCCCAGAGAAGCGGTGGATGCCCTGTCCCTGGAAGTGTTCCTGGCCAGGCTGGAAAGAGTTCTGAGAAACCTGGTTTAGTGAAGGGTGTCCCTGTCCACAGCAGGGGAGTTAGTATTAAGGTCCCTTTAAACCCAGGCCATTCTATGCTTCTATGATAACATACATATAATTAATTTTAAATGTTTAAAAAAACATAGAAATACAGAAAAATATAGACTATATAGTCTATATAAAAGTTATATAAGTTATATAAGAACTCTGTAAAAGTTCTGTAATCGCTAAGATTCTTGAGCAGACTATGACAAAATCCTCAAAGTGTTCTTTTGAAAGTCCAGGTGAATACATGAAAGAAAGCATATTATTTTGTATGACATATTCCTGATGTGAAGGAGAAGAAAAAACCATGGATATCAGTGACAAAATTTCTCTTAAGCTCACTTGTTTCATGATCATGTCCTAAACAGCAAAATTTTAATTAAAAAGGTGAGAGTTCTTTGCTTCATTTGGATGCCTGACAGAGCAGTCACGAAGAAAAAAAAAAGGCAGCCAGAAAAAAAACCCTGAGGTATTTCTTTGTAAGTGAACAGGAGTGATTTCACAATGGATCTTATAGAGGATGAAGTGAGAAATTGTACGATGGACTTACCAAAAGGAAAAAGTTAAAGAAACATTAGGGCGTTTTCCTTCAGGCCCTGCTGTAAGAATCTGAGACATGGACTGATGTTCACAGTTCACAAAGTTCAAAAGTATTTAATTACCACATACATATCCAGACCTCACTTGCAGAGAAGACAGTGATACCAGTAGTATGCACACATGGAAAACCGTATCCGTTCGTAATACACTAGTATTTTTCATAGCATATTTTTCACATAGCAGTTCCTACTGCCTGTGTTCAGTTGACATCTTGGTGTGAGGTGTACAAGCTGGGAGTCAGACACCCAAAAGGTACCTGTTTGAAGACATACATAGAGTGATTACCTTGGCAACAGATGCACATGAAAGTTCTCAGAAGAGATTTTCTCTCTCACATATTCTTTTTTTTCTTGCCCAGTGTTGGTTTGTATCTATATGTATGTTCAGGCTACAAACTTTATCTATCAAACTACAGCTGCAAAGTTTCAAATGTGACTTTTTTTATTCTTTTCTGCTTTCCAGCAGCTTATGATTCATCATTTGCCGATGAATGGAGAGACTGTTAACTATCTGGCAGAGCATGCTGCTCCACCAGAAATACACAAACCTCTGCTGAAACTTTACAGACCATTTATATCACCCTCTGAAGAAGGAAAACGATTTCTGTTAGTAGCTAAGACATGCCTATACACAACTGCACATGGACAACTGCTTAAATCAGAAGCCCCAGACAGAATTTTCTCAAACAGTTTGACTTAACATGTATGTACACACATGCTTAATATACACAGCCATACTAAAAATTAATTATTAATTAGAATCAAAGTACTTTATAATTATTAAGTATTAGCAACCCTGTTTCACAGGCACAGAGAATGACCCCAAACATACAATATAAATCATGTTACTTACAATCTCTGCCTTTTGGAATCAGTCTCATTTGGAATAAATTTTGCATCTTATAAATTGCTGTCTTATTACAAAAAAAATTATTATTCATCTGCAAATATCATATAAGCAGTCTGTTTAAGTAGTGGATTGTGTACCTTATAATGTATAAATATCACTATAAGCAGAAATTATTAGATAGAAGAAATATGGATCATGAAAAGTCCAATAAAGTACAAGTTTGGAAGGTCAGTTTTTTCATTTAACCTCTTTATAGTCATCTTCCAAATTAGTTCATGTTAGATTGGTTGGACATGATTATGCTCTTTATCCCATTTTACAAAAATCTACTTATCTCCTTTTCACAGGTATAGTAATTAGTCTAGGAGCAAATCAAAAGGCCATTGCATTTTATTGGTGATCTTACCATAGTCCTCAGTGAATCACTTTACACAATACCTATTTCTTCTGTTTCTTCCCCCTAGCAGAAATAATGCCTTGAGACATTACTGGACTTTTCAGTTTTGGAAGAGTCTTGCATTCATATTTCAGAACCACAATCAGCAGCCCTTTTGTGGGCCTTCACCTCTTGGTGGCTGATTCTGGTAGCTGATGGTGCTAGTAGACCTCATCCTGTGTGGGACATTAGAACACATCTCCCACCAACTCTTATATAAAAGACCACTGAAGGTGTAAAGCGGGACCTGTTGTATTAGTGGAAAGGTTCCTTCATTTTGGTTAGCTTTCATATTGGTTTTCTCCTTCTGCAGTTCCTACTGATTCATTCCACTAAGCAGGATACAATTTTCTTCTGCTGGTGCAAGTGAAAATATAGAAAAAGGAATACTGTCTTCCTTAGGAGTGAGCATTATTTGTAAAGAAAAATACCAGAAAAGCAAAACTGTTTTCAAAGTACTTGAGCTTGAAATAACAGGGCTGTTCTGCAACTATTCAGTCTGTTTTGAATTCTTAGTTCTCTCCCTGTCTCCTTCTGTATCAATTTTTTTTAAAGTATTCATCACTAAATTGTAAACCTGGCCTTGATAGTGTTCCTGCTCTGTTTTATTTTCCAGCACAATAACTATGCTACTGTACAGTAAGGCTAAATGTGACGGATAGGTAATAATTTGTCAGTGTTTCAAGCAGAATTCAGGGACAATTGTGATTTGGGCTTCCAACTTTAAAATGTGATGTATAATTGACATTTTGATACTTCGAGGCCATGGTGTATTCTCACACTTCCATGAAAAAAAACCCAACTTGCTGACACAATCAGGAAACAGATGGTGACAAAGATCTTGCATTTAATATGCCAATCATTATGCTTTACTTGCATATTATCATCTCATTCATGAGGCCACTATATGAAGGAATTTTGCTATGCCTCTGCAAATCAATCAAGAAGTCTTTTAGTATTTTTTTAAATATAATTTAGATCTTTCTTATCCTATGTTTCATTATATTTGGGGTGAAGTGTTTATGCAAATTTATTACACATGAAAAAATGCTTTGACAATACTGAGGCTAGAATAGATGTCAGCAATGAAATATTCACTATAGATAGCTTCAACAGAGAGATCAAGAAATGACTTGGCAACTGAAGTATCTGCATTTTCCATACTTTGCTGTGGTCCTTAATCCAAAGGCAGTGACACAGTAAGACAGTATGAAGGATGATGTCGAGTAGGAGGATGGATTTGGTAACGTGGCCTCATATCTACTAAGACCTGGACTTCAGTCAAAATTTCTGCTCAAGAAAACCACAGATGGCAGATTACCAATATATTTCAGTTAGAGTTAGCACTGGATTTGAAATCACTGAGTATTTGAGCCAAGCAAACCTCTTCCTCAGCTCTGAAAATAGGCACTTTCCTTGTGAGAGTCTGACACAGAATCCCACCACACAGGAATGAGTTCATCCACTCACAAACTGAGCAAGGACCCTCCTTGGACAGCTTGAGGTCCTCTGAGGATGTTTTAGCCCATTATTGCAAATGGTGAGCAAAAGCTGGTTCTTTCATCTTATTTCTTAGTCTGCAATGTCCAGAGAAAGCTTCTTCCTTCATAAGAGCCAAACATTCATGTTTAGATGGAGTGGATATAAAGTTGTCACCATTTTTTTTCTGTCTCACTCCTACTGTCTATCTGTAGGTTCCCCCAGCTTCTAAAATGTATCTCTTTCCATTTAAAGAAATAAAATATATTTCTGGTTCTTTGTGAAAGGATCAACACTAGCAAGAGGACACAGTATGTAGCTCGACTACTTACAAGTACCTTGTTACTTGGGATAGAACATGCGTCTGGCCTGGTTATAGAGAGGTAGTTATTTCAAAACATGTATTTGTCCTGAAAGTATTCCATCTCTGGAAGTGTTCAGGAAAAATTGTGGATTTAGCACATGGGGATATGGCTTAGCAGTGAACACGGTGGTGCTGGGTTAATGATTGGATTCCATGATCGTATAGGTCTTTTCCAATCTTAGTAATTCTATGAATCTCTTAAGTGAATGGAAATATACCCTGACTTCCAGCTTATATAAGATGTAGGAAGAAGAGGGAGAATGGTTTTGTGATGAAAATTAGAAAACAAGATATTTCTGGAGGACGAAAAGGAATTTTATGCTCTTGTTCACCACAATCCTAAGCCATTCTAGGCACAGTACACTTCAATAGCTATTTCAGTGAGACAAGTCTCATAGAGGCAAGGGGTTCTCAGGTGCATCAAAAGTGAGCCTGGCGTTTCTTTCAAATGTGTCACAACACATTTTAAGAGTTTATGGTAGCCTTATGGTAGCATATGACTTTCTTTCCCCCTCTAGTTTCCCTTTCCTAAACTTCAGCCATTTCAGACTGCTTATAATGTCCTCCATTGGAGCAGATCTTCACTGACTCACAACTGGGAGTTCTGTCATCCCTATTTTGTTCTATTCCTCTCATTGTATGCCATTCTTCATTTAGCTTTTCTAAGCAGGCTGGTGGTTTACAAAACCAGAAATCCTCAAAATTGCAATTCCGGGTTCCTTTTAAACTGGTAAAGAAAAAACAACAAGCCCACTACTCCATCAAGCCCAATACAGCACTGTGTAACAGTTGAGCTGCTCTTAAACAAAGCGTCAGATTTATTATTTGTTTTATTACTTATCAAAGACAGTGGCTTACACACCTTGCATTATCTAGACAGCAGTCTCTTGGCATGTCAAAAGTCAAGGTTATATCAGCTCTTGACTTTATCCAGGCTCTATGATGTACAATGTCACTGCAGCAGAGCACTTCCTCTTTGTTCCAAGGGAACTTGATTCATAATGAGCCCATCTAGAATGTACTCAGATTGCGATAAAGAGCTTTACACAGAGGCTCCTATTTTAGAGAAACAGGTGTTGGCTTTGATTAGAGAAAAATTACATCATTCAAAGGGAAGGAGAAAAAAAAGCAAAGGGAAAGGACAGCAAAAATAGAAAAAAGTAGCAACCAGACACAAATACATTTGCACATATAAAGCCGTTCTAATGAAAGCCAAATTGATTTGACATTCAGTGGCAGTTTGAAGCCAAAAAAAGCAAAGCAGCCTACAAAAGGCCCAGCTCATTGTTTATGGAGTGTCATACTTCATCATCTGTGAGACCAGTAACAGTGATGGGAAGACCTTTAAAGCAGGGAGTTTGCACAGAATGGCTGTGTGGATACCACTGATGTCAGATGCAGTAGAATGATTGTGAACTATTTCCTGAACTGAAATCATGTTTGTCAGATGAAGTAGATGCTCTCTACAGATCACATCTTTGAGAATAGTATTTAGTATATTGTTAGAATTCTTAGTTGATTTCTCCTAGACAGACACAGCCACAATACTTATCCTATGACGTGTACTGATCATCAAACTGCCCTCAAAAAAAAAAAACACAGAAGAGAAAAAAATTACCTAACATGCAAATGCAGCTTCCAGTACATGAAAATTAATCTCTTTATGAAAAAGAACTTTGCACAAAATCATGTAAATTAATGTAGGCACCCTTTCATCATATTTATTTTCATAGATTACTTTGCAAATATTTTACAAACACAATTTTTTACATTTTCATTAAAATAGTGGACCTCTATTACTAGCAGACTGTAGAATGTATTTCGTCCATCTCTGTTTTCACTTAGAACACCTGGTGAGGAGTGACATGTTTATCAAATGTTGGTGAATGCCAACATGAATTAAATAAGCCTTCAAAAAAATGTGAGATAGTATAGACTTGTACAGGAAAGGATATGTGTGGAAAGCAGTCTCTCTCTTTCTGCCTTCTAGCTATGATCTCAATCTAGATATCACAATATTGATATTAAATTCTGATACTAATGTTTCTGTTTAGATTTCACTACAAAATCTGTTTCTTTTTGGGTAAAAAATTCAGAAATTTCAGCCTCCTGAGTCGCAATTCTCTAATGACTCACTGAAGTACAAATAGACAGTGATCTCAAATTAGCAAGTCATTAATCACATTTCACATATAGTATCTAGTGTGGTTTCATAACTCAAAAAGCACTATCAGGGTGACCAAATTTATAATGGATGGCACAAGTGTAGACAAAAAAAAATTAAGAGAGACAAGATACATGTGGGCAGATCTAAGTAAATAAATGAAACATTTTCTTTCATTCACATTGAAAACAAAAATCAGTTTAATTTTTTGGGGTGTGTGGGTGTGGATGTGGGTGTGTGTGGGTGTGAACCTTCCATTCTGTTTTCTGTAAATGACTGAATCTGGGAGTTTATTAGCATGACCACCTACCACAATAAATAGATCAGTCAGTCAAAATGTTTAAATATTCACCAAAAGCCAACATTACATCTATATTAAGTACAGTACTCTGTGACCTATGAAGACAGTGTACATTGGTTATTAATTATGTATGCAGATATAATTCCTGCTGTGATAGCTTTGCATTGTAAATCATATGATTTGGTTTCTTTTGTCATACTTAGGAGAATTATAAGCTAAACTGGAATAAATTACAAATTTCAAAATTCACTCTGTGATAGTACCTAGAGATTCAAGGCCATATCTATTCTACCACAGTAGACATCAGTTTGCAGGAGAAGTGGGGTTGCTCTGTGTCAAACACCCACAGGCTTAGTATTCACTCTAAAGTCTTCCACTGATGGCAATTAACTCTAATAAATTGCACACTATAATGCAGACAGCATAAGAAGCCCTTAGACAAGTGGATTTCACTTGTTTTCAGGCTGTAAGTGTTCTCAAGGATAATTGTGTTGTGGAAAAAGTAAACAGGAAATCAGTAAGCAAAGACTGAAGAAATTCATTGCTACCAATTTTTGTTAAAACGTTTAAAATGTTACCTTTCAGGATTCAGTGTCAGAATTATAACACCACAGAAGTGAATTTACATTTTCCTTAGAGCTATTGTTTCACACTGTCTGAAGATTCGGGCTATGTCTTTCAGTGCTGAGAAATGATGTATTTTATATCAAGCAATGTAAACTTTTATAAATTAGTGAAAACAAGGAGAAGGCAAATTTCACTTTAATGTAGCTAGTCAAGGTAAACCTCAGGCCCACATGTGCCATTATTTTGACAAAATGTAAGGAGAAATCAGATGATATTAACATGAAAATATATTATTTCCAAGAGATCATTGTACTAATTACCTGCTGTTCAGATTGGAATATTCTCTCCACAGTTCTACACTCACAAAATCTGGAAGTACCTTGCATTTTAGTTTTGTATTTCCTTCGACGTCTGTGAGAAGTGATTGTTTTTATTTGAAATCTTTCTGAAAAAGAGAGAACCAAATTAAATAGGCTCAATGTATAAACTTATGCATGATATTAAAAAGAAATATATTAAGAAACAGATTTTCTTGGTACAAATTACAATGAATTGTTTGTATTAGTAACAGACAAGATTTTTTTTTTCACTTAATCACTCTCTTCTTTCTGTGCTATATCAAGACCAAATAGTGCTTGTGGAAAACATTCCTAAGTTATCTTTGAGTGAAGAAGAGTGAATATTTTAAATTTCTAGTCTGGTTATGTAAAATTTACAAAACAAAAAAGTAACATTGACAAAATAGTTTATCATGTTGATTTTTTCTACCAGACAATTGGTGTTATTAAGCTGGAAAGCTGTTCTCAAGTAATAGATTTAGGAATTGCTTAGTTCATAAAGGACAACTGATTTGGATGTGTAATTACCAGATATGAAACAGCTGTTTCATCTAGCAAAAAAGCTGAGCAAGTCACTAAAAGCTAAAGATAGACTAAGAAATAAAGATTTTAGTTTTATATGGTTTTTCTGACACTGAGGGTAATTAACTCCTGGAACAAATTAACTCAGCAATGTACACTATACACTGCCTGTTTAATCTGCAACAGAAATGGATCTTTTTTCCCTGAAAAACCTTCTTGACTAATCCAAAGCTGATACAAAATTTGTTGTCCAAGATAAAATGTGGGAACTTCCCTTCTCTGATAACTCATAATAAGTGTGTAACTTTGCATAGCACTTCCTTGCCGGTAGGGTTTGGATGGGTTTAGATAAACCGTTCCTGAGTGGTGCCTGACACAAGTTACCTGACTCAGGGAAAAAGATATTAGGCAAAATTTTGTGCTTGTGTTTTATGTAGTTCTAATAGTCAGGATAACTTAGGAATTTCTTTAAAGTTTTTATTAGAACCTGTAGAACAAACAAGTACACACAAGAAACAGGATGAAATCCTACAAGAGTGAAAATATTCCCCATGTGAGAATTCCAAAAGTGATTATTTACATTTTTAGTCCCTTGACATAGTCAGTCTTATCTGCAGTATTGTAGCAAAAATAATGTTAACTGCATTCTTTTTATTTTCAGTGACCACAATCTGTTTACTTATATTCTAGACAGCCAAGTCTGTCTGTACCATATTTTATTCCATTTATCTTGCTTAAGCTTAGTAAATTCCACCCTGCTACTCCTTTCACAGCTCAGTAGCTTCACTGGGCCTGCTCTGGTACTTCTAAACACATTCTGAAGACTGGGATAAGCAGGTATACCGAAAGCCTCACTGATGCAGGTAATCTTTATGGCTGATGGAAAAAAAGACTATACGATGGCATTAAAAAATCAAGGCAAGATTTATTTTTAGGTAACTAAGAGGATTGAAGCTGGGCCTGTAAACAAGACAGGTTAAATACAGACACTAAGATAAGAGACAGCAGTTATATACATTTTGAGTAGAAACCTTCAGTGTAAAAGAATTTCTTTTAAAGCAAGTGTGACTACTGACTACAAGCTCTATTCCTTAGAGAGTGGTTATTTTTTGAAGAGAAAATTTTCTTTTGCTTTGGAATCTAGTAAGAAATTATTTGAAGAGGAAGGAAAGAAAGACAAGAGGAGTTGTCCTGGAAAAAAACCCCAAAATGCAAGGCCCTCTTCCTGGTCTTTCTTACCACTCTGTATTCCACTCTTGTTGCAGTGAGCTGTTTGGAGGCTAAAACAGCTCCTCAGACTGAAAACCTTCACTCATGCCAAACTGTTCATTTTAAAGCTGTGAGTTCCTTAACAAAGTCTAGGCTTAGCCCTCCTTGAACAAAACAGTGGGAGGCTTCAAGGTGTCTTCTATACGTCTTTAAACCCACCTGGTCACTCAAAAGGCTCTAAGTAGTGACACCCGGTCTAACTGTGCAGCTGGAAATGACTGGAGATCAAACTGCAGCAACTTGCAAAAGTTGAAAATGAGTTGAAAATTACTTCCTGGGAAGTCATTTTGCACGAAGTTCACATGACATCTGTTTCCAAGAGATCCACAGACACAGCTCATGCATCATTACAAGCCTATCAGCCTCTTGAAAGGAAATGCATGTGCCTATACAGTAGCACATAGATCTTCTGTGCAGACTTTCACTAACAGAAAGTGGTTTGTTGAAGTATCTCCAAAACTATGGTTTCAACATGATACCTTAAGGTTTTTAACTACAATATAAGAACTGAATGCAGTTCAGTGGCTATTCTTGTAGTTCAGAGTGGAAACCTATATATATATATGCTCTGAAAGATTTCATGTTTCTGGACATGTTGGAAGTTGGAAGAATGTGGCTCTCTGAGTAAAAAAAAATGGGGAAAATCAATTAGGACAATGAGAGAAAAATAATTTCACTTCAGAATTATTAATTACATGCCATCCTTTGAGTATTGCAGGATTTTTCTTGCTCTGAAAACAAAGTGATTTTTATTTGGTCATCATCATAAGCATGACTTTTACACAAAAAAAACCTTAAAACCAGACATGTCAAATCCCTTTCCATAAGAAACCTGCAGCATGGAAAACTTTGCATTATATGTATTAAAGAATGACTATGCAAAGTGTTAAAATGTCTTCTGGTGAGATGCCCAAACTACAATAAAGCTGATAGCTACATGAAAATATTCCTCTAACAGCAGAGATCAGCGAGAACAGGTATTTTATTCCTGGGCCGGCCAGTGCAAAGATGAGTAGTATTCTCAGATTTATGAAACCCCAAAACATAAAACAAAGAGAAAACAACTGTGCACTCTTACCCAAATCTACTTCTTGTATTTTATCAGCAGCAGTTACTAGTCAACAACTGGGTTTTAGTTAGTTATCTCATTGCTAAACAAAAGAAAACAACAACAACAGAAACCCAAACACAAATAACAAAATAAATGAAGCAGTTTTTGGTGCTAAAAAAAGTAAATCGGTGTGATTTTACTTGACAGCACTCTTCCCCAGCTTCTTTGCTCCATTGCTTTATTCCAGCCCCTGAAGTAAGAGGATATATATGTGGAAAGAGACTGGTTCAGTAAAAAGCTGTTTTCTTATGCAATTATTATTTTACTGTAGAACTACATTAAACAACTAAAATAGAAAATAAAGCAGTTTTTGCAGAGAGTATTGTAAAAGCAAGCATATCTTTATTTTCCACATACTATGCAAAGGAAAATTGAGTGTCTTTTGGTCAACTGTGAAATGCCATTTGTAAATGGTTCATTGGGATTTCTTTCCCCTCTAAATTATTGCAAGTTTGGTTTTGTTTATGAAAATAGATTTGATCAGATAATCAGAGTGTAGATGTAGTGTTCACTCATTCGGCGATATTCGGCAGGTTTTATTCACTTTTATACTTCATTGCATTTTCACTCTTGGAAACTCATTTACATAATCTCCGTATGGTCATTTCACAGTAACTGTTTCTGACTCTGGGTGTGCTGGCTAATAATTACCCTAAGCTATCTGAGAATACCCAAGTACATAGTACAGTTATTTCTTAGTACTCAAACTCTAGATTGAAAGCCCTTTGACTAGTCCAATACTATGAAATGTCAAGCTGTTTACCAACAACAGAGACTGTGCCTCTGCTTCTCAGCCCCTGCAGTGAAGCTGAAAATGCCAGTGTTTACTTAAAGAAGGGGAGGAAAAGACCTCTCCTTCCTCTATGCTTGATCCTGTGGCTGTTGGAGTGAATATTACCTTTTGTCATTGATTTCAATGGGGATTGAATTTGACTCTCTCATCTTTTTTATGCCCTGTCCTCTGCATTTCTGGAAAATATTACACAATAATTGCCATAAAACTATACTTTCTGCAGATGAGATTCTGCTTTATTTCCTCATTGACTGATTTAGTTTAGGTTTCCTATCGTCTTTTATACAGAGTCATGATGTCTGTGTATCTGAACAGATAATTTCACTAGAAAAATAAGAGAGGAAACACTTTCCTTTGGAAGTTCTGTAGGCCAAAACCTGCATGTATTTTAACCATAGCATCCCAGCTTCCCTGAGCTTCGGTGACTACTTTCCAGCATTACTGTGGCATGAGATGCCTTATACCAAGACTGCTTCTTTTAGTCAGAATAGAGTTTGAATTAAATGACTATGGAAAGGGTCAAAGGCAAATTATGAAAGGCAGGACTTTACTCCTATTCCTCCTTAGCAATTGAATTTAAAAATGCCAGTGACTTTAATCACCAGTTACAGGGTATTAAATCATACAGGGTTTTAGAATTTGGCAGAAGAGATAAAAAATTTCTGAATGGGGATGAAAGAAAACACAGAAAAGCCTATATAAACGGCAGGAAAAAAAATCCTTGTTTGATATTTTACAGAATACACAGAAATAACATTTGGATAATCATTAAATAATACTGAGAAAGTCTACTGTGCAAACAAGGAGTTTCTCAGGGTTGTGTATGTGTGTGCTATTTAATTGTTTTGGATTTTTGGTTGAGATTTCTTTTCAAAAAGAATGATGTGCTCTAAAAAGAGAGGACAAGCTTGGTTCAGTTATAGCTTTCATATAATTACTACAAACTAATGCAAATTAGACTGTAGGTCTGCTCAATGTACATTTCTGTGCTTGCCAAATTATGTTTGGCAGTGTGGTCAAGCAATAACAGATGCACACTGTGCCTAGTTTTCTCGGGCTGTTCAATAATTAGGAGGGCCATGTATTATAATAAACCACATCCCCTTGGCTGAGATTTGGATGCAAATTGCACACTAATTCACTTCCAAGTTTTTGGAAGCATACCAAAAGACATGAAAATTAGGGAAATATACTATTTACTTCATGAAATGTGTTTAAAACTAAATAAAGCTCATTTGTAAGCAATGTTCATCTATTCCATCCTTGTAAAAAAATTAACAATGAGTTCCCTTTCCTTTACACTATTTAGTTCAGCAGCTAATGTGACACCTCTGCAATGTTCATGGCATCTCTATTATTCTTGCACTGAGGGAGTACAATATAAAAGACAGTTACTCTGCTTTGTATTTCTCTAAGGTATTGCTGAGGTTGAGTGGATAATATCAGTTCAATGAAAGACTTGAATCACACTGCAATCCAAATTCTTTGCAATCAGTTGAGTTGTAATGGCATGCTGTTTATAGCAGAAAATTCGTCTTTTGAAAAGGCTGAAGATTCTTTACCCTTAGCTATTATACAAAGGTTGAATGGAGAGATTTAATTAAAAAAAATAATACTTAATGAGGGAAATTCTAGGAAATCCAGCAATGTAATGTAATTACATGCGTAGATGTAACTACATCAGTCTCTAAATTATGAAGAAACAGAAAATTAAAACAATTGAACTTATTGCTACACATATTAGCAGGTAGTTATGTTTTCCTGGAAATCATTTAACAGTGAACTGTCTTGCAGTAACAATTAACACACTTAAACAGAGAAATATAATGCAACCCAAAAGTGGTGTAATAGGAGATATATCTCCCGTGTTTTTTGTCTATTAATTGTAATGTGATTGCACCAAAGAGGGATAAGACTCCTCTGTATATGCTCTACACAAATACAGAAAAAAAGGCAGTGAAAATGGCAGGTATCAGAACCCTCTCCTGCAGTATTATTTTAATTTTTTTTTTGTTTTAAGAAGAGATATCATGGAACATGATTTCGTAAATATTACAAGTATTTTAAATTTTCCAGTGATGTTAAAACAGTTCTTTGCAAGAAAACAATGAGGGAAAACATTGCTTGCCAAAAATATAAAAACAACTTTCAATATATTCTATACTGACACCACAATTTTAGTGACTACATTGTAGTTTTCACGTAGGTGACTTAATTGTAAACTAATTCACATGGATATCAGTAAAAATCTCTATAGTAAAGCAGAAGTCAGTAGATTACTGAAGTCTTAACTATTAAAAATTTGATAATACAGAAACACAGGCATAATACAAGAGGCAAGTGTCCTACGATTAAGGTTGGTTTAGGAAGATAAATCAATGCTGTGACATGTAGCTATGGCTAGACTGTTATGTACCTCAGGTTTACAGTATTATAGTAGGTGTTTTTCAGGTCTTTCTTGGGTGTTTATCCTATTTAGTGGTTGTTGATATCGCAACGACATAATCATAGACTAACAGAACAGCAACAAAATTCTTGTTTCCAGCATGATGAACACAGAGTTAACTACATAAAACAGTTTTGGCAAAAGTACTGCTCACTCTGTATGTTGAATTTGAAAACAGGATAAAGACTAAAGAAGACTAAATGTGATAAAGCAGCTGAAATTGTAGATTCATTTGCATCATTTAAATTAAGGAACTATGAAGAGCTTTAGGTGAATGTTGCAAAAAAACCTGGTTGAAAAATTGAGCAGCAGATAAACCTCAACACAGACAAGAACCCCCCCCTAAAAACACATTAGTGGAAATGGTCTAAAGTATTTATACATAATGATGTCTTCTGAATTAGTTGTAACCTCTCAGGAAAAAAAAGATCCAGGCATTACTGTAGACAGCTCAATGAAGAGACTTGTTCAGTGGTGATTAAAAAAGCAAATAAGATGTTAAATTGTGTTAAGAAGGGAATAGAGAATAGAAAAGAGAAGATTACAATTGCATTATATAAATCGATGGCACATTGATTACTGTATTCAGTTAGACATCTTATTTTAAAAAGACACAAATGAGAAGGTGAAATGAAGTACAATGAAAATGACAAAGGTGTTACTTTCATAGTCACTAAATCATGTCAGCCTCTCCAGAAGCATAAGGGGCTAAGTGGAAAATGTTAATCTCAATTTGATAGAACCACCCCAAGAAAGCTAACCCTTTTTCTAACACTTATCAGATGCAAACCATCTCATTTTTTAACATTTATGAGAGAGTGCTTCAGCATGCTGCCAGTATCAGATGCAGGAAAATACAGTGATGGTGTAGAGACATTTTTGGACTCCAGTCATTCTGTTGTGTGTGTATTCATTGTAGATGCAAAGTATGTGTAAATCCAAGTCATCACTTGAGAAATAATGTAATTTCCATTCTTTATTGAAGAATCTTTCTCTGAAATTATTCTTTTCACGTAAACTTTTGGGTATGCTTAGCTTGCCACATTTTCTTGCAAAGGGGCATTAAGGGTAAGCTGACACATTGGGGACTTGGGGGTGGGGGGAATTATTAGTGCTTTTTTTAAGGTTTTTGCTATTCTTTTTATAGAAACAAGTTAATTGAGGTCAGTTAGGCTTTATTAACAATTATTTTATTTTTGTGAAGTGATGAGGATCATCACTTGCTTGAACCGTTCAAGACAACAGGACATATATGTAGTAGCTTCCTAGACTTGGAGAAGACCTCTGAATACATCAAGTTTGTGCATATCTCTGTCTGGTAAAACAATATGTGTGCATGTTAAACATTGAAAACAGTCCAAGAGCTGCCATTAATTTGAATTGATCTGAAATCATTATCCGGAACTGCCAGGCAGCTGACAAATGAGTTATTTCTGCAACACTTATCTGAGATACTCCATATCTTTTGAGGAATGTACAAGAATGTCATTGTCATCACTCCTGCTAGCTTGAACGGTACATTAATCCATTAAATATGCAAGAAATAACTCAAAAATGACTTTGGTAACATACCCATATCCAGCTATGCTCCTTAACTGTTGTGTTCATGTGATGAACAACACACCAAGTCTCTCTGGAGTGTTATTCAGTAGAAAGCTCTCCTAAGAACTTTAAATAAACTCACCTCAAGTTGTGTAAACCCATATGAGAAATGAGAAATGTCTAAAAAAATTCGGAAATGGGGCAGACCAAACACATTGTCAATTGTCTTGATCTTGCCAACTATGTTCCTTCAGCAGCTGACAGCTTTTGTGACTTTTTTTTCAGTCTATTTTACTATAGGCAATAGGGTTATACTGGCATGTATTGCATATCTATTAGATGGCTGCCTGCACTTAAAGTTCAGTGATCCCTGCAGATTCCTAAGAGTCACTGTTCCTATGTTCCTTATCAGAATGTTCCTAGAATAACATCACCTCTACTGAAGTGTCAAGTGAAAATCAAGATAAATAAATTAATTTTTGTACATTCGACTCATTGTATGACATGCTGACACCATTATATTGATCATTATGACTTATTATTTTCCTTCTCAGTGTCTCCCTCAATAGCTCTGGGAAGTTACACAGAATTGAAACTGGGCAATAAATTTTAACGAATCGACCATCTTTTCAAAATTCATAGCATTCAAATTTTTCAAAGAAAGAAGAGAACATTCGTTTTCAAGCATATTCTGTTGAAAATAACTCATTTTCCAATTAGTTCACTGAAAATTTTGGATTATCAAGTGTTTTGATGAAAATATGTAGATATGTTTTATTATTATTATTATTATTAGTATGCATATGTATCTTCCTGCTAACTTCTTTTAAAACTAGAGCTCTAATTCACAAAGGTAGGTAGTTGAGTTGCCTAGATACCTCCACAGATGTGACGATAAATCTCAGTCAAATCAAGGTTTAAAATCTGTTCTCCTGCAGAATAATACTTTGTGAAAAACTTCTGTAGATTACTCTGTTTTTATCAGTCATTTTTTTATTCTTTTAAAAAAGACTTTGGGAAGCTCAGTATTGTTATTTGCTAAGATGGTGGATAGTATGCTTTGTTCAAACCTAGGAATGCTCTAGGAATCATATAATGGCTAAGGACAAATGGTTCTCTTCCAAGACTTGATATCAGCAGCGTGATCTCCTTCAGCTCAGAAAAAAATATCAATTCTACTCATTCCTGCCACACACTCTGCAAATATTGTAGCAAATAATCTACCTGGGAGGAGATGGAAAAAAGATGGTACTTCATTCCTACCTAGTGCTACCTGACATTTTCTCTGTGAAAAAGACTACTTTCAGGAGCAGTTTTAGGGTAATGAGTATTGTTGTCCTAGATCATCTCCTTGCAACATATAAACATTACCCCCCCAGAGACTTAGGAGAGATCTCTCTCTTCAGTATTTCCCACAAGCTATTTTCAGCAACTTTTGGTCTATGTTATACTTTCATAGATCCCATTACCATCTTTGTCTCCCCACAGACTTCCTGAGGAGAAGTGAATCACCTGCAATAAGTGCAATTCCAATAAGTGGCTGGTTTGGTGCTGCAACAACCAGTGCCAGTGCTTTGATGCCCAAAAGCGTTTTGCAGTAAAGTTTTATATCCTCAGGATTTTGACAACCTTTGCAATTTTCAAGAAGTGGGATAAAACTATCTCAGAAGTGCTTACAAAAGCTGGGGACACTTTTGTTAACTGAGCTGTCATTTTGGCATGGCTCCAAGTGCACGGCAGACTCACTGAAAAAATATTGCATCATAAAATAGACTGTGTAACAGAGTCTTAGCTTGGAATATACCTGAGAACATGAGGTCAACCTGCGCTTGTTATCTCATAAAGATTAAAAAAACACAAACAACTAAAAACCCCAACCTAGCAGAGGGTTAATTTAAAACTAAGAAGAATCTACTTCAGACAGTAATGTTTTTTAAACCTTCCTTTATAAATTTTGCTTATCAAGGAGTGCCCTTCTGGTATATCAACTGAGCCAAGACTGAGTTCTCAAATACTATGATGGCTTCTGTTAATTAGATAGTTTATCTGTGATGAGTTGTTGACACTGAGATGATTTGTGTTAAATAATTTTAAAATATTCTGTGGGGCACTAACTTAGATGCATTGTTTGTTCATATTCCAGGCCCCGGCTTCAATCTTTTTTACAGTCCTCGACAGAAATGAAGTTGATGCTTCAGCAAACTTCTTTAAGTCAGAACAAGTAACATTGCAAAGATATTTTTGAGTAACTGGAATTCTCTGCAATTTTTATTTCTTTTTGTACTATGAGCTCTAGTTTAATACCATAACATGTGAAAAGTATTTTTTTGTAATATTTAAAGACATGAAGTTTTGCTAGTTTATAATTTCTTAAATATTTCTTTTTTAATGTTTTCACTCTCATAAATCCATCTCCAGTCCCCCAATTCAGGGTAACATGCAGGAAAGGCTGGCAGAACATGAAACTTCTTTCTACTGGGGTGCTATAGTTTTCTAAATGCTCTGTATTTTTGTAAGCTTTACTTTCACAGGAGAGATGGATAAGCTGAATTTTAATTGGGAAATACACTATCACAAAAATCCATGCAGTGTGCTTCAGTGATGCTTACTAAATATTACACTGTTTGTAATGAAAAAAAAATTAAGGCTGCATGCAGATGAACCAAGGGTAAATGCTTACAGGTAGCAAGCTACTCTGGCACCATAATAACAGCAGAACATCCCTATTTGTTCTTCTTGTTCTTCTACTCCATAAATTAGCTCTCACTGCCTATCTTGCTTCTCTTATTTTTATACCTCCCCATTTCTCTTTTCTTCCTATTCCCCCTTTAAAAAAAATTATACCCTTCTTTCTGACTGTTTTTATCCACTTTTCTCTTGTTTGCCTCCATTCTCTCTCTAGTCTATAAAGCCCCAAATGCTCCCTTTTCCTTCTCAACGCCCCATCCCTCCTGAGTGGGAGTGCTGCCCATACCGCGATAACACCTCAGACTCTGTTGTGATCTCCATTCTGCATTTGCACATGGATACAGTCCCCTAATTGAGAGACTTTTTTTTTTTTATTAAAAGCATTAGACATTTATATGTAGGAATAACACTTGCAGAGACATTCTCTAGGTTAAAAGTTAAAAGGGATGTCAATCATCATACTTCAGAACATAAACAGATTGCCAGCGTGGGTTGAAAAGGAATTTTCCCCACATAAAATCATAGAAGCTTGCAATAGAAAAGAACTAATAGGTCAGCTAATCTATCTACCTGCCAATTCAAGCTTTTTCCCCAACATGTATTTTGCTGCTCCTTTGGCCTCTCAAAAATCTCAAGCAATTGGACTGTTAATGTTTCCCCATAGAGAATATACAGTTGTTTAGTGCAACTAGTTTGCTGCCCAGAGTTTTTCAGGTAGACAGTCTAAACTTTCTTTTATTACCTTCATCCCGCTAGTCTTCATGGCACTTCCATCTATCATATTAAATAACCTTTCTCTCCTGACTTATTTTTTACAATTTTCCATTATATATAAATTGGTGCCATGGCCTGTTTGATGGTTCCTACCTAATCTCTGCCATGCCTTTAGCTAAATAAACAATTCTTTTCAGTATGACTTCCACTTAAAATTATACTCCTGTGACTACGACGCATATGAGAAGAATCACCTACACCATGACTGCAGGCAAACTAGAGCTTCTGAATATACAAACAAACATACATACNAGTAAGGACCCTGCTTCATACATAGATTTGTCAACAAGCATATCCATATATGTGGTAATGCAAAATGAACATGCAACTAACTGTAATTTTTTGTACGACAGCTCTTTCAGCTACATGGACTATTCTGTGATACTCTCTTCTGTCCTGAAATTCTTTGTTCAGGAAGGAAGATAGCTTTCCAAGTAAGGTGTCTGTCTCTTCAGTGGTTTTAAAAAAAAATAAATGTTTGGGGATTCAGAACAATAAAGGATTTTCAATAAAATAAAAAATACAGAGAAAAGCTTTAGAGCTTGACAGGCAGGTTAATCAGGTAAAAGAGTGCTGTCCCTTCCTGGGCCACTTATAAATCATCCCATAGACCACTAAAATCAGTCAAACCAGAATTCTCCAGCACATTTTTAAAATTCTCATATCCTAGCTTATAAACAACGTTAAGAAAAACAATTCACAGGTCACCCAAACAGGCTGAGAAATATTTTGCCTGGGTCTAAAAGAGACACATACTCTTGCAGATGTGACAGAGGACAGGGTGAGAAAGCACCACATTTCTGTTCAAATGTATCACACGTGAATCTTCTGTTACTTGTGGGATTAGTAACATACCAGAAGAATGAATAGGAAGGCATAACTCTTGCACTCTGTGTTACTGTTACATCATTTAGGAGTCACAAAACCAACAGAGAGAATGTCGACTTTTGCCACAAACAGCTTTCAACTACTATCTCCAGTTTCTGTTTTCCAAGACAAACAACTCTCCATTCTTTGAAAGCTCATATCATCATTTTTTTAGAGTTACGGCTTTTGCAAGTGTAAGGCTTTACTATAGACATATTTTGAAAGCCTTGAGGCCAAATTCTAAGCAGGTGCTATCAGGTGAAAGCAGTTAGTGACCTTCACCGCGTTGCCTAGCCCTCAAGATACTTTCAAACTTCATTGGACATCGGAGATCTAGGCTTTCAACATCTCAGTGCTCCTCCTGTCAAATTGTGTTGAAAAGTGCAATATAGAACTTTCTGGTTTAGGTCAATTTCTATTATAATTCTAACAAGCAAGTAGGTTATACAGTAGTTAAAATGCAGGTGATGAAATGGTTACTATAAAGTTGCTATAAAGTATCCTAACTAGGCACATTTCTGTAACTGTTTTTATATTTCTTTACATCCTTTGTAGATTAGTGTAAACACAATTAATTAATCATGAAAAGCAACTCCTACAGAGTAGAAGCAGGATTTTAGCTTCCAAAGAAACTTCCCTGCCAGACCTGAAAAATCTTATTCATTGTCAAGCAGTGTCACTCTTCTTAGCCAGCCTTTGATACCATGAGGTGCAGCAACCAAGAACTGCAGCAGTCTGCCTGTTTTTTGACATGGATACAGGATTGAAATATACTGGGCTATTTGCACCATCTGGTACATGCATTTCAGTTGAATGAAAGCAGATGAACTCCTGGGCACTTTGGTGATGAAACACCAGGAGAAAAAGAAACAAAACCCAAGAGATGAAAAAGTGTTACTGAGGAAAAGAAGCTGAATTGATCTCATTTCTGGACTACAGAAGGTCATCTTCTAGGTTTCCTCACACTTGACATGGGACTACATGTTTGACTCCTTGCATGTTTGGAGTGGGAGTGCGTTAGATTAAGCAGACTGTTCTAATGATCCTTTTTAGTTTTGAAATCTAGGGATCTATAAATATGTATATATCAATGTTGCTGTGACTATGATTTGCAGCTGTCAATCAGTTTGCTTTTTATGGCTGTAAATTTTCATTTCACTAGGGTTTTTTGTGTAGTCTTCTGAAAAGAATAAAAGTCTACTCCACATCTCCACATTTTAGACAGAAGAGTAATGCATGATTAACAGTATGCTGAGAGGTGTCACATTCACATTAACACTGATGTGTGAACCAGTGGTCAAATGGCAGATTACATGTCTGTCACAACACATCAGGGCAGTGTTCCAGTCTGCCAGCTTTACCCTGCCCAGCTTCTTCAAACAAAGAGTTCTTCTGAAAAATGTAGCACAAAAAAGAATGTTGAGCCTTTGGGGGAAAAAGAAGTCTGTCTCACGGTCAAGCTTTTTGAAGTCTTAGTAATATCAAATGGCAGCAGGGGTTACTCACAGTCACATAACCTTGCAGGTTCATGGATTTCTATAGCACAAATGTTGCATATGTGGCCTTATCAAAGATTTTCTGCATGATAACTGTATTACTGAAAAAGTACTACGGCTGGCATATTTCGATTTGGAGAAAGGATGCCAATTCTATCAAGGCTAGAAAAACTCTGACCCAGTTCCAAGAGAAAAAGCAAGTTTTTGGAATATCATTTGAAGCAAGAAGTTCCAGTTCATTGAAAATGTCACGAAAAGTGCCCTTCTCCTTTTGTCTTAAGGACAGAATTTTATTTTTTAAGTGAATAATTAACTAGCTGCTTGACTTCTTATATAGCAAATAGTCACACCTGGAACCGAAGTGACTTTTAGTGGGTAATGATGTTTGAAGCCAATACGTATAATGAAGCGGAACACATTTTTAATCCCTTAGGATGTTTACCTATATTAAAAGCAAAATTTTAGACAATAATTTTAATATTGTTTGCAAAACCAAAAACACTATCTCAGGGTTTAAAAATGCTTTCCAGAGAGTTGTGAATATCGTGCTCACTTGGACAGTGCCTGACTTCTTACGTGCTTTAAGTCCCAGAAGATCTGCTGAATTTTCCGGAAGTTACATTGCTGTTCCAGCAGTACTCTCACTGCAATGAGAGCACAAATTGGGAGCTATAAAGGCTAACATGCTTAAACCACTTAAATAACATAAAAGTTAAGTTCTGTTTTCAAGAACACCCAAGTTGTATGGATCTTTCTTTACAACATAAAAACATGTCTGCTGAAGAATATTATCTAAATATTATACTGGTAAGTAGTTGGCATATGAGCCAGTATTTGGACTCAGCCCAAAATGAGTAGTGGAGTATTGTCTTGGCTCATCTCTTAAATGTTAATATGTGTTTACTATATATAATGGACTCGACAATAACCTCTGACAACATTTTAAACATTGACTTTATAAAAATCACTCCTGATTTACACAAAAACAAGAACTGGAAGATGGAATCTATGTAGAGATAGGATACGGAAACAGACACACACACACACGTATATATATATGTATATGCATATATATAAATTGTGCATTCTTCCATATGCTATGTATGCTATGCATAATCTCTTTCTATAATAATATAGAATACATATTCTACATTTTATAAATTACTGCATATTAATACATAGAAATATGCTATTTCTTATATGGAAAATTATTTGGATTTTTACACTGATTTTGTATGCATTTGTTTGCATTTCCTTATAAATTATTACCAAATTCCATCCTTCGTATGATCAAACAGCTTTTACTAAAATCCTCCTCTCTGCTCCGAATTTAAAATATTGAAAATACCTATATAGTTGCCAAGATCTATGAACTTATATAGTACATACACATTTTTTTTTAAAACTAGTATATTACAGTGATGAGAAGGATTTTTTCTAATTTTCCATTTTTTAACTCTCTGCTTTTTTAGTGAAATGAAGTTCAACAACATTCAGATGAGCCACAATTCAGTTTGTCAGGCTTGGCTTCCTTTCATCATTTTTTTTCTTCCTGACACTATGAACCTGCTGCTACTGTCATAAGATGTAAAGTTTATTTCTGTACACATTTTGCTTCTCATTTCTGTATGAATGGCTTCTATGTCTTGAAGGATAGAAACGTTATTTTCTGTGGCTTGAATTTAAACTTCTCAAGAATAACATAGGTATGGCATGTTACAAGCAGGAAGAGTACCTAAAAGGGTCTGAATTCCACCTTTACCTCTTGTCTTTCTAATTCACTTAAAGTCCCATAAACAATTATTCTTAAACAAAGGTCTCACTGTATGTTACAGTACGATACAGAAAAAGCAACTGGAGTTGGGCAGCACAGCATGGTGTTATCAATGATACAGCTGTATAACATTTTATGTTCAGAAAGTAGATAAAATTTGTGCACAATATAAATGATATTCAATGATATTCATTAATTTTATTCTCTTATTCAAAGACAGACAAACTTAATGAAATGTTTTTTAAGCTCTCATAAACGCACACCTGAGGAATGTAAAAGAAGTGTTAGAAAATTGTCTAATATTATTCTGGTGGAAAGAAAAGAGATACCTGTGTGAAAAAATTCTCCACTCCAATGGAAGAAGGTTTAAGAAGCACAATGAAAAAGTGTAAATGGTCTCAAAAGAAAGAAAATCAGAGCTGATGCAATGGAGTTTCCTACCATGAAGAACTTTATTAACAATAGTAATGAAATAGTACTTACAAGGGAATATCCATATGAATTAATTATTGGTCAGCTCTGTTTCCTTTAAGTCTCATGCACATTCCCAATAATTTCTGAAGGAGAAGGGTTTCTCAAACTGTAGGACGAGATTCATGGAAAGAATTATGCTCTTAAAACTGCAGTTAGGCATCTAAATAAAGCAACACTATTTTATTCTGTAACGTTCAAAAAATCCTTACTGAACTGATGTCTGTAAGTGTCTAGAGCTGCTCAGCATCTACATTTTCGGCAATATTCCTGTAATGCCATTAGATACATGTGGAACAACCCATACTTTCGAAACACCATGAAAAGTATCAACTAACACTCTAAGCCCACTGTAATTCACAGATTAATTTCACAGCCCTGTGTCTGGGTCCTGAAAGTATTGCCTATACTTAGCTGTCAATTAGAGACTGAAGTGATTTAAATTATCCTTGTTAGAGGTTTGTTTTTGCTTCCGTAGTTCATTTCAAAAATTAGTTACACACATGTTATTATTATAATATAATGAGTCATCTGTTAATTATTTTTGACATCTATGATAATAAAAATATACTAATGTTCCAGTTATTAATAGAATTGGCCTATCTTTATGAAACTCAAATTGCCATGATTGTTTGACAAATTGGCACCAACTCACACTTTCATCTTTGAAATGGTGCAGGTATTTTTTGTATCTAAGTTCCGTGAAGATGTACAACCTGTAAGTCTGTCTTTAACACTGCAGATAATCAAGGTTTAACCCACCTTACTTTAAAGTCTTTCACCAAAATGCATGACTACACACGCTATCAAAAATAATCTTCGACCGACCACATGCTGTGTAAGGGTACCAGTGAAATACTTCATAAACAGACAGAATGCAAACATGCACAAACACACTAACCACTAATGCCATAAACAACTTCAAGCACAGTACAAACAAAATGCATGCCAAGAAACCTGCTTGAAAATGTGTATTATAGAAAAATACACTTTCAATTTCTGAATGTTATTTGACTACTTATTACACAATAAACAAAACTATGCAAAGTCCATGATGGCCCTTGAATCAAACTTCTGCCAAGTTCCAGAGACTGTTTATTATTCATTGTTCCTAGATAGAGATATGTTATGTATAATATTTAGGGTACCTCTTCCTTTTCTCCATGCATGTCACCTAATAAAAATAGGCAATATATACACGCTAGATGCATATCACATTAAAAAAACCCAGTAATTATTGGGGCAGAATTTGGATACTCAGCAAACATAACAACCTAAATCATGAAACTAATTTACACCTGATAAAAATCTACATACTTCACCACTTTGAATCTGTAGGTACATTCACTTCTATAGAGAATTTAAATATAAGAGTTTCTTCCTTATTGGACTGATTACTGTGCAATCATGTCAAAACCACCTAGAGCCTGACAATGGCATCACAAAGTACCCAACGTGGTAAGGGGCTGCCAAGTGAAACCCTTAGCCCACACCTGGCAGGCAGACCGGCTGCAGACCAATCTGAATTGGATTTATGTTAGTGAAAAAAAAGAAGGTTAGGAAATACAGAGAAGTAAGTCAGAGCCCAGAACTTGTCCCTCAGGAGCTGGGTATCAGTTCAGTCTGTGTGCTGGAATTTAGTCTGAGGTTCCTCTCCTCCCATCTCTTCTGGGGGAGATTGTGAGTTAGGACCAATTTTACACCCAGATTTAAGATACAAGTTGCAAAAGATATAATTTAATGAAAATTACTCCCAGATTCTTCCTATATATTTTTACTACTGATATGAAAAACAGCAGCAGTGACAGGCTGTGCTGCCTGTTTAGTGAATGGCCAAATATGTAACTACCAACTCTAGTCTTTTCCTTGCTGGAGCTCTGACTTTGATTTCTTTCCTTCTCACACAGGTGTTTATGTTCACAAAACCTGCATGAATATTGTGATCTCCAGTCCTTTGAAAAATTCACTTACATTGACCAAAGGTTTACAGGAGACTGTGGCAGAAGAGGAAAGACAAAATGATGGTTGGGTAGCACGTGTCTGGTTTCTTAAGGCTAAATCCACTCTCAAAATGCCTAGCCAAGCACTGAACATCCAGGCTAGAGTTCACTGAGAATCAGAACTGCAGAGAGTGAGCTGATTGGTGAGAGGTGCTGAGGGGACAGGGTAAGTCACACAAACGTGAGCACTGGTTTGCAGGGCTAATCAACGGCTACAAGGAAATGCTGAGGTAAATCTTTCAGGGCATGTCTAAGCTGCCATTCCAATGCAAGAAGGCTTAAGAAGCACAATGAAAAAATGTAAATGGTCTCAAAGCAAGCTGGAATTAGAAAATTACTAAATTAAACCAAACAAGTTTTGCTGATGACTAAACAGATCACAGTGTGGGCACTGATCTATCTGTTCTGATGATTCATACTGAGGCAATTTAACCAGTTGTCCATCCAGGCAGAAGTCGTCACTATCCCTGTGGCAAAAAGAGAATGTTCACTCCCCAGATGCCACTGTTTACAACTAAGAATAATAAAATAAATGCAATTAGTGGTCTTGCAAAGTAACACAGAATTTCACATCATAGATTGGCTGAAAGGTGATACCTCATATCTTCATCCATACTGTCCAGCAAGAAGAATTATCCTCAGGACAATTATCATTTAAATTCAACAAATATCATAAATCTTCATTACCAGATTGCACTGATTAAACTAATCAAATTCTAAATGAATTCATTTAAATGGGCATAACTTTTGCACAACAGCTCAGTGCTCAGAAAAGAGCCTCTTGTTAATTAATTTACCGTTCTTTATTTTTAAGACTTGTTTCATTTGAAATTGAATAAACACTAAGTAAAGACCTTTTCTGAATTTTCATTAAAAATTCATTTCAGGCCAAAACCATGTTTCTGATTACTCCTCAGGATCAGGAAATGCTTCAGGAGAAGGTGGCAAACCAAGCTATCCTTGATATTTTAGAATTTAGGGAAAAACACACACACAAAAATTTAATCTGGTGGGCACGTAAAGTAGTGGAAATTCCTAAGGTTTTTTTCAGAACTTTTCCCAAATCAAAGTTAAGTAACAAGATAGTAGTTATTTTTCTTTTCGTTACCCTTCAGATCTTGCCTATACACAGCTTTAAATGTTCTCCTCTCTGATCTGTGCACCCATATCATCCATGTATCTTTTACCTGGTGACTGTCTGCCTCTGAAGAATATTGACAAAGATGAACTCAGTCTGCCTGCCCATGCTCAGCAGAAGCACACATTTTTCAATTTTTCACTCTGACTAAAGATCAGCTTGGGACAACCAATAGCACTGCATTTTTTCAAACTGAGATCTGATAATTTGCTGCCTAGTACAAAGCGAAACACTATACTTTTGTAAGTTTAGAAAGGACCTTATCCTCTTGGTAGTAGAATTCTGACACACGATTTCTGTGGTTTTTTTCTTCCTCAGATATAAGGAAGTTGCTAGAGATATGGTTATTACATTCTTTGGTTTTCTTAAGTGATTAGTTACTTGTCTAAATTCTTTCGTAGCAACAATCTTCTCTTGTTGCAATGAAATAACTTTGTTTTAAATTTAAAAAAAATTTAAAAGTTAAAACTCTGGCTTTGACATGGGTGAGTATCATTTGCCTGAAACCATAGTTGATTTGGAAAGTTTTGGCTACGGTGGTGCAAATCCCTTGACACAACTTCAGACTTTAGGTCAGTAGGGAACATTCAAGTTCCTTCCGGATAACTGAGTATGACTCAGTGATTAAAGATGTCAGGTGACCTGACATCTCTGGAGGTCGGCTACAGAAAAGTCATGGTCAGAAGCCTTTAAACCCATATACCTGTCTGTGTGTTTATTAATATCATCAGTAGTGGCAAATGTAGTATATAGTTTAAAAAAATAATGCTCTATTTTTTTAAACTGGATTTACAAAGTCCAAATGTTTACTTAGAAATTAAACATTTTGGTACTGGGGCCTCTAGGATATGTTGGCAGTGGAAAAACTAACCTACACCAGATGGCAGAGGTTAAAGAAATACTATAAAATATGGCTTCTATTCATACGGTTCTCAGACAAACAGAACCCCAAGCAGAAAAAAACTGTGAAAGTGGAAAACCTTTTCATTTGCTTACATTTCTCTTTGCTACTCAGCAAACCTGAGAGGTATTGTATCATCACGTATCAAGAAAGTAATATGCCAGATTGTTGTAACAGGTGGAATATGTTTGTTTGTAACACGTTGAATCTGAAATAAAGAAAGGACCAAAGTTACTAAAGGTTTTTACAAAAACATTTACAAAATGTAAGTACCTCAGTTTTGTACCTTGAAAGCTTACTGCCTAAGTCACAATTTGAGACAATAGCTGCATTTTGCACACAAAATATAAAAATTATACTCTCAAATTTTCACAGGTTCAGTTAATTTGGTTAGGTGAACATAGAAGTTAAGGAGATAATTCTGCATTAGCATTTTTAATTAAACATTTCACAAGAGAGAGCATTTTTATCTATACTTCATTCTATTTTACCTAAACTATATAATCTCTAAACTTCATCCTTATTTCTTTGTTTCTAAACCTTCTTAAAATCACAACTGTTTTGTAATTTCAATGTATTTACATAGCATTTCATGAATCTATTATGTTTATAAAATAAGTGCACTCTTATAATTGAAATACTTCTTGTACAATGTTTGTCAGTTCAAAAAATCCACTGTGAACCCAAATCTGTAAAGCAAAATGTGTGATATAACCCATTTTCTTATTACATATGTAGTCATATGATGTTTTAAAAAAAAGAGAGGAAAAAAAAAAATGATGTGAACTTGGGCACAATGGACCATGCTGTCAAAAATATTCAGTTGTCAAAAATGCAGATGGCATAAAAACACAGAAACAGATCAGTTATTGGAGGGGGGGGGGCGGTTAATAGGAACTATTGCGTGGATTTTTAAAATTGATTATGTGCCTAAATATGTGAGTGGGTATCCAATAAGGTCTTTAAGGATACCTAAACGTTTCTTTTAAAAAAAAACATTTATGTGACTAGTTAGGTAATTAATATCTTGAGAGACATGGTCCAATGTCCAAAATAGAAATAAATGTTCTCCCATATAAACAGTGGTCAAAAAAGAAAACAGCAAGATGTCTGAGGAGGGAAAAGCTCCCTGATGATCTGTCCTTTTCCCTTAAAAAAAAAAAAAGAAATAAAAAAAGAAAAAAATGAAAATAGAGCAGAGGCAAATGGAAAGCTCTGCACAATGAAAACAACTACCGAGCAGTTCTTGAGAACATTCAGTAAAGATTTCATGTATTTGCAGTGTCTGAGCTATAAGCCATCACTAATGAAACAGCACTACTAAGGGCATTCAAAAGGACGATTAAGGTCGGTAACAAGCTACCTGGCCAATCTCAAAGAGTTCAGCTGGAGGCAGGCTCTGCCTTTTCCTTCCTGAGCAGCTCCCCTGAGAAAGAGAGAAATCCTGAAACACAGAACATGCTTACAACTACTGTGACTGTTCCCTCCTTCTGCCCATCCTATTTTTGCCCCTTTTGCCTGTAAGACTAGTGGCATTTTGGTGTGAATACAAAGCCTCCTTGCGATGGATATAGAGTCAAGTGTTCATAATAAACTCATCTCTTATTGCTAGGCAACACTGAGCAATGTGAATTTGTCACTTCTGTTTGGTGCAACTTTCAATTTCACCTCCAACTGTAACAATATAGCCTGCTATATTTTAGATGCCACTGTGGTTGGATGCCATCCCAGGAAAGATGTGAACTACTACTGACAGGGAGTGAATGACTGGCAATGGGCATAAGCAGTTTTTTGATTCTTAAGCCTTGACATATAATTAATTGCTAGATTTATTCTTCTAAGAAATTCATACTTCATGATTCCTATTTACTGGCTGCCTTTTAGAAAAGGCAAATGGAACAAATTTCCAGTGAGGGAAAGTTTTGTTTGCCTGTTTAGTTTTTTTTCATGTGGTATTTGTTCTGTTCATATTTTTCTGCTTTGACTGGTTTTTTGAGGGATGGCTATAAGCAAAATTCAAATCTTAAGCACCCTCAATCAAGCAAGTATCATTATTTCTAAGGCATATTCAACTATTTGTTTGAATCAATACATTTCTTACTGCTGAATACTCCTTGCATCTAACACCATCCATTATCGAGGAGCTCAGATTATTGCAGAATGAATTCTATAGTCACAATTTTTTCAATCTGAAACCAAACTCCCCGTCCAGTATAAAATAAGATTAATGCTATTACATGCTATCTAGGCTTCTTTTTTTAAATTTTTATTACAGGACTGATAATTTTGTTTTTAAAACCTCGGTGTGACTGCCTGATCTGGCTATGAGGTCTCAGCTCTTTGATCTTTAAAGAAGTAGGTCTGTTTGAAGGGAAAAAAAGGGAAAACTGAAAACTGATATTGCTTCACCACCTTTGTCTAAGACATAGCTAGAAAAAGGGACAAATTTATACTTCAAAGAAAATACATGTCTTCTAAAAAATCATCATCAACAGTCATTTCTCTAAATGTTTAGAAACATTTCACAACTACATTAACTACAGAAATATGCCAAACAACCGAGAATCTTAGTAATATTTTAGTCTTTGCATATTTTCACTGACTCACTGAAAACAAAAGGAGTTTCTGTAACTGTATGAATGAACCATGGCATGTGCATGTTCTTTTAAGAAAGGCCAAGGGTGCAGTTCTATTTTCTTAGCTCTGCTTTCATATTTATGTGTCTCATTTCCAGCTCATTGCTGATGCCTTAGTTGCACTATCCATCAACACTTTTATCCTCCTTGTTCCTCAAAAAGAACATAAAATCCTTTTTTATGTCGTGGTAATATTATTGCAAATAAAAGCAAATACCAAAATCTTTATTAGTCTGCCAAAATAATAAACTATTTAATAAAAGCATGCTGTAAAAATAAGGTCATTTGCATCACTCAAGTTTCTTGCAGAAAATATAGAGAATTATTGGTCAAAAAGTACAAACTGACAGCAATTATTTCTGCTGTTGATCCATGCTGCCTGAAAATGGGTTAAAAATGCACTGAGGTTTCACAAGTTTTCTATCTTTAAATGTTTGCTTTTAATGCTGTAGTATACATAAGAACCCAGGAGAATCAAATTTTTCAAAGCTGTTTTTTACCAATCTTATTCATAATGGAAGGAGGAGAGACTGCATATATCCTATTAGAAATCTTTAATGCAAAGCTTCTAGTAACCTTCTGACTTCCATACTGCCACAAGATTTATCATCCAAATATTTACCATTTTTATATTCCTTACTAATTGTGTTTGGTTAGGATTTGTGTCAGCTTTAGCTATATGATTTTCTTTCACCTTTTCCTTTTGCTATCCTTGCAGAAGAGAGATCAATGAAAAGCTTCTATTTAAGAAGTTTGTTAAATGTTTTAAGTTCCTCATGCTGTTAAAATCATGTATCTAATGTCTGATCCTTTTTTCCTGTACTATAAACCTCACCATTATTTTCTCACTGCAGTTTTTCTCCCCATCTGGCAGTTTTGCAAATATGTTATTTGATAGAGCACAGAAAAATCAGTTGCCGTGGTGAGATTTAAATACTGCTTGTGATGTCCCTGAACACTTCCCCAGAAGAACCTGCATATAAACACTGAAAATAAGAAAAATAAGCTAATCTTATAAATTTATATAATTATAAATTATCTCGTTCATTACACATAAAGTATTTCCCTTAATTGCCGTAATCTAAATGATAAGAATGATTTTTAGAGCAACTGGGTTAAAAGGTTTATGAAAAAACTCTTTAAAATACTTATTACAATGGTATTTTGTAACTTACTCAGTTGTAAACTCCCATAATTCTCAAAATACTCTGCAAGGCATAGCTATGTCACTTTACATATAGAGAAAACGAAACAAAGAGCAGCTGAAGTAGCAGAATGATCAAGCAACGATCAACAAGTTATTGACCAGAGAATAAAATTTCAAGATTCAGATCACTGGTGCTGTCTCAGTATTTTTGGGCTCTATTGCCTCTGCTTCTTAAGTGCAATAGAGATGCTCCACTTCTTTAGAGGATGAGACCTGTGTAGAGATGAAATATTTTAAAAATACATTATATATATTGAAATGAGTACTTCATGGAGCCCTGTTAGTATATTCAATCATGCTTTAAACCATAAAGCAGCCAGGAGTTATTCTCCTTGCTTCACAGACTGCAGACTGCTGAAAGCTGAATTAACTCTTCTATGAAATAATGTTTAAAATGTCACGTGATACATGCAGCGTAGATAAAAGAATGTGTGCTAGGAACAGCACTTTTTAAAAAAAAAAAAATTCTGAAGGTGAGGAAATTTAGTATTTGCATCTATTCACATGTTCAGTCAAGGTTAATTTTTGTCTTGCAAACACCCGAGCTGGGTTACACACCAGGTAAAGTCATTTATATGCAGCTAAATCAGTCATTTGCAAAGTTTACTTGTTTGGATATTGCACACAGTAACAGCAGTTGCTGAACAGCTCTCAGATATATGCAGGACTGTGTACTCCAGGAGAAAGGTTTTCAAGTCTTACGACAACCATACAATTGAAACACAGAATATGTACAACAGCTTCAGTAAGCAGTGTTATAGTTTAAATTAAAAGCATTTGCATTGTATGTGCTTGGTATTTTTTGGGCTTACTATGCTATGTATACATCATTAAGACAGATGGGATTTTAAAGACTTAGATAATTGTATGAATGCTAATTAGAGCTTTGTCTATTCAGGCTAAGAGATGCAATAAAGATATCACCAAATCACATTTTTCAGAATATTATATCTTTTATTACCTGTAAAACTCAGCACATGTGCAAAGGTCTTTTAAGGATTATTTCTGAGCTGTGTTCTTACATATAAGAGAATTAAGCAAATTGTCAGCAGTGAAACAAACCAGTGGAAGATCCCTGGAGAGAAAAAATTGTGACTTGAAAAGACCATAGATTATTAAAAGTCCCTTCAAATTTTTTTTAAAAAACCCACAAGCCCACCAACCAAAAAACCCAAACCCAAATAAACAGCCCAAACCAGGCAATGGCACCTAGGGAGTTGAAATTAATGTTCACACAGCAAAAACCAGGGATAGTCCTCTGGGTTAGTGGCATAGTTAACTTTGGACAGAGAAGCTGAAGTGATCCAGTAGTTCACAAAACTGCCTTTCAATCTCTACGGATGGATGCTAAACTTTTGCTCGTCTCAGCTCATGTTCCTAAAGTTGTAATGATTTTTTTAACATTACTGCAGTAGTACAATGAACGACTGCAAAACTCTTTGGTTTTGAAAATCATAACGCTTATATGAAGACCAGAGAGCAGGTGTCCCGGTTTTTGTCTTTGCGCGATTTCTCAGGCGCTATAGAACCATGGAAAAACTAGAAGAGATCTTTTTATTCAAAACCAATTCTTATCAATATAGTAATCAGAAGTACCTTTCAGACTCTTGCAAAGTATTTCTTTGCTTCAAAGCTTAAACAACATCAAAGAAAGCATACAGACAAAGAAGTGTTGGAAAGGAAGTAACATGCCCTTATTTTTAGCACTTGCCCACTTGTCACTCTTAAACTCTCATCTGCCTTTCAAATGTAGCGTAATCTAATTTTTATGCACACTGTATGCTCATACAGACAATTTCCTCATTTCAGAGTATGTTGAGTTTGGTAAAGGCTTTTGTACTTTTCCTTAACCTGTTTCAGAAATAGCACTGTCACCATTTGTCTCAGTAACATACAGGATGATGAAAATTGACATTTTTCTATATAGAAGTGAAAAGAATATTAGTTTTATCAAAGACTAGATCCCCTCTCCCCCTCCAGTTAGATTTGAATTTGGTCGCTTCAGGGCTTACTGCGTAGGATGATTTTAAGCAATGGTCCCTGTGGTTGCAGGCCCTATCACCTAATAATTGACCATGACAGGAATTATATGTCCGAAGCCAAGGGGTAGAGTGAATAGCATATGTCAGGGTCAATTATAAGGTGGAAGACCCTGCAACGAAAAAGACTGCACTGATTAGAGCATGATGTTGACATGGGAGCTGAAGCTTCAATGTTATTTCAAAGGGCACTGTCACAGCCACCCTTCCTTCAGGAATCAAAATCAGAGGCAAAGTATGTCAAGTGGTTTATACTACACATGATGTCATACAGTTCAATGGGACATTGGAAGGTAAAACTGATTTGTTGCTTTTTTCAGCAATAAAATGCTTTCTCTGTATCATTCAAAATTAAGCTCACTACACTTTGTTAATTAGGTCAAAACAGCTCCATACTTACTAGATTAATTCTCTCTTGAAGAATCTAACTGTGAGATGAAGAATATTAAATGTGACACACTAAAATCTGTTTTGATTGTTAACGTTATTAATGTTATTTTTACTGGCAAAATTGAACAGAATAGGAACAGTGGAATGAAAAGAAAATAGTCCTTTTTATTACTTACAGCTCTGTTATAAATACTTTATGGTACAGGAAGATTTTTGCAATGAAACAAATGGGCCAAAAAACTTGCTGTTTGCTTATTCCCCTGAAACTTCACCAGCTTTAACCTACTCAAATGTTTTAGTCAATGAGGAACTGCAGAATCATTTAGTAAGTGAGGAATGATCTCAAATGATGTACCACTACAGTAAGAGACTATAGTTCCTTTTTGTATTTTCATTGCAACAGTTCAATTTTCTGAGTCTTTTCACTGAGAGCTGTTTCTCTAAACTTCAGTGTCTCTGTAAAAATATCCCCGCCATTTCTGCCTACAAGATCCCAGTGGTTTAGCTCATGATGATGGAGAAGATACTGTAGCTTAACCTCATTAACTAGATAGCTATTATCTCTCTGTTCTCATGGATTATTATCCATGACCACATTTTTTCTGGGTGTTTTTCAGCCAATAGATGGCTAACTCCCAATAAATTAAAACCTATAGTTTTAGATTCAAATTTGTTGGACGATGAACACATTTTAAGGATTATTGAGCCTAGTCTCTTTCTTCCTCTCTAGAATGGTTAATAGGAGATCATAGTCTCTAACATGCAGAAACACTCCAAAATTTGTCTTCAGTCTTCATTGGCAGTTAGTACAGCTTCACAGGAAATTTCTCATGTTAGATAACAGGGACTTGGTTTTGAATCTTGTACATGTACTTCTTTACAATGAGCTCATCTCTGATTTACATTTTTTTCAATGTATGATTAGATTAGCTCGCACACTTGTTCTGTATTTAAAATTTACATAAAAAATTAA
Source organism: Mohoua ochrocephala (assembly GCA_013398855.1). Classification (NCBI taxonomy): domain Eukaryota; kingdom Metazoa; phylum Chordata; class Aves; order Passeriformes; family Acanthizidae; genus Mohoua; species Mohoua ochrocephala. Next base: position 33,016 of record VZTA01008421.1, on the reverse strand, counting down.
AATCTTTATTTCTAAACCCCTCGTTTTTTTAATAAGTGAGAAAAAGTGAGGAGAATATAAAAGTGCTTTAAACCTGTAAATGTAACATCCCCACTTAACTTTGTAATTGCAATCAAAATAGATATATGTAGAACAGAAGCTCCTTTATTACCACAGGCTTTCTGGTGACCTGGAGGTGATCAGACACATTTTTTTTGTCTTGAAAGTATTTAAAGACTTCACATGGAGAAAAATACATTTAAATCTCATGGATTAAACTGAACAGAAAAAAGATAAATTAATGATTTTGCCAGTCACACTCAACAGTTTCTCTTGGTGGTAATTAATGTTAGTGCTTTCACTAATAGAGTAAAAATTTTGAACACTGGAAACTCATCTAGTCAAGTGAAAAAACTGTTCATCTGTCAGTGCATATTAATTTAGCTTGCACTAGGGCCTGATGGAAACACTGGTCATTTTGACAGAGGCATGACCTTATAAGGTTAATGTTATACTTTTGACTCTCTGAAGAATGGCAGAATGGTCAATGAAGTTCATCAAAAGCTTAGAAAAACTGACATCATATAAAGGACAATTACCTATTAGTCAAGAACCTATACAATGCTACCTTAGGCTAAATTCTGTTTGCGTCACAGTGGTTAATGAATACCGGTCTGAGAGTCCTAAAAAGTTCTATACAAAGGACAAAATAAAGTTGCTGAATTTCATAGTTCTACAGAAAGAATTCAAATCACCAATGAAAATGACTAGCCTTGTCTGACCAGAACTAAGAACGATAGGATTAGCTGTATATATATTTAGTAGTGTTTATATGAAACGCTTAAGATCAAGGAGACCTTAGGCCAAATAAGTCATTCTTCACATACAGCACTGATCACCAGGGCCATGTCTGTGTGAATGGCTGGAGATCAACCTTAAGTCAATGCATGCATATTTTGGTCTAAAAAGAGACAATCAGAGTGACAAGGTGCTCAAGCTAATCTTAACAGCTTGTTTTATTTAGGGCATCGTGCACTGTTAGCGTGGTTATGCGGCATTCAGAGCAATACTCTTTGTATCTGTTGAGCTGTAGAAACGTAGACAGTAAGACCTGGAGTCCTTGTACATCTGAATGGGGAGAGATGCCGTCTGAGAAATTTCTTTTATTCAGATTTTAGTAGTATGTCAATTCATCTCATGCTGCCAAACTAGAATTTTTTTCCCAAAATATAATTCTAGTTTATCTCATGGAGAAATTGAAAATATCCTGCTTACTGTGAAGTAAGTGAAAATTCAGGGAAGCTGTCAATGACAGGCAGCTAAGGGAACTCTTCTGCCAGTTTCTTAGTTAAAAGTCCAATATATTCTCCTGTAAAATCTTAAACCATTTTTCTGCATTACATAAGCAGCTTTGGGTATTAAGAGCAGAAAAAATTCTGCCACCTGTTAAATGAGGAAAACACCTCTGACTATAGGAGAGTCAGAGCAGGACACCGTAATAAGGGGCAATAGTGGCACACTGCCAGCTACACCCCTGAGAACTCCAGCATTCCCATTCTGGACCTGGTAAGCAAAGGAGCAGACGATTTTCAAAATCTTTGTTTCAAAATGGAAATATTCTTCTAACGTTATATCTGCTTTATATATGCAGTATTCTGTTACTTACTGGTGATTATAATAGGAAATCTTTTAATTAAGAACTTCATTAGTTCACCTTTAACTGCCAATCACCAGATAATTGGCCCTTTGCTAAAAGGCACTGCAGCTCAGGTATGCTAAAATGACTGTTTCTCAGAATAACTTACTGAAAGTAAGTTATTTTTGGAACTCATTTATAAGAGAACTTAATTAACTATTCCAGATCATTAGGGATACTGCATTGCTTTTTTCAATCCTCTGACAGGTTCCTCCAGTTATACTAATTCATTATCATTATTTTCAACTTTCTGGGCAGAAAAGGGTGAAAAAGAAACACTGAGCTATTGCAGGCCTTCTGTACAAACTAGCCAGTACTCCCCCAAGATGAAAGGCAGCTTTGGTGGATTTTACTGTTTGAGCTGCTGTGGCAGTACAGCAGAATGTCTTGAGGCAAGCAGCTTGAGAGATGGTGCACTGTCTTTTGTCCACTGTCATATGGCAGAACTTTTTAAGAGCAGTGGCACTACACCAGAGCTATTCCATTAGGTGAATGAGAGCCAAAAGATTTTCTCATAGAATATATTCCACGTAATTTGAAAACAGCACCCTTTTGGGTAAAATGCAAATTTGTTTTGAAACCCCACTTTATTAATTCAATTTTGATACACTTTGCATATTCTGGGACCCAAATGCCACTTTTTTATTTGTGCAAATAACTACCGATGTCTTCATTAAACGGAAGCAAAAATTCCAGTTGCACTAGTAAATGAAGCAGACTTTGGTCCCACAGTATTGTATTTAACTTCAAACGAGTCCAACTTCTAAGTGGAAATCTGGTTTTTTTGGAAGCTGTAAAACGGAATGCAATAGAACCATCCGCCCAAAACCCAGCTACATTGTATCAACAATAGATTAATAACAACAGACCTTTTCGAAAATGCAGGACTTCAGAATTAGTCTTTTTGCAGAACTTCTAGCAATGCTACTTAGAAAAGATCTTTACAAGTCTTTGAATATTTGTTCTAAAGCTGTCTGGTTACAGTTACAGACTATATGGCCTCTCCATTTTACAAAGCAGTAGAATAATTTATGTACGTGATTTTTACTTTCCATGTCGCATTGCTAAGTATTGCAAATAAGCATCTTCTAAGTGTTTACAACAACTAGATTAATTATTCTTTTTTGTGATAACAAAAAAATAAACATATATCATTTAAACCCAGAAAATATAGAGGGGATGCATCACAAAGTTACCTTCCTCTTTTTTTTATTTTCTGGGTAATAAGTCAAGTAACTCTGTTGTGCCTTTTTTTACAGTTCCTCGGAGGTCTGGTTATTTTCTACTAGTTCATGTACTAGGCAGTATTGGTTAATCCATTTTAGTAATCTCTGCTAAAATCTCTCTTCTAGTTCAGAACAGGTCTCCATTACCTTTCTGAGCTAAAAAGAAAAGTCCCAACCCCTAAAAAAATTCCTGCAGTTTCATCAGAATTTCACATCTAAGACACCCTCTTTTAGATCACCTAGGATGCTTTGAAGAACAGAAAAAAGCTTTCAAAGATTCATTCATTATGTCATCATCAATAAACTAGTAGGAAACTCAAGTGCCCTGTAAGCAATTCCAAGGCAAGTCAAATATTGTCTCATGATGCTGGCCTGTGATGGTTTAAGAAAGAACTGAAGATTTCTTTTTTTAAATATATGCTTTTTCAATTACTCCAATGCAGGAAAATCTATGTTATGTTTACTACCTCTTCACAACTATGTAGCAAATAAGTTTTATATTAATTGTCATTTCTTAACTTTTCAAAAGTATATTTAGGAAGGCATCATCATCTTCATATCTGTCCATAATTATCTACTCCTATTTTACAGTGATCTACTGTATAAATCATGTGCTGACTAAAATCATCTTTAAAAAAAAAAGAAGCGGTTTTCAAGCTGTTTCATGAGCTGTATATAAAAGAAAACTTATATAGTTGTCTCACTACGCGTTTATTTTGGTACATTTATCACTATAACAAAATGCTTTTTTTTGGAATATTTTCTTCCATCTTATCTTTTCCTGGGAACTTCATTCTCAACAACCTATGTGCAAGGAACTAATATAAAGCCTGAGTGATATAGATTGTTATATAGCATTGTATATCACGTTACAGAGGACTGGTAAGTTAGCCCGCACAGAGCATAAAGCATTTATCCCAGGATTGAGGAACACAGCCTTTTGTGCTATCTGCAGCGCTCGCTGCAACTAAATTCAACAGGAACCATGAACGGGCACTTGCGGTCACTGCAGGTGGCAGGCTGGCACCGCAGGGAGCGGGGCAGCCCCGAGGCTCCCCCTGAGGCACTGCCTGGTCCCGCGGACCCTGCACACCGGGCTCCAGCCAGGGCGCGCAACCAACCGCGCTCCAGTGGCTTCTTGTCCCAGTTTAGTCTCCCAGGCCCTTGAAACCAAAGCCTGGAGAGTGGCGGGCCCTTAGACTGATGCTCAAAACCCTGCCACAGTACCACCAGCAAAGTCTTCATCTGGTGGTACAGGGCTCCTAAAATTAGTCTAAATAAAGTTTATTCCGCAGAACTAACCCACACGTTTCTTCTGTGACATGGGAGAAATAAACTTGTGTGTCAGGTGTCGAAAGACTGAACACCTGGGTAAGCTTTTGACTCAGCCTGCAAACCTGCACGAGTGTCTGTCATGTGTCTCACGGCGGGATTGCTCAGAAAACTGGCCCAAAACACGGATCAGATGACGAGATCAGGTTTTCGGTCTGCAGCAGCTGAACCCGAGAGCGCAGATGGACACTTTGTGCTCGCCTGCGAGCAGAGAGCCCTTTAGGAGGCAGCCACATCAGCTCGGCTGTTCCTCCCTCCTTGCTGCCGCGATCACTGGCCGGGGGCGACTTCTGAAGCCCCGCGGCATCTCCTGCCCTTACTACGGACCCCGCCGGCCTCCCTGCCCCGGGCCGCGGTGGAGTTGCGACTACGCCCTGCAGTGCCCCCGGCGGGCACCCCATGGGGAGGGGGCGGCCGCCCTTGGTGGGCCCTGTTCCCTAGGCAGCAGTCGCTTGGAGCAGGTCCGTGGCTCTTCGCTGAAGGGCAGATGGCAACAGGCAAGCAAGGAGAAGCAGCAGGAGCGCTGGGCGATGCCCTCAAACGGCCGGCCCGGGCCTGCCGGCGCGGCCGCCCTGCCCTCCATAGGCGCCCGGCGCTCTGCCTCCGCAGCCGGACCCTCCTCCCGCCCGCCCCCAG